>WBMZ01009479.1:269839-327983 GCA_013400975.1 Atrichornis clamosus | reverse complement strand
ATATATATATATGTGTGTATTTTAGGAGAAAATAAAGAAAATTCAGCTCTAAAATCTGATTTGAAATCTCTATTCTAATGAAAAACACTTTCAAGTCCTGACCCCATTCTGCCTCATGCCTGACAGTGCTGTAGACTGAGACCTTATTAATGAGAAATTGTTTATTTAAACCACCACAAAATCACAAATAGAGTTTTCAGGACAAGGACTATAACCACAATGGCCTGAGTTTAAAGTATATGGTTTCACTCTAAATTAGTTAAATAGAACACGGTTAGTTAAACAGAACAGTGGGATTCTGAGGATATTGTCTTTGGGAATTGTCCTGCAGTAGTTACTGTGGAACAGCACATAAAATCATCACAGCCTTCTAAGTGTTAATTGTTCTAAAATGCAGGATAAAGATTGTACTCCTGACACACAGCCAACTAGAAAATTACCCTCTTATTAATGCTCTAACCTTTCTTTCTAAGAAGAAAAAAACCTATGACTCAGGACTCATTAGTACATTAAGAAATATGGTAGGATCTTTTATACTTTTTGTTCCCTCTTTCCTTCAGGGATAACAATAATAGCAATAACAACAAAGGCTCTACCATTTTAAAAATTGAATGTGTTTCCTTGGTTGCAGCATAATGACTTTGCTTAGCTTGCCTGGACTCAACGTGACATTTTTTAATGTACATTTTTATTAGTATTTAATGTTAATCACCTTAATTTTTTTTTCCAGTAATCAAAAAATTGGACTGATTTTATTTCTTTTTGATGAAAATCCAGATGAAGTCAATGGCACACGTGTCACTGAATGCAGCATCACCAAATTCTGTACATGTGTCATCTATCCCACAGCACAGTTATGGCACAGGGACCTGGGAATTTGGGAGATGGAACATCACAGGAGAGAGGGATGCTGGGTTACACCATGGACTTGTTCTCCACAGACAGCAGCATCTTCTGCAGGGGTCAAACTGAGGAAGGCTTTGGTTCCTTTTCCAGGGGAACCAACCAGGATCAGGATTCAAAGCTGTACTGATTGAGGAGTGCCACTGAAACCTCTCTGCTGGGCTGACCTTGTTGGTTTTTCTTTACTTCACTTAAAGAACATATCTGGACGTGCTTTTTGTTACTGGAATAACCTCTGGAAAGCATACAGTGACTGCAAACAACAAAACATATTTTATTAATGTACCATGGGTTATTACCGAGAAATGGTAGCAAATTTGGGAAAATCTGTTCTTATTTAAATAAAATAAATGAGCTGGGTTTGAGATTTGCAAAAGCTTTTAATAATATTTCTGTCTTGGAGTGTGCATTTTTTCATGCTGGTAGATATGAAGGATAACCTTATGGAAGTTGCTGGAGAAAAATGAGCGTAGGGGGAGAGCTAAGGAAAGTAATCTGAAGCAGAAACCACAGCCTCATGGTAAGGGAAAAAAGGAAGTCTGTTGTCTCTTGTCAGTGAAATTTATCTATTGCACTGACATTTTTAGGCTGTAGTTGGGGGTGCTGTGAGAGTAAATATTATTATACAAAGGAAAAGAAATTGTAGGGTCCTGACAACACAAGTTGCCAGCAATTTGATTCACTGCCTCAAGTAATTCTTGCACATAAACAGAAGCCCCTCAAAACCACTCCTACACACTACTGAAAATGTTCTCTGTTTTATTTTGTCAGCTGGATGAAAAGCCATGTCACGGTTTGTTTAAAGAAAAAGCTTTTTATTTCAGAAAACACACTCCCCAGTAAGTCACAAGAGACCAGCCTGTACAGCAGAAAGCACAACAAACAGATCCAGGGTAATCCTTACCCTGAGAATACCAGGGTAAGCAAAATACATTTTCTAACTTAAAAAATCACTGCCTTCCTCGGACATATTGTGTGATGAAGCCACAGTGGGTTTATCTTCTAAAATATGGACAGAGATCTTCAAGAAAAGAAAGTTTAATTACTGTTTATCCTCTTGAATCTGTCCGGGGGGTGTTATTTATTAGTTGTGTTTTCGTATCTACACCAAGAGAGTTTGAATTCAGGGATATTGGTACACAAAATGTATCTTCCTTTTCTGATAATTCTAGATACAGAATCATAGACTGGTTTGGGTTAGAAGGGACTTTAAAGCTCATCCAATCCCACCCCCTGCCGTGGGCAGGGACACCTCCCACTAGCCCAGATTGCTCCAAGCCCCGTCCACCCTGGCCTTGGACACTTCCAGGGATGGGGCACCCACAGCTTCTCTGGGTACCCTGTGCCATTGTAAAAATCCTCTGTCATTAATGTACTGGTGACATTTTCCTGGTGACTTGTGATATTTTTGCCTTTCAATGCTCCCTACTCCAAATATTTGGATTCTCACACTGTTTGGGATCTGCCAGACACATTTCAGACACATCCTTTACCACTCAGAGGGTAAAGAAAAGACAAACCAGCCAGAAAATTCCAGCTTCTCCAAGAGAACAGTAAATAGGGCACCTCAACTTGAATTACCCTGTTTTATCTTGGGAACATTTTGAATACTTCTGGCTTGGTATTTTCCCAAAAAGTCAAAATTGTTCAGACACATTAATTTAAAAAAAATACAGAACAATCCACTTCATTTCTAACTGGAGCAGATCAGAAAACACTCTTTCATCTATTTTTCTTGTCCAGGTCCCAAAAAAATCCCTCAACTTTGTGTTCTGGTTTTGTGAGACTGAAATCAGACAAAGAGTGAAAAGCAGCCAAATATTGAATAAACATTTCTCAGAGAAGGCGACTTTGAGAGTCAATCCATGATAACTCCCTGACTTACTGTCAGGAAAATTTTGTTGCATAGTAATTTTTTACAGATTTTTTTCTTAAAAAGTGATATATAAAACCAGTGAACATCAGCTTCTGTAATTTTTACATATGCTTTTCATCCACTCTGAAAATGGAACCGTGAATGATCTCTTATTCAATTAAGATATGAGTTTTATTAAAAATGGGTGTTTCCATTAATATATTTTTAGTTTCATCTCTCTTTTTGCAATTGACTCAATGCCTGTAAAGGCAACTTTGTGCTTGTGAGCTGCATGGGCTTTATCCCAAGACAATTTTACTAACTTATCATTCCAATAAAGCCTTTATGTTAGAATATATGGCACAGACAGGCAGAAAGAACTTGATTTTGATGTTTCTGAAGAGAAAAAAATTAGGATGACAGGACATCCATGCTAAAGAACAACGGAAAGTTTCTCACCTTTTCACCTGGATGAAAGGCTAAATTGGTGAGGATTTGCATTCAGCAGTTTGTATTGAAGGCATATTCATTCTGGTTGGGTTTTTTTGCAAAAAAAGACTGAATGTTCTGCAGACAGATTGAAGTCAGCATCTCACTGAGCCTCTTTCAGCAGCAGTCTTTGCCACCAACTACTGAGGGGGAATTTCATGGCCACGGAAAGCAGGAGATTGCAGTTCAAACACAGCGCTCTCCAAAAAGGCAGCTGCACCTCCTCTCTCAGCAGTTCCTTCCCTTGGTTCTGAACATGAGATTTACTCATTTTCCCCTCATTTACGCAGTGGAAAAATCTCCTGACTTCTGTAATTAAAGCATTTTAAGCAAAGGATGGGAGAGGGAAGAGAACAGAGGCAGAGGGGGAAAATTACTTTGCCTAATGTTTATTTATTACTTCAGATGGAGGCCCTGGGGAGAATTAGAGCCCCTTCCAGTACCTAAAGAGGCTCCAAAAGAGCTGGAGAGGGACTTTGGACAAGACCATGAAGTGATGGGACAGGGAGAATGGCTT
The DNA here is from genome assembly GCA_013400975.1 of Atrichornis clamosus. Classification (NCBI taxonomy): domain Eukaryota; kingdom Metazoa; phylum Chordata; class Aves; order Passeriformes; family Menuridae; genus Atrichornis; species Atrichornis clamosus. The sequence continues at coordinate 324,219 of WBMZ01009479.1, read as the reverse complement.
CCCACTGCCAGAGGGCAGGGGTAGGTGGGATAATGGGAAGGAATTCTTCCCTGTGAGGGTGGTGAAGCTCTGGCACAGGGTGCGCAGAGAAGCTGTCCCTGGATCCCTGGAAGTGCCCAAGGCCAGGTTGGACAGGGCTTGGAACACCCTGAGACAGTGGAAGGTGTCCCTGCCCATGGCAAGGGGTGGAATGAGATGGGCTTTAAAGTCCCTTCCAGCCCAAACCATCCTGTGATTCTATAATTGCCTCACATATTCACGCTTTCCCACCAGGCGTTTCAGCAAGATCCCAGCCTTTCCCCCAAACCACATCCAAAACATCCATGGACACAATGGCGTCAGCACACGAGGCCTTCCCCTCCAGCAGTGTCCTCTCCACAAAGCTCCCGTGGTTGGACAACGTGTGGGACAACCTGCTCCGCTTTATTCCCGCACTTTGCGACACTCACTTTGTGGCACTTTGTGACACCTCCTTTTGGGGGCAAGAATGAGCAGGCCGTAAGTCTGGGAGGTGCTCTAAGAGCACGTGGTGAAATCATCAGGTCTCAGCTCAGCACCCTGATCCCACGGCATGGGAGAGGCAAGGTCCATCAAGGCATTCCATGGCCTTCCGTGGCACAGCCGGCCGACAGTGGTGACCACGGCAGCACAAGGTCGCCTGTGGACGTAAAGGACCGTTCCCTGCACGTTGCAAAACCTGTGCCACTCTGACAAAATTTGCTATTTGCCTTCACACTGACTGGTTCTAGGGAGTCTCCGGAGCCTGCTGGGTCCCCAAGCTGGTGAGGTCATGATACATTTAATAATCAGAAGTTATTTCCATGTGGCTGGGCTGATAGACAGACTGACAGGATTTACCTTCAGGGTAGAAATTGCTCTGAAACTGTAACAGCAACATGGAGGGATTGATGTGGAGAGGTGCTGGTTCTCACGTCTCCTCCAGAGTCTGCAGGGGCAGGATTGCTCCGTGCCAGTGCAGAATGAGATGGGGGCAAAGAAACTGAGCTAGAGACAAACCCACTGTTCCTATTTTTTTTTTGTTTTTTTTTCCCCAGGAAGCAAGACCTCTCTGCTGGGGGCTTTTGCTGGAAGACATTCAAAGCAGTGTGACTATTTCATTTCTTTCTTTTAGTGTTTGTATGTTGGGTGCTTTAAATGGACTGGACCAGATTTCTGCCCATTACAGCCATGGCAAGGCAGCTGCCAAAACATGGCTCAGCACTGACAGCCACTTTGGGGGTCATGGCATTTTCCTTTGGGGGTCTTCAAGCCACCATAAACAGCTGCGGGAGCAGGGGAACCCTCAGCCCTGCCCACTGGTCAGTGATTTCAGACCTCACAGGAAGGGGAGCCTGTGATCTGCACCCAGGCTGGCTCAGGAGTACACAGTCCAAGGTGGGAGGGACATTTCTCTTTTCTCCACCCCCTCTGCCTTTGTGCCCAGCCCTGACTGCTGGAAGGAGAAAATTTCCTTTACCCAATTTGTTCCTTCTAATTGTCACCCTTTTCAGCACGTCAGTTTTAGTGTTGATTTTATTTTCGCTTCAGCCTCGCTGTTTTCTTCTTATCCCCTGAATTCCCTAAGCTTTCCATCCTAGTGGGGCAGTTGGATGCTTTGTTTATGTTGGTAAATCTAAATTATATTCCCTAACCCCATTTGTATGGAAGATTAGTAGCAAAGCAGGCTGAGGAGAGAAGGTAAGTCAATCAATGAATTAACCTCCTGGTTAAATGCCAGAACATGTGACAGGACAAATGCATCATGATCCCTCTTTGGTTTACAAATGCAAATTTCAACAAGGGGGATTAGTGCAGTTTATAATGACCTAGAATGTTTACCTTAAAAAATGGTGCCCCAGATGTTGGCTGGAGGACAGGGATTCAGCCTCTGGAGTCTCAGCAATAGGCCTGCAACATGAAAAATGTGCTCCTATCAGGGAGTGGAGACTCCAGGCTCAGTATTGATTTAAATTTATGAGCATATTTCAGAGGCAGCAGAGGGTTTATTTAGTGCAGACAACTGAAACAATATTTAGCTGCTTCTGAAAATGATATTTAGTTGCCTCTGAAAACAATATTTAGTTGCTTCTGAAAACAATATTTAGTTGCTTCCCAGGGCTGAGCTCAGACGTGTGTGTGTGCAAAATTGTATGTGTAAAGCTGGACAAGGGAGAAAACCAAATCCTTCCACATCAGAGAGGAGGCAGATCACCCCTCAGCCTTGAAGGAGCAGCTCTGGCACAGGAGATCTGCTTTGTGTCTACCTGTGGAATTGGGAAATCAGCTGTGGGGACAGCTGGAGCTGGGCAACTCTTCAGTTCTGCATCTGTAAGGAGGGAAGCTGCTGATCCCTGGTGGCACCTGACGAGCTTCTTGCTCATTAATGAGGGAAGAGCATCGTATTCCTTTTCTTGCATTCTTGGAGAAGAGACAGCTTAAGGGAGTGACAAGTTTGGACCAAAGATTTGCTATAAATGTCCCCATTTCCCTGTGGATTGGCCAGCTGTGGCCAGGAGCTCTGTCTGAGGACACACAATTTTTCCATATTGTCCATCATGGATTGTCTCCTGCCATCCCCTTAGGCAGGCTCACACTTTACTTTAGCTGTGTGTAAATTGTCTCACAGGTCAGCGTAACATGAAATTAGGCTGAGACAAAACCTTCTGCTTGCAGAAAAAACCCCTTAGGATTTTACTATTCACTGACTGGCACAGACTTATTTATATTTTTAAATGAACATTATGGGTGTCTTTAACAAGGAATTCTAAACTTAAATGCTGATTGAAGCTGATATATTCTTACATACATTTTTAAAGCTTAAGAGAGTTATTTTAGATTTTCTTTAGAAATCAGAACCTTCATTTTTACTTTTCAGGATCTTTGGCTACTGCTTCCCCCAGACTTTTCAACTTTCCAAAACTTCCTTATTTCTCTCCATTTGGTGGTGTGTAACTTTATCCATGAATAAATGCTGGAATTGAGTTCTCAAGGATGAATCTGACCATTTCTTTTCCCCTTGATTTTCATTTTTAATTAATTTCTATTTATTTAGGACACTTGTTAAACATCAGAAGCATTGTGTGCTTTTTAAAATGTCCAAAGATCTGCACTTCTAAAAATATGATTACTAAAAGGTCAGATGTCTTAAACTCAGTTCTTTATAAAATTCCCACTGAACAAAATTTAGAAAAGTGACCTTGACATTTGAGTCTATCCAGGATAGACGACTCTAGTTAGGGTTTAATAATAGTCCCACAAGCTTTTCTCCTTCTCCCAGATAACTCAAAAGAAAGAGAGAAACAAAGGTGGAAACAGAAAAGACAATGAATATACCTCTGAAAGGAAAGAGAGAAATAGTAGAAATAAATTATTAAAAGAACAGCCTTGCTAAAATTGTATGGTCCTTTAAAACCATAAGGTAGTTTTCAGGAAAATCGTCAGCTTTTAGGATGAGATTACTATTACATTTAGGTGAGATTGAATTAGTCATGTTATAAAACAGGACATCTGTAAAAAGAGATAATAATTTAAAGGAATTCAGCTCCTAATAGAGTCTTCCTGGAGGGATAAAATCCTTTCAGGCCACAGTAAAAGCCCTGGCATACACAGGGAAAATTGCCTGAAGGAGTCCGAAGCCAGAGCGTAACCACAACTGTACAAAAGCTATGGACATTCTTCAGTGTCCACATAAAGACTTCCATCCATGGCCACAGAAAACTGTATCTAGAATAGAATCAAAAGTAGAATTAAACTCCACTAGAAGTAGAATTTTGAAATAAATACAAAATCATTTGGGGGGAAACTTAAAGACACAGTGATTTGGTGATCAAGGGTCACTTGTCAGGTAACAAGGAGGAGAAGGAAACAGTGAGAAAGGAAAATGTGGTGGGGGGTGTTGAGGTTGTGCAAAACTAAATGAAGAGTCCCTTAATCCAGGCCTTCCATGAGGCCTCAAAAGGTGAAGCTTTCATTTATACTCACTCTGCCTGTATTGACATTGCTGCACACATCATCCCAAAGTTGTGTCGGAAATTTTGTCAATTAAATATCTCTCAACCCTTCTGCAAGTCAGAAAACATTGACTAAAATTATTCTTCTGGTCTGAGTGGAAATAAAGTGCTTTACTAGAAAAGTTGCACTCAAGTTCTACTTTAGGTATGTGTACCTGTCCTATGCAGGAGAAAAATTTCAATCACCTATACATACGTCAGAGGGAATATGTGGCAGAAAATACAGGATAAAACTCATGGTTTAGATTTACACTTAGATTCAACATCTGGTGGTTTAATCTAAATTAGAGCTTTTGGGAAAACAGAACAGAAGGGACAATGACTTTTGTATATTTTCAAAATAATTTCAATAACTAATTAATGATATAGTTGAGAACACTGAAATAATTTCATAAGTATTAATTTTCATTATTTACAATTAAGAAAATAAAAATCCGGCATCCTTTTTAAAGATATGTTTTCTTGTAGCAAATGCATCTGTAGTTAATGCAGACCAAAACCTCCACAAAATGCTTTATGGCAATCTAGGGGAGGTTTAAAGAACAGACAAATTGAGATTAAAATCATGATATAAAAAATTAAGCTTGTTACTTAACAACTTCATAATAAAGGTCTTTCCTGCTCATATGACACTCATTACTGAGTACAAAATGCCTGTCTTTTAAATTGGGACCAAATTTCCTCACCTGGGAATTGCTACAGCATAAAGAGACTCTAAACTGAACTCTGCAGAGATACCCAAATTATATATTACACTCTGTTTTGAAGGTAGACCCTGAAGAAAGAATTTCTCACTTAAAAGGAGACTAATTATATGACCTTTGCATTATGAGGATCCATCTGGAGAATTTTAATCACTCAGACAGCATGAATGGTTCAAGTCAGCTCCACTTACAATCAATTACAACACATAAGCAGTTTTATCGTTTGCAGAAGCCAGAAAAAAAAGCGCCTTGATAGAAAAAAATGCAGTTTACATCCATACTGTAATACATCCCTAAGATTTATCTGTTTTCTGATAGCAATCAGGAGATCAGGATACCAACCGTGATCAATATAAAACAGGAGGGACAATGTTTGGATAAACTGGGATTGAGGAGCAATGCAACACGTTTTCTAGTGTAAGAACAAACACTTTTATTGACTTTTTAAAAGCAATGTAGTGGGATATGGTGGGCTGTGCTCCTTTACACAGCAATCCAGTGCCATAAACCTCCCAGACATCCTTGGTAAAATCCTGAGGCATCCTCCAGGCTCTGAGTTACACAGGAACGTTGTCCCTTTGGGCAGAGGAACACAGCCAGGTGAGAGAGGCAAAGAAGGAGATGGGATGCATAAAAGAGAGGCACTGGGTGGAGAAAGGGCAGTTTGGAAGGCAATAGAAAAGGAAGAAAATGAAAGACATCAGTGCAAGTGTAATGAAATGCTGGTGCTACCTCAACTCTGTGGAGATTTTATACGTGCATTTCTCACAGCCATTAACAGTCATCAGACTCGGGAGAAAAGCTCTGTGTGTCTTTTCATGGACTTACCAGCTAAAGAGACCAGTAAGATCATTTATCCCTTTTCAAAATGTAGAGTAGGCGAGAGATAACTTGATTATCTCTGCAACTTGCAAAGATGTTTTCAATGCAAACAAGAGACTCTCAATCTTCACTTTGTTAAGCAGAACAAATGTGAAGTTTCTCATTATAAGGCATCTCTTTTAGGCTTTGAATTATGTATTGCCTTTTAAAAGTTCTGCTTCATTTCCTTTCCTTGGTAAAACTTACATTTTGCTATGGAACATCTTGCTCCCAATTCCTATTAAAGTTAGGGCATCAAACTGTTATGGAAGATCCTGGCTTTAGAGTTTACAGGTTTCACCAGTGATTGCTACATTTCTTTCCAATCATCTTTATCTTCTGACACCTCACATTTGATAACATCCAGCTGCCTCAGCCATATGGTCTGAGATTCACTGAATTTTGAGTGTTAAGCTTATTAAAAGGTATCACTGATACTGCAGTGGCTGCTGCTCAACAATAGGTTAGTGTGGGGCTTCTGTGCCATTGCTCTGTCAGTAAAGTTGTTTCTCATTAAAACACTGTAAGTGGTGATGTGTAGAAGGCAGACAGCTTTTTACAGCAGCAGAAATGCAAAGTAGCTGCATTATTTTGCTCTGGAGCAGTTCAGTGTTTTTCCCTAAAATACTGGCTTAGCCTCCTTGTATTTATAAAGATGAATAGATTTTACCGCTCATTATCAGAGGAGCAAATACTGCCTCAGTACTGACTCACAGAGAAGAAAAGGTCACAAAGGGGCAATTCAAATTGTTGGCATTATTGGGAGTTTCACACACAGAAACTCTTGCATTGCTATTGCACTAAGGATAAATCTCAGTTTTAAGAAGCACAAGGCAGGACTGTGTCTCCAGACTGAACGAACTGAATATTGCAGCATGAAATTGAGCTCAGCTCAGAAATGACGGTCATCTCACCTTCTGGGCATGGCAGATCCTTAAACCTGGGCTCAAGAGATGCCTTTGGTTCCCAGAGGAATCTAAGACCAAAGGAAATATATTACATGGTTCCTTTTGGACCACACGTCACAAATCAAATGAAGAGCTCATCCTTGAGCTTTTAGTAAAAGATTTTTTATATATGCACCGTATTACCAGCTGGTTTGGCCAGAGGTCGTTTTTAATTTTCTTAAATATTATTAGTTCAGCCACAAGAAAAAAATACTAAGAAAACATTTTAGAGACTTTTGGAGTCTTTGCCTCTGCATGATTCTTCTGTTTTCTGTTTTTCTGCTGAGAACATGAGGAGGCAGGACACTGACACAGATACCTACAGGTGATCTCTGAAAACTCACGTGGAGGTGATCTGAAAGATTCTTTCTTTCTTTCTTTCTTTCTTCAGTCGGGACATCTGCCCACTGTCCCCTTTACTGTAAGAACTTTCCACAGCACGTTACAAGGCTTTGTCCAGCTCTGCCACAATGCTGGGGATCTGCAGTGGCCACAGAGCCAGAACACCTCGGCCCCTGCTGAGTCTGTGGGGTGGAAGTCTCCGGGAATACCTGGTGCCAGGAATCTGCAGAAATATGGAGGCACCAGCAGCAAAAATTGGGTGGGATATTCCCTAGTACAGAGCACCAAACCTGTTCAAATCCCAGGAGACGGGCATTTCCCCTTATTGAACCAGCAACTTTGGTTTGATCCACTCCTGCCTCCAAAGCTATGACCAGAAATTCCTGTTACGGGCTTAGGGAAATCTATAGTAAGAATAAAAATAGAAGCACATTGCTAATGTGAAATCCATTATGGTTTTATTTCCAGAGACAGACTCTGCTATCAGATGACAGCAGGCATGAGTGAAGCCAGTAGGTGGTTAAAAGCAGCATTTATGGGATAAACATCACCCAGACCTTCTGCCCGTGTTGCTGATCATGTGGGAAACACGCTGGTAGAGCTGGTGGCCTTACAGAATTCTTAGTTCTATATTCCTGTATAGGGGAAAATTAAAGATTTTTTCTGTTGCAGCAGCTGCAGAAAATGCTTAGATGTACCCTTTAATTTCCCTCATCAATCAGCTCAGATTGGTTTTAAATGGGGATCATAGGGGAGCCATATGCTCAGAGATATTCTCAGTGCTTAGTTCAGTCGAACAGAACTGAACTTGCTCCTTAGTAGGCCAATTTTTCACTGTAATGCCGTTTCCTGATGGAGTTTCCCAGCAGTCGGTGGCCCGTGCATTGCACAAGGGCCGTTTTGGCGAACTCCAAAGTCGTGTGGCAGAGCAGCTCTCCCTGCTTCCTTCTGATGGCTTCAAACCTCTCCAAATGCAAACGATGCACGGAGGCTTTGGGCAGCGACAAGTGCGGCTGAGCAGATCAAAGCAGAAGATTGTTGTGAGGTGCTGAATGCATTACTTGAAGAAAGTCTTTCCTTTGTCAGAAGACTCCTAAACGCGGCTTGAGCTGCTTTTTGCTCTCCGAGGGACAATGGGTCCTCCTTACCCCTCTGAGCACTCGGCAAAGTCTGTGAGCTCCCCCCTACCATTCCCGTTAATCTCTAAGGTTCTCTCTGTGGGATGAAGCTTTGCAGTGTTAAGAATGTGAAAAAGATCCTGCCTCAGATCCCTTTGTCTGTGAAGAGCTGCACATTTCCAAAAGGAGCAGTTAGCTCTGAAAAGTTGCTGGCGCTGAAATGCCCACAGTTGTTATGAGGGATAAATACTCATAAATGTCCTTTTCTTTTTCCCTTTTTTTTTTTTCCCCCATCCCAGCTTTTTATTGCTTATGAAGGAGACCCTGGAAACAGCAGGAGAGTCAGTTAAGATTGGATATAGGGATTAAAATTAGATATAAGGATGATTTTTTTTTTTTGCAGTGAGGTTGGTGAGGCAGTGGCACAGGTTCCCTCATCCCTGGAGACATTCAAGGCCGGGTTGGATGAGACTTGGAGCAACCTTGTCTCGTGAAAAGTGTCCCTGCCCTTGGGAGGGGGTGGGAACAAGATGATCATTAAGGTTCCTACCAAATCAAACCATTCCGTGATTCTATAAAGCAGTTCATTTTTGGGGAGATGCAGTTGGACCCTGTTCCGTGGGCTCTTGCTCTTGAAAAGGAACAGGTTTCAGCAGGAGTCTCAGCCCAAAGGCTGGGGGCTCAAATGTGGCATTACTTCCAAGGAAGAGGAGAACGAGCAGTTTTCAAGGATAATGGAAATGCCAGCACTGGGCATTGTATAAATATCCCTTGCTGCTTCTTTCTGAGCAAGAAATTTCAATCAAGATTGAATCCATTCTGAGTCAGAGATAAAATGTTATAAAGTGCTCTACATGGAAGGAAAAAAAAAGCAAGAGCTCTGTTTCTTTGGCTCTCTACAGCCTGTAGTAACAGCCCTCAGCATGGGAGATATTTTACAGAACAACATCTGGTTACATAGTGCAAACAAACCAACAATTTACACAAGGGCATGTGAAAAGGTTTGACATATGGTATTTATTTATGAAATTCAACGAGGCTGCCTGTATTCAGTTTACATTCAAGTATTCCCTATGTCCCATGAAGAGACCCCATGTATAGGCTGAAATAATTGTGCTGTGTTTACTAATGATGCTGAGCTAAGGTAACCTCTAATTGGCAGACTCAGATTATACAGACATTAATCACGATTTCCACACAGAATAGACGGATACAGCAATGTTTTTGACAATAAATATCAGCAACAAATTCAGAACTGAGAAAAAATGATCACTCTTCACAGAAAAGGATTACACACCAAACACATGCTATTTAATTTATTGGAGGAAATTTCCTGATATGACATAAACACCAGGTTTTGACCTTGAAATGGTATAAGGGCTCTCATTAAGACTGATTTTTATTGTTTAGATGGAACACATACCACACTGATGCCAGTCCACTTCGTGACTCTCTGGGGTAGAAGTATTATTTTCCGTTGATCAAGAACCCTAAGTTAGCTGATTTAATCTACTTTACCCTGATTTCTCTCCAAAACTTTAATGCAAGACTCAGGTCGTATTCCAAATAATTTGTAAATGTACCAGACTGGTGAACTCGCATAATTAAAATGCAACAAAATGTGAAAATGTGGACAACGTTTGCATCTAGAATACCAACATATAAAACGTAAGATTTAAAATCATGTTAACCCACCCCCTCCTCAAATTTTGGCATTTTTCATAGAGAAATAAGAAGCTGTAAATTTGGGCTGGATTGCTATGGTTATCCATTTTGATCTACTACCTAATACTGGCTACAAGGAGTGTTTTATTAGGTTATTTCTACAGCAAAATGTACTTTTAAAGACACTCTCACTTCTCTGTCACATCTGTCAGCAGTTAAGCTGTTCCAATAAAGTTTAGCCTTGCTGTTAAAAATTTGCAGCTCATTTCTGTTCTGTTTTTAATTTGTTTTATCAGTTGGTTTCAGCTACTAGGGCTGATAATTCCATCATTTGCTGAGCCAAAAGAGCCCTCTGCTGTTGGAGACCTACTTCCACCCAGGGGACTTCTAACCCACAGCCAAGTGTCTAGTTGCATCGTGCAGAAAAACAAGTTTTTAAGTTTTTGGAAGGCAGAATTTGTTACGCTGGCAACCTTCTCGTAGCTGTGTTCTGAAACATTTTCTAAAAACTGCCAAAAGGTGTGTGGGTTGGCATTGCAAACACTGGCATTTCAACTGTGGTGGAATTTAAAAATACTTTCTCCCCTGTCTCCCCTTCTCAAACTTTTTAAGTCTCAGATTTCGCCTCGAACTAATTATTCTTCAAAACAATATTGAGAAAAATGGCTCAGGTTGAGACATTGGTGAGGATCAGGCAGCCAGAAGTTGTGGATTTGACACTCAGAGGGAAGGCAGATGCTGTGGTATGGTTGGTTCTGGTTTGGACTGCATGTCACAGTGTAACCACTTCATTCACAGCAGGAGAAAGACATGAAGTTTAAAAAATGTAAGATGATAGTGCCTGCAAATGCCACCAAAGCTAGAAACAGTCCAAAGGCTGAAGTTTTCCCATTTATTTTCATGGCTCTCATAGAAATGTGGCTCTCAATTGAAGTGTGGGAATGGACCTTTAACAAAAGCTCTGCTACTGCAAAGTGAAAGCAATTTGCTGGGTGAAATGAAACTCCAGGTTTATGTTCTTGGAGCGTTTTCTGGGAGAGTTTTTTTCTATTCTGCCTGCTGCTCCCCTCACCCTGATGGCTGGACCTGGATCCCTGCGTGCTTGTCCTGGGGCTGCCTCCTGCGGAGCAATCCGTGGTGAAGAGACAAGGATCCTTCCTGGCCAGCACAGGGAGTGTCCCTCTGGCCAGCACAGGCACTTAGGGGCACCTCAAGGAAGAGAAAGAAGTGGACAGGACAAGCTGGCCGCAGACACACCACCGAGGACAGCCCTTCCTGGAGAGTAAATCCACCTGGTGGAAGCCAGGGCTGGGTCATCTATTCCAGCAAACCTAGGCAGCCAGAATGAAACAGTGATTTTGTCTGCACCAGATTTGCAGCAATGTACAGCTCCACGTGCTGCAGTCTGGCAGCATCAGCTCAATCCAGCATGCCCAGAGCACTCAGCTGTGGCAGCAGTGAGGGGGCTCAGCATGAGCCACGCTGGGGGCTGCATAAGTGAACGTGGATGGTCCTGGCGGCTGCTTTCATTATTAATTATAATGAACATTTACGTGCAGATTCATGCAAATGGATCCAGCACGTCTGAGATCATTTCAAGGACATGTTCAAGAAGCTGAAAGCAAATCGGCTCCCTTGAGCCAGAAGCTGACCTTGGTTTGGCCGCGGTCACCCGTGGCACTGCAGAAATCTCTGTGGATTCCACTTTATAGAACCTCCTGCACTAATTGATGCCAAACTGATCTGAACAGAAACCTGGTCACCAGACCTCTCTCACCTTATTCCTGATGTTCAAAGGAAACCCCAGAGTTCTAATCTATTGGTCCAAATCTTCACAGCACGTTAATTTTCCACATGTAATTAATTTTATCGGTGCTCTGGATGCTGTTACCAAATCCCAGTTTGATTCGCTAATTAGCCTGCTTTGTTAATTAATTAGGCTTTTATATCCATAGTGTGAGAGTGATTTCTCTAATAAACTTTTGTTTCAATTGGCCTGACTCTTTGGATTTTGACAGAAAACATGAAGGCCGCAGAGATTTAAAATTACTACTACTGATTTCCTTTCCCATATTCTTAGTTTTATGAAATGCAGATTATTGATGCAGTGGGTAAGGAACAGTCCATAGCTTGAACGGATTTGTTAACAGACAATACAGAATTTATGTGGGGAGACACATTGTAAGAAGCTCAGTCAACATAAAATATTATTAATTTTAAATTTTATTGCAATGGTTTATTAGGTAGTGTATATTATAGTTTCTGTTCTGATTTTGAGACAGATATTTGGCCTGATGTTTGAATGCAGCTGCTTCTTGGCGTCTGCACAATGATGCCCATGGACTTTAGGGAAAATAAGGATCAGTGAGGCTGATACACCTGGGGAGCTCCCAACCACCCCTGCCCTCGTGGTGAACCCACAGTAACACACAAACAGAAGAAAGAAGGGGAAAAAAGGAAAAAGTATATTACAAAATGAGGGAAATGATGGAAACCTGGAGGCCCTCAAAGCAGACAGGGAATCACACTCCTGCAGCCACTCTCCCATGGAGATGCTTCCAGGCTGGTCCCTGGGCTCGTTCACTGCCTGCCTGGGGGATACAGTAACATTTTTCTGGACATCTTCTAAAAATTCCATTTACAGTTTGAATTAATCCATCATCCCTGGGCTTGTCACAGGATTCGTGCTGGGGGGATCCGGGGACTCAAACAGGTCTGGACAGGAGGGATTGCTTTCAGAATAAATATCAATACCAGCAAGCAAGAGACTGCCTGAGACAGCACAGAGAGGGACACTCACACCCTCCTACTAATTTAGGATCATTATTTGCACCGAGCTCATTTGCATGTTATACTTAAAGGTAGGCTTGGCTGCTGCTGCTGGTTATTTGGTATTATGGTCTGCATTTATTTAGAGATGAAACAGGAGCAATTTGAGCTAATCTGTTCTGACCACTATCATGCAAATAGAAGTGTTAATCATTAAGCACCCAGAGCCACACAGAGTTAATTAATTGTGGGCTCACACACATATCAACCTTTTATTAAGGAAAAGCTGCATGATGACATCAGCCTTCGAAAATGTCAACAGACATTTTTAAGAGTTTCTGCTGCTTTTGTCCAAGAGCATTCAGCTCCCCAGAGCTTCTGGAAAGGGAGTTAAATATCCAATTATAACAATTTTTACCATCCGGATCATGAGCCTATTCTTCAGAATTAGCCTGAATTAATGATAAGTGTGGAGAAAGGAGAAGTTACACACCATTACCAGTTGCGTGTTTTTCTGGACAAGCCCAAATCCCTGACCTCAATTTTAAACCCTCATTAGCAGCACTTTCAGAGGAGTTCAGGTGCTCCTGCTGCACCTTTTCCTGATGCTTCCTGGGCAAAGGCTGAGCAATCCCTCTGACATCCAAAATGACAGAGATTCATGGCCAGCTCTGCTGAAAAACCAGCACTGACACAGTCAGCTATGGGAGGTCCACAAATATGGTCCTCTTGGGATACTAATCCTAAATTCAGGAACTGGGAAGCTTTTGGAAAAGTAAGAAATCTTCTACCTTTCTTTAAAAACATAGGCACATATGACACTTGCTATATGCAGAAAGTTATAATTTGAGTATAACTCAAAAATCTGCGTGCCAAATTTCTCCATTAGGGAAATGTCTTAATTTCAGTGAAAACTGTAAACCATTTTTGCCTCATTTTCTTCGGAAAGTACCTTTTTATGTGAATCAACTGTAAATATAGGTGGCATCTTACCTGCTCTTTTTTTTCCCTTTTGTGGCAAAGGAAAACCATGATTATGCTTTATCACCAGTTTGGCCAGGAAATTTGCAGAGATGAGACTTGAAAAGCTTCATTAGCAGGAGGGAGGCTCTTACAATCCCTTTTGTAAACATGCTTGTAAGACTGGTGGTCGTTTGCAGGTTGTAGGCTCTTCAAGCAATTAGAAAACAGAGTGAAAGCATTGGAAAAAATTCCAAGAATTTTCCTGCCCTCTCCTTGTTAGGATGGTGGAGCACCATTCACAATCAACTTATTAATTATTATTCCTAATGTAAATTATAAAAAACCCCAAACCCACAATTTTCTGGTACTATTGAACCTGTGTTCAATACACAAATACACATGAAAGCACAAGTGAGTAATGCTGACAGGTCTTATCAGCTGCATAAAAATGCACACTTTCCAAGGAGAGTAAATGGACAAAGTGAGTTACAGAAAGTTTAAGCAACATGGGCAGGTTCATGTAGCAACTCAGTGCCAGAGTTCAGAGCAACACTCAGCTCTGCTATTCCTCAACTTTCTGTGCTGGTGGTTGGACCATGTGTTGTTGTAGTGAAAAGAGGGGAAAATATGCAAGGAACCCTCCTGTGCCTGGGGGAAAGGGAGTAACTTATGGAAAAAGAAAATTTCCTCTCTCTTGAGTCCTAAATCTGATGTTTAAGGAGTGCAGTATTGCTTATCTGTTGAAAGATGAACATGCATTTCTGGTTCTCCATGGTTTTTGATAGTTTATTTATAGAAGAACAATACTGTCCACTCTGAGGAGACGATGATGATCACAAATGTGATGTGCCATTTCAAACCTTGCTTTATAGCACAGACATTTATTTTCTGACAAGGAACTGAGAGAGACTGACAGAGCAAGCATAAATGTCTGTCTGTAAAGGCAGTGTTGCCTCAATAGATTGCTGTTTGGGCTGATAATAAAACCTTCTGGTTTGATCTTCTTCTCTTAGAAAAACAGCCAGTGAGGCACTGAGAACACCAACACTGTAAAAAATGGAATAAGGAGCGGCGTGAAATGATGGCACAGGCAGGAAGGCCCAAGCTACAAAATAACTGGGTTGTCTGAAAGGAAATTGAGATAGACATGCAGTGAACCATTAACTGAGGTGGCCTGAAGGAAGTTTTCTGGGGCTGCTGGAGCCCGGAGCTGGCCACACGCCCCGGCCCCGCAGGGCAGGGCAGCTCGGCCGGCCACGGGCGCTGCTGACACGCACAAGCAGCTCTGTAAACACCATCTCATTAGAGCTTTTTTTGAAAAGAAAATCGCTGGGAATTCGAGCTGGGAGTGATGTTTGCAGCCAGCAGTTTTCACATTCCCGGCAGGTCACAGGAGAGGGATGAGGCCGGGGTTGCACTCGAACCCTGGCACGTGGTGCCCTCTCTGCTGTCCCTGGGGCAGGTGAGCCAAGGCTGGGCTATTCCTGCAGCAGGAAATGCATAAATGCTGAAAAGTATTTAAATACAGGAAGTTTAAAGCAATGACAACAGACACCCACTTCCAATAATCTTAGAAATTGCACGGATTTTTTTTTTTTCTAGATTAATGTTTATCTGTGGAATTTGGCTGTCTGTCTGGAATTTACAGTGTCTTGCTCTGCCTTTCTCTGCCCTACTGGCTTGTTCTAAGCTTCTGGTGTTTTCTAGGGTATTTTAAACATTGCCTTTTAAGTATTTTTTTCTTTTGTGACAGTCTTAGACAAGTAGGCAGGAGGAATTTGCACATGATTGGGCGGAATAAAGAGAAATAAATATTTTCCATTGCAATTACAAGGTTGGTCTCCTCCTAGAAATTATTTATGGAAAAATACACTTAATACCATTACCCAGATTTTCCAAGATAAAGGAAGATGAAGCTAAAGTTGCTGCACTGTAATCCATTAGTCTGGTATGTGTGATGGATCACAGTTAGAAGCAAACCATGTAGAAAATAGCTGTAAGTGATCTTCCAGCTGACCCGAGCTTTTGAAGCTTATTTTCCACTACCAAGGTGTGGATGCTTCTGGTAGAGCAGAAGAAAACTTTCTAGGCACATCACACCCTCCTTCCCTGCTGTGTTGTTGTGAGGGAAGTTTCCTTCTCCCTTTGCACTTAAGGGGAATCTGTGTGATTTAAATCAAACGTGCCTATAAAGTTCCATTCCGACTGCTGATGTGCTGCCTACATGTCTGGAAGCTCCCTCAGGAAGTGCTTTTGGCTGCCTGCCCTCCTGCCCTGCCTGTCAGCCTTGTGAGGGCTGTGGAAATCACACACCAGAGATGTTGGTGCAGTACTTAAAGGGGTCTTATAAAAAAGACAAAAAGTGACTTTTTGCTAGGACACATAATGATAGGACAAAGGGGAACAGTTTCAAACTGACAGAGGAAAGATTTAGATGAGATGTTAGGATGAAATTCCTCGCTGGGAGGGTGGTGAGGCCCTGGCACAGGTTGCCCAGAGAAGCTGTGGCTGCCCCATCCCTCAAAGCATCCAAGGCCAGGTTGGATGGGGCTTGGAGCAACCTGGGATAGTGGAAGGTGTCCCTGTCCATGGTAGGGGGTGGGACAAGATGAGCTTTTAAGGTTTTTTCCAACCCAAACCATTCCATGATTCTATGAGTCTTCTCTAGTGACTTGATGCCTATGGCTGCTCATCACACTGAGTTCAGTTTTTCTTCATATCTCCTGCTCCCCTACCTTAGGTTCTCTTCCACACCCTCAAACTGCCATTTTTGCAAGAGAATTCCTGTGCTTGGGTTGGTCTCACTCTATCTGTATGTCGAGAAATCAGCTAGCTAAAGAAAACAGGAAATTGTTAAATTTACCAAGTACAATTTTCCATCCCTGGGGTTATTAACTTGGCTGTGTTTTTACTATTCAGCCAATTTTCATACCAAGTGAAGGGAATTTATTTGCCATCTTGATTTTTCCACTCAGTTCAAATGAAATCCTTCGGGAATTCTGGCATCACTAGAGATGAGGGCAGTGCAGATGGACAGACATCTGGGAAAAGGAAAGGACAGACAGCTTGGTGACAGGACAACACAATGGGAAGGGCATTTCCAAAGAACCTACTAAATAAATCTTCCATGGGGCTTGAGGGAGTAAAATGGAAAAATGGTGCTTCTGAAACAGCTTACATTTGTTGGAGATGATCCAGATGTATAGGAAGGGTGTGGCATTTTTTTTAGGACGGTTTTCAAAGGACTGTCCACAAGTGGCTTCTACAATTTATAAAACATCATGACCTCATACAACTGTAATCTCATCTAAAATACATGTAAAGTACCCTTAAAACCTAAAGCTGTCACTGAGCATTAAATAACCAAAATATGTGAGCCCATGATGGAGTTCTCCGAAGAAAGAGGAGCTACATTTTCATTTTTCCTCGTCTGCCAGCGAAGAGGCCTTGGGTAACATTCCCTGCAGATGATCTGGAGTGTATTGTGAGTTTCTGCTGGGATTTTGTCTGAAGTGAATAAAATACAGATGACAAATGCATTTGAAAATGCTTGTTTATATTTAGAGAACACATCCTATTAAATGTAGCTCCAAACCACCTGTGAAAAGAGATGGGAAAGATAATTATGGTACAGTGTTGGCCTACGTACACGGCAGGCCAACCTCGAGGATCAGCCCGGCAGATGTCCCATTCCCCAGGTTGCCAGCCTTGCAGGAGATCTGCTGATCTCATTCCCAAACCACCGCAAATCTTCTGAAATTTCCCCTGAATCAGAGCCCGGAGCCTGTGGTCGCTGAGGAACAGAGAGGAGCCATAAAGCAGGACACAATCACAAGTGTGGAGCCAGGTCTCCATGGCAATATTTGTGTGGAAATCTGGGAAAGTGACACTGGGAGCCTCCTTGACTGTGCGACACCTCACCAGCTGGAGAAGCACCTTGGTCCTTGCTCAGCCTCTGGGCTCGGCCTCTCCCCTGACACACCACACTCAATATCATGAAACATCAAGAAGGTGAGGCCCTTCCCAAGGCAAACGTGTAGGGACCACGGGAAGGAGAGAAAGAGAAGGTCATAAGCAGTAACAGCGCATAACAGCACCCCTAAAATTCCAGGAAAACTTTGAAATTGCTTCATACAAGTTTTGTTATCAATCCAGTTACAGCAATAGAAATAGAAATGAGAAACTCCCTCGCCTAGTGTTGATCAAAGGAGACAGCAGCTCTTCTTCCTATTAGTAACAAGCGGTTTCCTTTCAAAAAAATTATCATTATTCCTGAGACAAGCCATTTAAGTCCTGATGGATGCTTTTGGAAATTACTCCCTGCTCTGCTGACAAGCTTATCTGGCCTCAAGTGAGGTTGGGGTATTTTACTTGGACCATGCTTGCCATAATCAGTAGGAAACAATCAAAACCATATCTGAACTGTACTATGGAGTGCATTTGGCTAAATGTCAATATTTTCAAACCAAATTCAGTAGCTCCAATGTTAATGATGTTCTTTAGGGTATAACTCTGTTGGAGTCAAGAATATCTCTAACGGTGTCGATCCCATTAATGGGTGGGATATACAACCACACTGTGAGAAATATACTCTGTCTTAGAGATCATATAGTTTAAACACACAAAGAAGTTTAAAAAAGGGAGATGCTGATGTCCCAAAGATGCCTTTCAACCTAAGGTATTTTGTAATTTTTGGAAACTAAATACTTGGATAGATTTTAAAATGCAAGGTAATTTTTAGCATCCTGGGGTTTTTTGGCAGAATTAGAGCCAAGTCTTATGTGGAAAAATATATTAGTGCCTTTCAAACACTGGAACTTTATAATTTATGTTGTCCCACCTGTTAATTAAAGCTTCACAGTGCCTTTAAATCCTATCATTTCACCTCTCAAATAGCTTTGTCCAGCATGCTGACACAAGCCCTTCTTTAAAGAAGTTAAAGCTACGAGTTAAGTTCAAACAAGTTTATAACACAGCTGTGAAATTATATTGGTATATCTGGTAATGTAAGTCTGACAGGAATCTTTGATGCCGTCTGTGTGACAAGTGAAGACTCATTTCGTTGCTTTCTTTCCCATTAATTTTTACATTTTCACTGTTTTCATCAGTGAATGCACCGTGGAAGGTACTTCCTGCATATTGTCAAAAATATGTGATTATGAAGATAAACAAAATGAGATGCTCAAACATTAGCTATAAACTTCACTAAATTAAATTGAATCAGTTTAGATTTGGACTTAAACTATGCAGAGACATTGTTATCATATGAAATACTGCATTACATTAAGTATTTATTCACCCAAAGTAATCCCAGCCATGAATACTGCTTGTATCTGAAAGGAATAATTCCCGGCTCCTCTGTCTTTAAAACACAATCCTTAAATATAGAATTTTCAAGGACTGCTCTCTGATGATGCGTTTGCCAGCTCTATCACATTCAGCATAACAAAGATCACTACATTTATGTGCCATCTTCAGTTCCCACTGGACTTTCATCCATGACTTCTCAGGCTACGCTTAGGCTGCAGATACTGAAGAAATCCCAGGGAAAAAATGACCTTTAAGTCGGTCTCAGACAAACTCCACACTGCATTTCCCTGCTGCTGCCTGGGATGTGTTAAACATGCTGCTCACACTCTACATGGCACATGTACAGCAATTTCAGTCCAGGAAATACCAGACTGAAATGTGAGAGTCGTTACTTTTTTGAAATTCGAATGTTGGCAGGTAGAGGATGTCCATGGGGATTTGCTGGAAGTGGCTGTTTTCATCCAAGTGAACCAAAAAGGGACGTTCCAGACGCGCGTCACCCGCAGCCGGTGAGCACAGCAGGGGCTCTCCATCCCATTTTCTCCAACTGTTCCATACAACTCCTGTCCTCCAGCCATCCCCGTTGTCTTCATGCTGTCTCAGTTTTACAGCTAAAATCAAATGCACATTAGATCTGCCCATCTTTGAACAATGCAAACAACTCTAAACCATGGTGCGGAACTTCAGTCTTTCCAATGCTGATGAATCAACAAAAGATAAATAGTATTAGAAAAAAAAATAGATTAGTTCTCCTTTCTGTACTGCTAGCATTACAGAATTTTAAATCAGAAGGCAGCTTCTCCAGTGCCTTTCCTTGTGATAATCCTGCTGGCTTTGGTCCAGCAGTGGCTGCCAAATGCCAGGGCAATGTGTTGTCAACACAAAATCTACAGGCATTCTGGGCCATGAAGAAATGTAGTTCCCATCATAAAAAAGACCCCCAAACCCCCCTGTAACATTCTTTGCAAAAATGCCAGAAATTCCTTTTGGGTTTTGTTTATGTCACTGGTTAACTTTGCCTTTCTTCAAATTCTGTTTCTTCTCATGTGTTCAGCACAGAAGGAAAAAGTAAAGAAAACTCTGGCAAAGTGTACATGGAGAATTTTCATTTCTCCAGCAGAAATGGACTGATGCAGATGGATCCGATCTAAATATCCCCAAATAATAATGATGATGGGTGCAGCCTCTGCTCGACATTCAAAGCATTTGTGCCATGAACAGATCCATCACTTTGAGATGCTCAGAACATGAAAATCCCACAATTCCATTTCTGGCTCAGAAAAGGGTTCATATAGTGAAAATGATACCATTGCACGGGGAAGTATAAGAGAACAAAGAACTTTTGTTTCCATGGCAATCCGAGCTCCTTCTTCAGACACAAGCACAAAGGCAATATGCTGAATGATTATCTGAAGGTCATGTTGTTCTTAGGAGAAAAGTTGGGGAGAATGCACTGGGATAATTTCCCCACTCAGGATGCACACTGCATTTCTAACCAGTTAAAATAAACAACTGCTACAGGAAATAATTTCCTTCATTTATGCCATCAGTT
Source organism: Atrichornis clamosus (assembly GCA_013400975.1). Classification (NCBI taxonomy): domain Eukaryota; kingdom Metazoa; phylum Chordata; class Aves; order Passeriformes; family Menuridae; genus Atrichornis; species Atrichornis clamosus. Next base: position 303,978 of record WBMZ01009479.1, on the reverse strand, counting down.
TATTTAAATCTGTTTGCCCAAAGGAAACAGCAGTCTGCTCAGGAGGATATTTTGTATCATTATTAGATATGTTCAGAGACGAATGTTAAGGTTCTATGTGTATTTGGAATCCCTGACCTGGTAAAATAATTATATTCCCTTTAAAATTAAATTCATCTTAAAACAGTGTAAAATGTCCTCATTTAAGGGCTTGTGTATATTTCCAGGTTTGGGGGTTTTTTTGTGGTAAGAACTACTCTTTCAAGGATCTGCCTTAACAACAAGTGCGAACAGGTTGATAAGGATCTGCCTTATCAACAAGTGCAAACAGGCTTTTAAATGCCAGGATACCCCAGGGATGCACTCAGGGTATGCAGGTAGGCAGAACCTTAGTCCCTGTCTCTGTTACATATGTAAGAAACAGGCATCAAAGAGACACATAACTGTTCAGTGCAGTTTACTTTGTATTTCCCAATACAGTTTTAGGTTTCCATTTCCTCTGAGGTGGTTTGACCTTGCTGACAGCAGGGGTAAATGCTTTATGTGGCAAAGAAAATGACTTTTTAAAGTGTAATTCTATTTTCTTACTCCGTTCTGTCCTTCATTATTTACTACAGATCTGAAGTACAGAGGAACTGAAACTTCACTGGTGTTGTGTTCAGAAGGAAAGTTATTTTTAGAGTCACTTTGTTGCCAAAGCATATAGAAACCTTATGTGCTACCTCAGAAAGTCACCGTGGAATGGTGAGGAAAACAGAGATGCTATTTCTTTGCCTCTTCTTTCCAACCACAAAGCTTCGCTCCAATCAAAAAAATGATGCACATTCCCAATGAGAAGTTGCAGGAGTCCCTAAGCTGTTTGAAGTTGAATGAAACGTAAATGTGCGATCACTGATTGTGTAGGATATATACAAATTAAGATCTGGAACAAGGCCTGTGCTTATATGTATAACTTTACCTCTCCTCAGTGAAATGCATTCCGGAATCTGCACTTTCCAGAGTCATTTAGGTTGGAAAAGGTCTCTAAGGTCATCAAGTCCATCCATTCCCTCAGCACTGCCAAGGCCACCACTGACCATGTCCCCAAGTGCCACATCCACCCAGCTTTTGAATCCCTCCAGGAATGGGGACTCCAGCACTGCTCTGTCCAGCCTGCCCCAATGCTTGACCACCCTTTTCAGGACGAAATTTCCCCTCTTATCCACTTTAAACCTCCCCTAGGAGGGAGGCTGGCAGGGGTAAGGAAGAGCTGAGAGCACCCCTTTTCCCAGAGGTGCTGTTGAAATCGGCTCAAAATACGTGGCTTGAGAAGTGTTGACCCAGCTCAGAGAGCAAACCACCATCTTCCAAATAAATCCTTCTTGGGAACAGAGGGGAAAACCCCTGCTCATTTGCAGATAACAGCATGCTGTGTTTCACTTCAGCAGGACAAACATTTAAAGCAAAGTGTAGAATGGCTTACACACTGTCACTGGCATCATTCCAGGAGGGGAGGACAACAATAGTTTTCTACAAAAATCTTTGTTTGCTTTATCTCCTTCCACATCAACTGCAAGTTTTTTACAGCTATTGTGATAATTCACAGGCAAAAGAAAAGGAACAGCCCTTAGGCCCAAAACATCTGAGCCTTCAGTGATCTTAACACTTCTGTGCCACTCTAAGAGGAAAAATCTCCTTTCCTGAAAGTTGTGTGTTTCTAGAACGCTGACAGATAGAAAAGTAGTAAAAACATCTTATGCTGAAGTAGACCAAAATTCTGCCTAGAGACAGGTTTCTGTGTGGTTCCAGCTGGCTGTATCCATGCACATCCCAAAAAGAGAGGTGGGTCTGGAAGGGGCAGCAGTGAATCCATACCCACAGCCACAGAAAGTACTAAAACTCCAGAGAAAGAAATACAGGGGAGCTGCTTATTTACACAGCTTGATACCCAGGAATAGATATCGATAGGCGTGTTTGGATGAATAAATCCTTCTTAAGGTAAGTACAGGCATCTGTGGTGACTACACGAGGTGGAGCAGCGGGGATGGCGCTGCCTGGTGTTCGGCAAAGTTCCTTCCAGTGGGAGTGGAGCTGTGCAAGCAAGCCTGCAGCGTCCTGAGCCCCTCGCTGTGTCCCGCTGGGTGCGTCCTCGTGGCTGACCACAAAGCTTCCCTTTTGGCTCATGTGTTCCCAGAGGATGCTTGGGCACGGCTCCTCCTGTTTCCAGCAATGCGCAAGCTCCTGTGGAGGCCTTTCACCTCAGATCGCTTGGCAAGGGTTAAAAAAGTCCACACAATTATCTCTTTATAGAACGGGGAGAGAAAATACATGACATTTGTGTACATACGTTATTGAAATGTACACGTATAGAGTTGCAAAATGTAAATAGTGTAAAATTCCTCCAAATCACATTCCTCAGGTCTTTAATTAAAGTACATTTAACTCTATATTTTATGAAAATGCTTCTTGTTATGCTTGAAAATGTAAATGTTTTTCTGTTTCTCTGTGTCCTTCTTTAACCACCACAATGAGTTAAATAATGATTTGCAGCTAAAGTTCCTTTAGTTACCAAAAAGCCAAGTCCTTATTGATGTCATGGAAAAGTTTATTTTTCTACCACTTCTCTAGGTATGTGAGTGTTCATAATATTTTCAGAAGAGTGACTGTGCTGCAAATGGCAGCACAATTAAACACATTTTCTGTAACTTGTGCTCTGCCCTCAGAAATTAGGACCAAGAGAGGACTGGGTACTCTGGAAAGGGAAAACAAAGTAAGAAAACCTGTGAAACAACTAAGAGGAGATTTCCGGGGTATTCAGCCTGCTCCACACACCATATCCAGTGGGACTTAGCTCCCACACTGCACCCAGAGGTGACAAAGCCATCTATTACAGACAAAAAGGTCTGAAAAGTTTGATGGGAAGCAGCTTTTCATCAAATAAAGTTTAAAAAATATATGTAATTCAGCAAAGCAGTGAAAAAACTAAAGTATATTTTATTCTGTTTTAGAAAATGAAAATTCCTATAGTTAAAATAGAAAGATGCATAATTTTCAGATTTAAGAAAAAAAAGAGTAAAGATTAAGGATAAAAATACAGTTGCATTTTCCTACAAGGAAAGACAACAGACACAATATAATCACTAAATTCCTTTTGGGATGGCAATCAAGAAAGCAAGGATGACCATTGCACATATGGGACAGGATCACCCACAGTCTGGAAACTAAATATATCTAAAGACACAGGTACCGAGATATGAAATGATGCTTATTATGGTATTAAAATTCTGAGAAACACCCAAAAAATGTGAGCACAGAGCCAGACTAAAGACTGGGGTAACAGATGTAAGACTTTCTCCCAGCTGACTGGACCGTGGCAAGAAATACAATATACATGATGAAAATATAAGCCGGCATTTTCAGCACAGGACGAAGAATTCATATTTCATGTGAGCCAACTGTTGCACATTTCCTTCAGCACTGAAGGTTATTTTAGAGGTATGAAAAAGATGAAAGATAAGATTTTACCCTCAGACAAATTGATGACACTGGGTTGCGTGTGTGTATCACAAAACTTCCTGGTCTGTTGGGAAGATGTTTCACAGAGAACAAATATCAGGATCATCCCAAAAAAAGTGAGGAAAAGGGCCACAGAAGAACCATGCTCTTTCTGGTTTTCAGCTGGACTGAATCCAGGGAGCTGCCATATACCCCAGGAGAAGCCTCTTACAACTTGGCACGTGGTATATGTTGAGTTGTGTTAGTCACAGATAACTTGCTATAAGTTGCTATAAAATAATAAACTACTGCAAACTATAGGTTTATCTAAATCTATATTATTTAAACGATACTATTTTATTTAAACCATAAACTATATGTTACTATAAACGACTATAATTTTATTAATTTAAACTAAAATACATTTTATATCTATAAACTAAGTTACATATAATTTTTTAATGTTATAGATATGTAAACTAATATAAACAAGGGAGGCTGAGATCGGTGCTGGAGACTTTGTAAAAGCGAATAGAAAAAAAAAGAAAGCCACAAAAGAGGATAATTTGTATGGAATGAGGATTATTTGCCACTGGCCCCACATCCCACGTATCCTCCTGCGTGCCCACGGTCGCAGTGCCAGCAGATGACCCCTGCCAGCCACAGGCTCTGCGTGCCCACCCCCGTCTCCCAGGGGAGGGAAACACTTTGGACACGGGCTGGGAGGAGAAGGCTGGCTGCCAAGTTTACTTTTCTTGGAATAAGCGCTCTCTTGGATGAGCCGCGCGCAGGAGGAGTGAAGAGACTGCTCGGGGATTCGGCGGAAACTCTCGGGTCACTCCGGCTTGGACGACAGCAGCACCGGGAGCTGGAAGGCAGCGGAGGAAAGCAGCCAGGCGGGGGTCCCACCTGCCAGGGGCCGGCGGAGCGGGGCGAGTGTCCGCGTGTCCGCGTGTCCGAGTGTCCGTCTGTGTCGCTCGGGTCCCTCCCGTCCCCTCCCCGCAGCCTCGTCCCGCGGCGGCTCCGCGCAGCTCCCGCGAGCGAACAAACCCCGGCACGGGCTCCTTCCACGGGCGGCCTCTGCCTCTCCTGGAGGGCTTTTCCAAACTCTGTGTTTCCAAACAAAGTTGCAGGACTCGCAGAGGAGACTCCCGCTGAAGCAGGCGATGATCGCCCGTGGCAGGAGAGGCGCGTGTCCTTCCCAGCTCTGCCTCGCTCTCTGCACCTTTGGGCTGGCACTGCTGGGGGACGTGTCCCGGGCTGTACCCATGGACGATCAGGATTATTACCTGCAGGAAATCACCAACAGGGATCATTACTACTCCTTTCCATACCCTGGGGAAGAGTTTTTTCCTTTCACGGAGCAGCCTGGAGAGGAAGGACCTATCCGTGCTGCAGAGGCAGAGGAGCACCCAGGGTTCAAACCGAGCAGGAAAGAGTTAAAACCGAAGAAAAACAACAAAAGAGGAAAACCCGTTCTTGAAACGCCACCAGGTAACTTTCCACCTCCTCCTCCAGAGTCTGGAGCCTGCTGAATCTCACGCTGACTGTGACTTTTAGCATTAATGAATATCCAGTTAATGTCAGTCTGGGTAATAGTAACAATAAATGTGGTTGTGGTGACGATGATGACAACGCATTAATTTTTAATACCCCACAGAACAGATCTGCAGAACTTTTACAGACTTTTAAACTCTTTCCCTTTCAAGTAAAAAGATTATTTCTGAGTCATAATGTATTAATTCTGCTGTACTCTGGCTAGTCTGTGGACTTTTCCTTCTTAATTATTCTTAATCACACTTGACAGCTGGCTTGCTGTGAAAGCTGCTGTTCTGTAAGCAAAAGAACAGACTCCATATGGTAAAAGGTGATTGTATATAGTGACACCTCACCTCATCCCTTGTCACTTTAATCCAAGAGAGGTTTCTGAATTAATTTCACCTATAAACCTGTGAATTTCTTCGAGATTTCACTTTGAAGCCCTACAGAGGAAGATACAAAAACAGAGATCTTCCTGGAAAACCCTAACAAGCTCCATTTAATTATTGACCCGTAAAATAAAGAAATTAAACAAAAACACCTTATAATAACAAGGCCACCCTTAATCCCATTCTTAATTTTCTTCATTTGATTAGAGGAAAATGCGCAATTACTAAAGTTTGCAGAAACTTGATCAGCTTTTACCACCCAGTTGTTCCCATTAACACCTAATTGCTCCACCCCAAAACAGGAATTTCTTTCTGTGTCCCCTGACTGTCTGGTAGGTACTTTAGTGGTTTGGGATACTTAGGAGTGAGTTTGATCAATGAACTTTAGAATTGTAAAATTTGGGGCCAAATCCCTCTCCCCTACAGCCGAACTCCCCTTTACTTCAGAAGGAAACTTAACGACTGGAGCATATGGCACAAAAATTGTGATTTAGATCCATCTGTACAGAAAAAGAGTGGATCAAGGGTTGTAAGGTGGCTTTAACTTTGCCCGATTGCATCCAGCAGATAGTAAACAAAATATTTTAATGTTAACACTAACAGAAATTAATTAGCATTTGAACAGCAAAAATATGGGATTTTATACTTAGAAGTAGTGATAAGAAAATGTAATTTCTATAATCTGGAAAACCATTTGTGGGGCAGGCAGCATGGTTTGTCAGGGTGACTCAAGGCAGGAGTCAAGGATGATGGCAAATACGCCTTGTCTTGGGGGAGCAGAGAGAGGAAGCATCCGTGTCCCTGTCCCCTCTGGGACCAGCAGCCGGGCAGCAGCTTCCCAAGGGGAGGATACCCCCTGGACCACCTCAAGGACTGGCTTACTTGGTTTATTATCTCAGTCTGGTCATTTCAGAGTACATTAGATGGTCTGAGGGTGTTCTCGTTTCAATGTGTCGTTTGTTTGGTTTTTTAAATGAAGAAAAAGAAGGCTCTGCTTCCCACCCCTGCAGGCTGAATCAGGCAGATCACGACAGGACAAGGGGGAATGGCTTCCCACTGCCAGAGGGCAGGGTTAGATGGGATAACGGGAAGAAATTCTTCCCTGTGAGGGTGGGGAGGCCCTGGCCCGGAGGGTGCCCACAGGGTGCCCGGAGAAGCTGTGGCTGCCCCATCCCTGGAAGTGTCCAGGGCCAGGTTGGACAGGGCTTGGAGCAACCTGGGATAGTGGGAGGTGTCCCTTCCTGTGGCAGGGGGTGGAACAAAATGGTTTTCAAGATCCTTTCCAACCCAAACCGTTCCATAATTTTATGACCATGGGAAACACTTGGATTTTAAATCTGTGTGATTAGGTAGCAGGTTTTTCTTCCTCGGCCTGGTGGAGACAGTGGAGATTTCCATCCTGTGGTGGGATGTTCTGCAGTTCAGTTCTGCTGTCACCTTCCCTGTTGGCTTTTTCCCAATTTCCCCAGGACCATGGATTCACACTTACTCCACCAAACATGACAGTGGTGAGAATATCGTCCAATCTGTGAGGGCAAAGTTCATTTACTTTGAGACAGGCATCTTCCTCATTCCCCACCTGCTGCACGGAGCACCTCACAGGTGCAGAGAAGGCAGCAGATATCCCAAAAACTTCCCCCATCCCTGTGAAACACTCATCCCTTCCTAACCTGGTTTGCTTTATGCGCTGTAGACACAGCACTATGAAATCCAAACTTTCAGACACTGCTGAGCTCCTAAGGAAACATACTGAGCTCTGACAGGTAATTTGAATTTAATAATTTTCTGTGAATGTTAGATTTTGCAAATGGAACCACATTCATTTTTCTATATAGGAAATCAAATTAGGAAATTTAAAAAAAAAAAAAAGACTTCCTCTTTCCCCAGAAAACTCTTCATTGTGGGCCAACCAATGGACACATGCAGGATTCATCTTCTAACCTGCTGGTTTTCACTTCCCACCCTACCTGATTCTGTGAGTCCAGGGAGTGATTTTATTTCTGCGTTCAGCCAGGCGAGGTTCTTCCTCAGCCTCCTTCTCTTCCTCCCCATGGCCAAACACAAAATCAAGGGGGAAAGGGGAGAGGCCCATGATGCACCACCAAAAGCATCTGGAAGTGGCTCAACCCCTCCTTTTGGGTCTTTTGACACAGCTGAGCTTCCAAGCTTTCTCCAGCCCCGTGCAGTAAGAGGTTTTAAAGCCTATGAGCGTTAAAAAAAATAGCCAGAGGTACAACAAAAAAAATGAGCTCCTCCACCACACTCCTTCTCCTTGATCTGGGATATGGGTGGTTCACATCAGCTCAGCAAAGTGGCTGCTGGACTTATTTAATATGGGAAAATTCAGTGGATTTCCCTGGGAGCAGCTGAGCTATTTGAGCTGCAAGAGGCATCGTAAGCCCTGAGGTGAACACCCAGCGAGGAGAACGGTCACCACTTGTTAAAGATTTAAGTGAAAACAGGAGGTTTTTAGCGGGAAGTGTCAGGCAAGTTGAGCTGCAGTGTTAAAAGTTCCGGCTATAACATTCCAAATTTCTCCTTTCTCCTCACCCAAAGGCAGGCAAGGGGCAGGTCCTGCCAGGGCAGTAACTCTGATGTTTAGTGCCATGGCACCATGTCACCCTGTTTGAAATGAAAACCTGAAAATCTGGCCCCTCACAGGGATGTTTAAATACTAATTCATACCTCTATTTACTCACATTTGGATGGTAGGAAGCCAGCTAGAAATAATAATAGCAGCTGTCAAAGAGATATCAAGGAATAATAACTATAAATCTGGCTGGGTAAGGATGTGTTTTGTGCTTATATGTACACAACTACGTGTTTATGCAGCTATCCAGAAGTGGAATTAATTTATGGGACATGCAGTAAATACAAAAATTTGGGAGTTGTGAGGCTCGCTGGCAGCCAGGACATTTGGGATTAATTAGGTGTAGCAAACAATAGTCTGGCTGGGAGCTGGGATGAAGAAAGAGGAGGAGTGGGAATGTGTGATGTGCCCTTTGGCTGAGCAGCTGGTACTGATCAGCCCCAGCCTCGAATCAAACTGGAAATCAAACGGAGCAGTCTGAAGGACAAGGCACCAAACAGATGACACAGGCTCGATTTATTTCAGTAATTTTATTAATTACTGAAGGTAGCAAGAATATATATATTTTCATTCTGTGAAATATTGATGTAGAAAGAAATCTTATTGAAGCCAGTGGGTTTGCTTTTTTTTGGGGGGGTTTTTAATATTGGAGTCATTATTTGCAAATACTCAATTCAGATAACAGTTAGCAATATCACCCTTCCGCCTTGCCCTTTAAATGCCTCATAAATTAAGTGGTGCCAGGTCATCCTTGGAAGGTAAACAGCTGGATGGACAGGTTTTGTGTACATATACATATCTCCATTTTCTAATTCCACCCTTGTTTGTATAGGCCTCTATCCAAATCCCGTTCAAATCAGTGGAAAGAGTCTTGTTAATATCAATGTTTTCCTTTTATGAGGTTTTTAACAGAGTTTGACGTATGGTGCCTCAGCCACCATCTGTGGGACAGATCCCTTCAGAGTTTGGGGGTCTGACTAGAGGCAAAAATTCATCACCAAGAGATTTATGGGGCTGAGGTCCCCACAGACACTCCTCAGTTTTAATGTTGCTCTGGCTCGTGACTGAGCACTGTCAATCCCACTGCCCCCAGATCTGCCTCAATTAAGTCTGTAATTATTTTGATTTGATTTTACAAAGCTTAATCTTGTGGTTCTCATCCTGGCCGTGCCTCCATTCTGAATGTATTTGGAAAATAAAGGAGTAATGTTAATTTTTGTGGCAGTGCTCGCAGTGGGGCTCAGTGCACATTTGGTTTGTATTTCACAGATCTCCCAGTGTTTGATCTCTGCACAATCCAACGTATGTCTGTGTTTAGCAATCAGGATTTCCTTTGTCTTGTCTTATTTGGTGCTTTCCCCAGGCTTGATGAGACTCTTCAGATGCATCACTGTTTACTTGCCCCATATTTGTTTATTTTTGTGCAGTGTTGCCACCTGTTCAACAACGTAATTCTGAAGGCTTTTGGTTTGATATTTCTTTTTAATTTATATAGTGCATGGAAATCTTTTGATGGGTCAGGACCTCACTGGGACACGTGTGTGAGGAGGAGTCAGTAAGGGAAGGCAAAGACAGGATAAAATGGCCAGTGCAAGGAACCATGAAAATTATCTTGCAGAAAGAATTTGAATTTATAAAGATAGATTGATAGGACATTAATTGAGGTGTTTACCAAGAAGTGGGGTAATGAAAGCATGGGGAGAGATCAGTGAGTGAATGAGGAGGGAAAGCTGAATCACAGAGACGTTATTCAGGAAAAACTGGAGATATTTTCGTGCGAAATGGGGGCGAAGATCTGAAGAGTGTGTGAAGATAAAAACATGAGGAATTTGTGGTGTTACTGGCATTTGAGTGGTGATTTTGTTCACTGGAAAGAAGATACGAGACAGTGAGACACAAGGCATTGAAGTGAGAGCTGAAAGCACTTGGGAAGGGGCCACCAAGACACCAGCACAGAATTTCTCAGGTGCTGGGTATCCAGCAGTGCTGCCCTTTTCTAGTCCGTCGGCATCCTCCCTCTTAAACCTTCCTTCTCTGAGAAGCCCAGAGAAAGTGGAGCACTCCTCTGACCTAGAATATAGATTTTAATTTTAAAGCTTTTGCTTGAACTTCTTATAATAGGAACTTTTAAGAATAAACTTATTTGCCTTAGGTGCATCTCCCATGAATTTTAATATGACCTGTATGGCATCCTAATTGCCATATGTGACAAGCCGAGATGAAAACATGTGGCTTTTAATGAGCTTTCTTTCATCTACCAGCCTCTATTTTCTCCTCAGCACTTCTACAAATATGTAGAATAATGAAATGTAACACGCCATTCCATTTAAGAGCCCATCCTTTAAAGAATGTCACAGCAAAAGAGGACAAAGGATGACTAAGAACGAACAATGAGCAATACCCTCAAAATTGGCCAAACCTTTTTGATTAGCATCTTTCCTTACCCATGGCTTCAATGAATAATGTAACACGAGGAAAAAAAATTGGAATAAACACATTTGATTATGCCAGAGAAAACTGCTTCCAATGATAATTCCTCCAGCATCCTTCTCTGAATTCAAACTAATTTTTAAGGTGAGAAAAATGTCTCTTTAAAAGCACCTCTTTAAAAAAAGGGATGATTTCACTGAATAGATTTTAATAGCATGAACCTGAGCCTAGACTTGTTCCTGAGATGCCAGCATATTACGAGACACTCATTAGTTGAATTCAGTCTCGGGTTTTAATGTTATTATCTGTTCAGTGAGCTGGCTAGACAGGTCAATCCGACGGTTCACCACCAAATTTCACTTATTTCTTTTGGGTTTGGAATGAAGATTTCTGTCAGCTATGTGAACTTTGAATCTGTCAAAAAGATGAAGTAGAAGCTGTGGTGCAGAAGAAGTAATTTCATGAATTTTCGATGTCTGAGATGGGATTTTTTTGGTCTTGCCCAGTTCACTGTCTGTGTGAAGAGCAAACTAAAAAAAGGCTGGTTGTCTGAGCACAGAGTTGGGAAACTGGGAACAAGCAAAGCTCCGATGTAGTCAAAATTGTTTGCCTTTTAAAATGCACTATTAAATTCAGTACATGGACAATGGAAGGAGGATGTTCAGAGGACACTGACCCAAAGATGGGTCTCTACCTCCGCTGCAGTCTGATTATTTTCCTGATGAGGATTCCTGAGCCACAGACCACCGAGCACATCCATCTCTTTCAGGGACAAGCCTTGCTCCTCTGGAAGCCTTTTTCTGTCTATTTTAGCTTCAAAAGGTGTTTGTTTGGTGGGGTTTTTGCATATCTAATCAAGCAATGAAAAACACCTACATTAAACCATTAGTAAAACACACTGCAGTGTTAATTCATTACTACTGATGCAAACACATTTATCATTTCCTTGTAGCACAACAAAAGGAGCATTTATGATTCCATTCTCCTGTGGTTTTGTCATCCCAATGTGGGCAAGAACAGGATATTCTGGATGTCTGCTGTGTGCTGGAAGGGATGGAGCACTATGAGAGAGGAGCAAGGTGTTTTACTCTTCATGCACTCACCAGGCAGTGCTAAATCAACTTGGCAGGTGTAAAAGGAAAACTGCTTCTCTTTTCTACCCAGAGCTAAAAATGGCAACAAAACAAAGGTGAGAAAAGCAAGAAGAATAATGAAGAGATGCCAGGTGGCGACTCTGGGAGTCAGAGTGCCTGTGAAGGCATCAGAGGAAGTGTGTGGAGGTCGCTTAAGGCATCCTTAGAGCACTTGGGTTTAGCTGTTAATCTCTCCAGCCCTGCTGGAATTGAGTTACAAAGGATATTCTGGGGGGTCTGCTGATAGATGTCTGAAGTCCTCCCTTGGACATAAAATGCTTCCCTTCTGGTGGGTAACAGACTGGTGTTAGCAAGCAAAGATTTGCACCATGTTATTATAGGTTAGATGGAGACAAGGAAAGACAAGGGTTTCATTCCTTATTTCCTCGGTGATTTGCATCATTTTTCTAAAGACAAAAAGGCTTTTAAGTGACTTTCTAATCCTGGAGGGGGTTTAAAGGAGCTGTCTTATAAATGGGAATCAGCCCCAATACACTGTAAAGCATATTTTACAACAATGATTTCAAAGAATTACATGAGATAATTACAGAGCTGGAGAAAATAATTTTACTCCTGACTTAGGAGGAGTGAATTATTTCCTATTCTGACACACGAACGCCCCCAAACCTGCACTGCCTGGGCTCTGTGGGGCTGCACTGCTGGGTTTTGACACTGCAGAAAATTGAAAAAAAAGGCTGGCAAGCTCCAGAGGACCACAGTGACTTCCAGTAGCTGTGAATCATGGCTGGAGTTGAGTATCTGATTTGCCAGGGAAAGTACCGGGGATTAATCTGCTGTTTAATTGGGGTTATTTATCTGTAAATGCACAGGTCTGTAAATAATAATAAATGATAATTCTGCTCCTGCTTTCACACAGGCATTAGCAGGATGCTGTATTTGCAAACTGCTGCTGCATCCAACAGGCCAACCAAGGAACACAGGAAAAGTTGTGTACACGAGTTGAACAAAGTTCATGTGCTGGCAGGTTACTTGTCTTTTACTCCTTTCTACTACACAGTGTACCTGTGCTGTAGTTTCTAGCTACTGACATAGAAAATATTACTTTCAAATTGAGTAGTGAACGTGATTAATTGAGCTTTTTTTTATTTTTGGGTGGTGGTTAATTCCTTACAGGTTTATACTGTGCTTTATTTTTTCACTTTTTAAAATGAATTGCCAGGACAGGCTTTTTGTACGACTGTACTTCAGTCTGGGGCTGCTTGTGGTTTATTTAAGGTGTGTACCTGGCCATACTGTTGTTTTTCTATAATCAAGATGATTCCCAAGGACCCAGTTCAACTAACAACACAACTTAGATCTCCATGAAGTTGGTAGTAAAGAATTATGTGCACTTCTATAGGTATAAACTTAAAAAATATGGGAGTTTTGAAAGTTCTACAGTGGAACTCAGTTGGCTGAAGCAGCAGAGTCCTCTATTCAGATTGTTCTTCTTTCTTTTGGAGCTCAACAGCTCATCCAGACAATGGCTGATAGACCTTCCTAAATCTGGTTTTCTTGCTTAGATTACGGGGCTTGAGTGCTTCCTGTGGATGATTTCTTCCTCACTCTCCCATGTATCACTAATTTAGTAGTTTTATTGTCATTTCCCATTTTTTGGCTCTACAGGATTAGTCCTCCCAGCTGGGACCTAAAGAGACCCTGAGGGGGAAGCCCAAATGTCCCTGCCTGTTTTTTGGAGGAGGGCTGCAGTCCCCATTGTCCCCAGATTTGCCTTTTAGCTGTTTCCTCACACGAACTTCAGAGAGCAGAAGAGTCTCCCATTTCAAGGGAGTTATGTTTGACAGGAGAGCACAGAGTGAGGCTGAGTATCCCCTTCCTTTAACACATCCAGGATTTATGGGAAGTGCCAAGCACATCAATCATCCTGGTGTGCTGGGACACGGCTTTGTTTGCAGTGGGAGCGAACTGAAAACCATCTTTCTCACTCCTTCCCAGAAAATAGAGTGTTTTTATGTTCTCCCCTTCAGAGATACAGTGGTTTATGGTGACAGCTTTATGGCTTCTCTCGACTTTCAGGGCACTCCTAAAACATCTGTCAAATGAAGGGAACAGTTCAAAGTATCTTGGAAGGGCTGATCTCAGAGCGGAATGTAAGCACTCCCTACACCACTGGTACAACCACCCCTCATGCCAGATTTGCCTCTAACACACTCTATTTTTTGCCCCCCACCAAGGTGATTTTCAGTAGTGTAATGAGTTTTCCCCATACACAAGACAGAGGATGTCTGAGCATGGGACCAGATCTCAGCCTTCCCAAAAACTTTCCCCTGACTTAGAACAGAAACTTCCATTTCAGCCAAACAGCCTTTCATATGTGATTGCCTGAGAGTAGAACTGCAGCCTTTGGCAACTTGATTTTTCTCCTTTTTTCCCTTTAATTGCTTATGTACTGAAAAGTGCTGTCAAAGGTTGGGCTTGATAATCCTGGAGGTCTTTTCCCACCTTAACGATTCTGCAATTCTAAGTTACAGAAAACCTCTCAGAAACAGAATTATATTTGCCATCACAAACTGGATGGCAAGTACCCTACCCCAAAGGACAGACTCAGTTTCATACCACAGAGGATTTAGACTGCACTGTCTTTATGCACTTTAAATTCCAATCAAAAATTCCACGGAGAGCTCTGCCAAAGATCCGTCTGGGCTATCTTTGGTCTCTGTGTACGGCTGGGGGGGTGGCTGGAATTTCCCACGGTAAATCTGGAGTGGGTTTGGATTTGTTCCAGAATGCAGGTGACCCAAGATCTTGGGGATGTGTCCCAGTCTTCAGTGCATGCCCCTGGAGCAGGAGGCTTCCCCTCAGTGGGGCAAGAGCACTTATGCTGCTGGGGAATAGTGGGATGAGGAGAGAAGGAGTATCCAGGACCAGTCACAGCCAGGTCCAGCACACGCCCCAGCTAAAACAAAGAGAAAAGCATCTGACAGCTCTTCTGGCAGGCGTTTTGTTCCTCAGGCTCCTCTGGATCCCTTCAGATCCCAGCAAGGACTGCAGTCCAAAACTCTGCCAGGCTCCTCAGATGAGTGGCTCACGTCTGGTCCAGTTCCTTTGCATCAGGTGTTTCATTAGACATGTGTAAACGACCAAAAGGGCCCCCAAAAACCTTCCTTCCGTCTTGCAGTGGAACAAAGGGTTGGGGAATCATATGCAGAGTCAGAAAGCATTAAGTGTTCTTCCAAAGACGTTTGAAAATGCTGACAAAGCGAGTCCAGGTACCACAGAAGCCAAGAGGTGGATGAAATGCGTGAGCCTGAGAGAAGAAAATGGATAAATTCCTCAGCTGCCAAACTTGCAGCCCAGGAGGAATGAGGGCTGGGGGATCTGAGGCTGGTAGCAAGTGGAATGCAAAATACTGCAGACACATCTGATTTATTTCATATTCCAAATATACACTTGGGTTTTTTTGGTGCTTGAATGCAAGTCAAACGGCAATCAGACATGTGGACCCCCTCCACTCTTACAAGAGGAATAAAATGGGAAACTTTTCAAAATATGATAAAAAGATGCTAGTATGGAGCTAATGCAGATAAAATGCCACAGAGCTCTTTGAAAAAGTAGAGAGAAAATAGCTCAGAACTTTTCCTGTGCAAGTCTTTCCATAGTTCTGCTCATTAATCCTGAATCAGACTTTTTTCCTTCCAATTAGAAAATTGAAAAAATGAGGAGTTTTATGCTCAGGGAAGGTTGCTTTGAAGCTTTCCGTATTCCATGGCTTTTCAAGTGCAGAATACCTATTCTTAGCAAGTGCTTTTGGCTCCTGTGTGTGGGAAGGAGGATGGGCTCTCCAAGGTAGCACTGGAGTTAATCATGACCTGCACTCTTCACATGAACACGTTGATGTTTTGCAGTGAAGACAAAGGCTCTCTCGGTGACAATGTGGGCACTCTTCTCCAGGGAAAGGATGTCAAACCTCACCGGGCAACTGGTAAAAATTAGGGTTTATCTGAATGCCCTCCGGAGCCTTCCTCACTGGGTCCACAGGCTGGGAAATGTTTTGCCTTCACCTTGGGTTTTTGGGCTGTCAGCCCTGAGCAAGCAGACGTGCATGCACTCAGTTTTGCACTCACTAATAACTCACATTCCAATTCATTTGGAGCTTCTGACACATTTTGCTTTGAACCAGTGAAGCCTCCAATGTGCTACATGTGGAGCCTGTGATTATGAGTCTTTGCTGGACCACGGCTGAATTGTTAAACAAAGCAGAAAAGATGTTTAGACAGAATGAATTTTGGGAATCTTTTGCGGGTTGCATAAGGTTGAAAGACCATAGGAAGCTGGAATGGGGAGAAAGGACCTCTGAACACTCAATCATTTGAGTTGGAGAGGTGCCCACCCTCAGAGATATTTGTCTGAACCTTGCTTGAACTGTTTTATCTCCTTTGCTCCATAGCATGGAGCTGGAGCTTCAGAAATTCCCTGCTGAATCTCCAGTCGTTCCCTACAATCCTCTCAGAGGTACCAAGAGCCATGTCTTTCTCACGGTAATTTTAACATTTCTCTTTTTGCAGGCAGTAATCTCAGAGGCTTGAGAAAATGCAGAATGATCAAAATTTAAAAGGCATTAACAGAGCTTTTAAATTCACAGAATCCTGGTGGCTTGCTTGGGCTTGAGGCATTTTAAAATTTATTTATTTAGTTATTTCCCTAAGGTGACTTTTCCATGATTAGCTTGAAGGCAGGTAGAGGGGGGGAAGTTGGACAGAGGGACTCTGCTATGTGCAAGTGCCATCTTCGCAGTGGACACATGGAAGCAGAAAGTCACCTGAGAGCTGAAATCCTTGAGAAGATGAACAAAAGCTCGGGGGAATCACACCTGATGAAATGTGGGGAAGGGAGAGCCTGGCTGCAGAGTGTGCTTTCCGAGCTCCTTAAAAATCATGCCTTTCTCTAAAACTACTTTAGGGAATGTTTGCCTGTGCAAGCTGGGCTCTGTCCGTAGATTTTCCATATTTTCCAGTGGGATTGCTGTGCTGCCCTGGGGTTTGTGTCCCCTCAGTGAGCCCAAATACCAGTCAGAGACCTCTTCCCAAGGGAAGCATCGCTCATGTATCCCTACAATTCCACTCCTCTACTCTTTCCTTTTTTATTTATTTCTGGGGTTTAGGTTTGGGTGTGTTTTTTGGTTTGTTTTCTTGGGGGTTTTTGTTTAGAACTTAGGGTAGTCACAGTTCAGTCCAGGCCTGGATTTGATCTTCTCAAATCTCGGAGATTTAGTTGTTTTTTGAAATGTTGCTTCTTGATGCTTTGAACCCTTAAATCCTCTGCTTTCAGGGTGCTTCTCAAGGGTGCAACTGCTTGGACTTAATGGGCTTTAAAGGAAAGAAGAAAGCTCTGTTATATGAGTTCCTAAATCTTTTGCTTTTCTGCACTTCTGGATATATCCAGAGAACGCCTGGTTATTTTCTGTGTGCACCTGGCCAATTTTTTATCCCTTCACAGAACCAGTTTTCCAGTGTTTGGCCATTTGAACGTGTGAGCCACTTCTGACATTTTAGTGCTGCCTTAGAGCTGTGCATCAAAGAATGCACAGTCTATCAAATGAATAGCTCAAATTAAAAAAGAGTAATTAAGTGAAAAGCAAATAACCCAACTAGCCTTATTTTTTCTTTTACTCTGCTCTAGAAAGCACAAACTGATTCCTTTTCCAGCATTGGGAAGGAGCACAGAGTTTTTCAGGTTCATTGTAACCACACAATTTTCTTCTGAAGTCACTGTCTGAGCTCCAGGCACTATGATAACTTCTGTGCCTGATGAGAAGTGTTTGGGTTTATTCACTTATCTTACTATTTCATATAAAATAATAACAATAGTTGTGATGTATAAATGTATAAATGTCTAAACTCCCTGCTAGAGCAGACACACCAGGTCTTCATAAAACTCAAACCTTACACTTTATAAAAGGTTTTAAGACCACGCTGGATTGATTTTAGGTATTTCCTGTCACAGGCTCTTTATATAGGTCAGGTATTTATCCCAGATGTGCAGCCTGGCAGAGGGCTGGGCAGGAAGGAGAGCAGCCTGTGCAGGGTGACAGCTCAACACAGCCTGGGGCTGGAGCAGTGGCTCCCAGCGATGCTCCCTTCGTGCTGCTGGAGGAGAAGGCGTGGGACTTGCAAGGGGTGATGGCTGGCTTGGCAATCCCAGCCTGTCTTTAAGGGTGATGGCGGTGTGTTTGCAACTGTGTGTTCCAATTTTAGTGTCACTGCTGAGGAGCAGCAATTCGGGAAGGTTTAAAATCGACAAGGATGAGTTTTTCCCAAGGCAGCAGAGGAGTAGTGATGGTCAGAAAGACGATCCTGTACTATTCACCCAGGTCTCATGCAGACACAGACTGCTGCTAGTCTGCTTTCTGTTGGTAATTTTAGCTTTTTTAGTTTTAATCATAAAAAAATGAAAGATGACATTTCATCTCTCAGCTGACTAATGACTCTCTGCTGCCTAAAGGCACAGCTCCTGCTGCTTCATCATCCTGGCTCTGAAGTTTTCTGGCTCCCATCAGGAGCTAAGTCAGAAAGCTAAACTGGTAGAAAACAGCCTATGAAACCCCAAACTGAAGAGCCAAGTGATTCTATCTACATCCATGATCTACTTGTGTTCAGCTTTGGGCTGCCTTATCAAAGGAAGTTAAAGCATCTGTTTCAGTATCATTTTCAACTCATTTTCCACCTGGTTGAGAAGTAAAAATATGTAGTTTTGTCTAGGCTAAAGCTGAACTGGATTAAAATTTTAATAACATTAAGTGGAACTGACTGGGAAGTGGCTGATTTCCTTTCTCAAGTGTAAATTCAGTACTTGGGAGTGGAGGTAACTGAAGTAGTGGGGATAAAATTTAATGGCTCATCACCACTAATGAGAACTTTACAGCTTCTCACGTTTTTCCTTCTCGACGTGTGTGGGCTTCGTGTGTGTGCTCGTGAGGGTGAGAAGGTGAAAACACAGTGATCCCACAGTAGTGCCATTTATTCCAGTGGAATTGGGTGTTTCCAGAGAACTGCTGAAGCTGCTCATGTGTGTCTCACCCAGGTGTGCAATTCTGATCCTCGTGGTGGGGCATACACAGCCCCTTCCCTGTGTCCTCCCGCTGGAATTCTTCCTTTGTACCACCTGGGATCCACGTTTGTTCCAAAAGCGTGGATGTGCTGCAAAATCCTCAAAGATCAGCCAGAGCTCTCAGTAAATGTATATTTCTAGAACCAGAAGTTGTGGATACTTTCCAGTTTATTTATGTTTAAGGAATTTCATGACTGTGCTGTCGCTCTGTACAAGTACGCAGTGAATGTTCTATACCAACTATGGATATATTTATTGCTGTATAAAATTCCTACCTCAGTTTTCATGGAGGGGGAGGGAAATGCACCACAAGCCACTTTTATACTCATACCATTTTTATATATTTATACTATCTTTGGTCAAATGCACTCAAATGGAACTGCTAACATGGTTAAACTTGAGCACTTCTAAGACGTTTCATTAACTGAGCCAAGGTTGTCTCTTCAGTTCAAAGTTATTTTCTGTCTTGGTTTTGTACTTGTTAATGGTATTCCAAGTTTCAGTGTTTATTTTTAAAGGCTACAATTAATGCTCTCAGTGCAGAACCTCTGGCCTTGCAGTACACCTCAGTGATCTGATATTTTTAGCTGTTTCTGGCATGAAGATGTGTTTTTAATGGTAGTTTTTGTCCTATACCCAGCTATTGTGCAAGTGGCCTGTCTCAGTTTTGTTCTCCATTTTCTGGCCAAGCCTGTTTGTTTGGCTCTGGGAAAAAGAGGATAGTTCTCATTTTTGATGGTTGTACTCAGTTTTGTGGCTTTCGCTGGAATTACAGAAAGTCTTCACCCTGTGCTTCAGGAAAAAAATCAGAGGAGACATTTTAAAATTAGTAGCACAGAATTCAGCATTAGACCAAGCTCATAATAAAGAGTTAGGAATTGATATGATATTTTTCAGGATGGATTTTTTTTGCCATTAAATAATAGGCCAATAAAGAATATGTCTTCTTCAGAGTGACTAAATACACATATTCCTCTCCAGGGAGAGGGGAGAACTTTCCAGGTGTACAAATGGGAGGTTACCTTGTGCAACAAGCAGTGGCCACGTCACAAATCCCATCCTGTCCCAGGCTGATGGCAGCAGGAGGCAGCTCAGGGAATGAATGTGGTGTCTGGAGTTTAGGTGAGCCTCTTGAGTCTGAAGTACTGGCCAGAAAACTCCCAGGCTCTCTGGAAAGCCCTGCTTCCAGCTGTGCCAGGAATAATAGAAGCTCTTCCTGCTAAATGTTTTGTTGCATCTAGAGCCAGCCACAACCTGGGTTTGTGAGGGAGAAAATGTGTGAAAAGTAATGAAGGACAATAAAAAAGTGTACTTTCTGAGTCTCAGAAGCCATTGGTTTCATGTCAGACCTGACCTGAAGAATCCAGATAATTCTTAATTTATTCTTTATTTGGTGTTGATTGCTGGATTCTCCCTCAGCCTTGGAAACAGGAGAAGAGCCACTTTTACCCTTGCATAGAGTCTGTACCCTGAAACATTTCAAGCAATTTCTGTGCCCAATTCTGCCGGCTGGTCCCCAGTGTTTTGGTGGCACAAAGAAAGGATGGAAATGTTTGGTGTTTGCACCACGGGAGGGATCTGTGTGTCTGTGGGATCAGATGTGGTGAGGACACAACCTTGGTGGCCTTGGAGCTGTCTCAGGGCTTTTGTTTGTGTCCACTGCCTCTGACTGCAGGGGTCACTCTCGCTGTCCAGGACTGCTCTGGTGCCATCAGGCAGGAGCTGTTTGCTGCTCTCTGTAACAACCTCCTCTCCTGAGGGGCTGGTTCAGTTTTTGAAGCATGGGGAGTGAGGGACACATGAGAGAATATTGCAGCAAATCTTCCGGCTTTTAAACTGCCTGAGGGCAGGGTTAAATGGGATACTGGGAAGAAGTTCCTCCCTGTGAGGGTGGTGAGGCCCTGGCACAGGGTGCCCAGAGAAGCTGTGGCTGCCCCTGGATCCCTGGAAGTGTCTAAGGCCAGGCTGGACAGGGCTTGGAGCAGCCTGGGATAGTGGAAGGGGTCCCTGCCCATGGCAGGGGTGGCACTGGATGGGCTTTAAGGTCCTTTCCAACCAAACCGTTCTGTGATTCTGGTGAGACTCCTGGCCGGGTGTCTGCCAAACAAGATAGGATCAAAAAGCACCTCCCTTCCTACAGACTAAGAAGCTGCCAAAACACGGTTCCTTGTCTCAGAGGCCCAGAGGTCTCTGGAGAAGATGTTTGCCAACAAGAGGCACATCTGGCCATCAAAATCAGCTCTGAGACATCAAATGGGGAACATTTGTTGAAGCCTCATTCAGGCTTCGCTCTTCACTGCACTCCATTAAAATATTCCTCCTGATTTAAGGAGGGTTTGGGTCAGACCTCTAACAGAGTGGGGTTTTGTGGCTTCTAACTAAAAGTTTGTGCCTTTTTTTTTTTTTTTGAATCTTCAACAACAGTCGTAAGAATAAATGTATGTTGCAGTGCTGTGATAAATACTGTCCTTTCCTACTGAGAGAAGTTCCTGAGGTCTTAGACCTCAGTGCAATGTTTGTTGCTTGTCCTAGAAAAATATACATCTTCCGTGCAACATTAGCTAATAATTAATGTGGTCTTAGGATAGGAAATTTTGGCATCTCCTTAATTCTTTATTTGATCTTTGATCTGGGACTATAATTCCGTATTTTAACTTCTGTGCAGGGGATTTGTTGTAAGTGCACTTTTCTTGCTTTACTCCCAGTGCTCTGGGAATGGGTTTTTCAGAAAAAGTAAATAAAAGGAAAATGTGTTTGAGGAACCTTCACCTGCCTCAAGATGCTGCTTTAAGTAATCTGGGGTGCGTGAGGGCTAAATTCAGGCCACAAAAGAAACTTGTAAGTGATGTTAGCAACACTTCAGGTGTGAATAAAGTCAGAAAACCTCTCAGGATGAAATCCATGGACCTGTTTCCAGGGGAAAGCTGGGCCATGACAACTGTAGAGTGTGACTCAAGAACACCTGCAGATATTTCACACTTCCCTGATCACATCATCAAAACTGCAAAATTTAGCGAGACAACGTTCACCCCCCCTAAATGTCCTAATATAAACAAAATATAACAAATTATTTAGAAAATCGAAAAGTTTATTCTGTTTAACTCAGCCCCTACAAATGCTGTCCATCACAGAAAAGCAAACAAAAGATATTTTCAGCAAGTTGAAGGGCACCAGAAATGTGCTTTTACTGTTATTTCACTTTGCAGGTGCACTGAAGTATGAAAGTACTTTGCATAGCTGTGACCTAAGTATTACTTTAGCCACAGAAATTAGACTGCCAGAGTTTCCATTAAAAGTTTCTGCTGTTGGAACATGAATTATCACCACACTTGACATAGGAAAAACTCTAAATTTAGGGCAAAATTTATTATGTTGGCCTCATTAAGAATTTTTGTGCAAAACCATAAAGTCCTAAGAATAGTTTGAATAGTATAATCAGCACTGAAATCTTCATTCCCACAAATATACACTTATTTTTGTGCTTAATTTACCTATACAAGTAACTTCACAGTTTTGCATCTTAACTGCATGTTGTTTTGCTTAAACAAGACCTAAATGCTGTGCCTACCCTGGGATAGGAGATTGTCAGACTGCACAAGGCTGATATTTCTCCATTTCTAGGTCTGAATATCACTGCTCATGAGGAGTTAGACAGGCACAGACTTGCACGAATTGAAGAGGATTATAGGTATGGCTCTTAAAATATAGCTGAAGAGGAAACGTGATGCTTCTCTCTATCCTTCTACTTGAAAAACTGAACATACTCCTAAATTGATGGAAAATACTCATTAAATAAGAGAATTGTTTATCTGTTTTGCCTCTGAAAGGAGAGGACAGAATGATTTCCTAAATGCCTCTTTATCGGATGCAAGAGCTATAAAGGCAATCTGGGTTTATCTGGCATTTTTTGTTTAGACCAAAAGGAAATAAAACAAATAAATACTTTAGGCCATAGAGATGAACACCAGAGTTTTCCTTGCCCTGCTCATACACATGCCTGGTGGAACTGTGTTCCTGGGGATGCCTGATGGTAGAGCTGTATCACACAGAACAGCTACAACTGCAGCACAGCAGCTGTAATTATTTAGCAGGAGTGAAGACAGCCAGGCTGTCTCTGCAGAAGGTGTTTTTATTGACCAGGAAGGTGCTGCAGCAGTAGGGCACAGCCATCGTGAGGATGAAACTGCCTTCAAATATCCTCACACACGCTGGGATTGCAAGTGGAGCCCGCGCTGGTTCGGGGAGGGAGCTCAGCAGCACCTTCAGGCAGTGCTCTCACTACAGGCCAGCCTAAAACAAGGGGCAAATTGAGATATCAAGAGATGGGGTTGTGACTGAGGGAATTCCCCAGTGTTTCTCCTGCTGATTTTAAGGGACAGGTGATTTCTCACAGTGTTTTGATACCAGCAATGCCTTTCTGCCCTCAGCTGGGGTACAACCACCTGGCTGTCTGGGAAAAGCACACCTGAAAATAATGGACACTGAGACAGGGCCATTTGACATCGCTACCAGAAAAGCTATTCTGAAATTAAAACCTCACAAGAACGTGTTTCAAGAGACAAATGTTATTAAGTCTTAATCCAAGCCCTGTCTATGTTTACATCTTGGAATTAATTAATCTGGTCCAGACGTCTTATTAATGGCTTGTTTCTGAAGTGAATACCTATCCATGGTTGCCAATCACAGATGAAATCATGGTTTGATACGGACCAGGAAGAAAGAAATGTCCACAGCAGCCTCTCCCGTGCACCTGCAAGATTTATGTTTGCTTTTTGTCCCTCTGAATCAGAAGTGCTGTAGGTGCACTTTGTTAGTAAGTTCTTACGTACATGGTATGAGCATTTCAATGTCTTTCAAAGCCACAGCTGAATTTCCTGTATTTTATAATGATTAATTTTTCAGCTGGTTAAAGAAACAACCAAATAACTAGGTCATTTCCAGATGAATCCATTATGCAATAGGTTCACACATTCTCTGATCATTCTTGCTGTCCAATTTCTGCAGCTTCCCCGAAGATTTTTCAAACTGGGATAGAGAACACAAAATCATTAAGACAGTCTTACTGATTGGGTGGCAATTTTTATTGTTTCATGAAATATTTCTTCAAGTTTAATAAAATATATTAAAGCAATACTTTAAAAAACACAGTCTTTATGAATGCCATAAATCAGTTTATTTTCCTGTATGTTTTTCAAAACTTGATTGTCCCGGTTATCTCCAGCAGCTTTAAGAAGCAGGGGGCACACACCCCAACAAAATTATTTATCCAAAATTAAATTCAAAGTATGAATCATGATTTTTTTTCTTTTTCAGTAGTGAAATAGCAACTTCAGGTGGATTTTTTTGTATTTTAATGAGTAAATTTGAGATAATCAGAAGAGGCCATACTGAAAAATTTGTCCCCACCATCCATCTCTGTACATTACAGATTGTTGTTTTAGTCTACATGCTCCTCTTTTCATTCCTTTATTGGTGTTGGAATTTATATGCATGTGGAAAACATTAATATTCCTAAAGTGTTAATATTCAAATATTATGGCTATAAGTAGAAGACAAATTAAAGCAAAATCAAAGGTCTTCTCTAGTGGAAAACTGCACAAATTTCTTACATACAAGCCGCTGCAAACAGTAGGCTTGGTGATTCCAAGGATATCGTCCCTGCGCAGAGCTGCACAGATGGAAACATCTAAAGGTCCTGGAGTGAGAATCCTGCTGCTCTGCTCCCAGTTTGGGATGGTCACTGGAGAAAGAGGAGCCAACAGTGGAACAAATTATTCTCATTCATTTTCAGTCAAGCATTGGAGCAAAATATTCAGGTTTTTCCTTACCAAGGCAAAAGAAAAAATACTGTTATGTGATCTGGTAACTTAGTGAAGTCACAGCTTACAGTCTGGAGGAAGCAGGCTAGGTGTTCTGCTAATTCATATGGATAACAATAAAAAATAAATTCCAGGATACTATTGAATGGATGGTAAAGATCCTAATGATTTCACTTGAAATATTGAAAGGCTTGAGCACATTGGGAAAGGACATTGTAGATGATGTACTGCACAGTTTTCATCAGAGTTACCTGTTCTGCCTGCCAGCCCCTGCTCACACAGCCTAGTCTTGGTTTCATTGACAGCTCCTGCTAAATTGAGCATTCTGTCACATCGGCCTGTTAATCTGATGCATTCAGAGACAACACAAGTAATTCATCCCTGAAAAACAAAGGGCAGTCAAGCACCTTTATCTGAGATCCATAGGAACATTTTTTGTCTGTTGTTAAGCTTCACTTTCTCTAGAAACAGATATAATAAACACCAAAAATACTCAGGGAGATTTTTCAGACTGTAAACACCCGTCTTGTGGCCTAAATCTGCAGGCAACCCAAGAATCTTGCAGATTTATAGCAAATTAATAACATTTCAATGTGAATGAAACCAAACCTGCTTCTCGTACTCGCATGGGCAGGTGAATGTCAGTGGAGGGAACCTCAGCCTGCAGCTGCCAGGCTCAAAAATAGTGCATTTCCTAGAGGTTTCATCAAAATAGATCCGTGCACAGCAGAGAGCAGTGGTGGATGGGGACTGTGCCCGTGCATCCTATGGAGCAGGGATGTGACACCCGGGACAGCTCCATAAACCTTTGCTGCTGTTTGGCAGCAGAGAACAGGCTGTGAAACACAACGTGGAAGAGACTTTTCTACTTTTATTTTATAACTCCCAGCAGTACCTGTAAATTGCCCCTTAGCTTTGTTAGGTGCAGCACAAATATTGAATTAGGTGATATTTTTTTGAACTGAGCATGCAAAGGCAGCTTGCTTGTGTTTTCAGCTTAGACCTGACAGGTAGTTCTGGGTAGCTTTCGAGTGCCTGGGAATGGTGAGATTATTCACCAAGGAAAATATACTAAAGTGCAAAAGCACTCTCAGGGTTACACCATGAGATTGATTTCCAAACCTGTCTTGAGGACCAAACTTGTTAATAAAGGCAGGCAATTCCCAGCTATGTAATTTACTCCCAGTAGAGATGTCAGAGCCTGAGACTTCTTCCAGTTGGAGGATGATGAAAGATGAAACAATCTATAAGGTAATGCAATTAAAACAAACAGCCAGTGAAACCAAAATTCTCCCAGCTATTCCTTCCTCTGGCTTTCCTTATACATCCTGTCTCTTTTCTGTTTTGGATAATTGAATTGAAAGCTCTTTGAAATGAGGAGCTGTCTACATTTTAGCTCTTATGTAAGACTGAGATCACTGTTGGTACTTTAGAAAATACATTAATTTTTAGCATTTGTCTTTACTGCCTCTGAAGGAAACATTTGACCCTGGATTTGTGTGAGAGCTTTCCTAAGGATGAACAAATAGATAATACTGTGAATTGACAGCATGTAACACTTTTCCTGAGGGATTTTAGTTTGTTGTGAACTAAGGAGGAGCGTGGGAAATCTCATGTCCTGCCAGTTTGTGCATAATAATGCAAAATTTCACCTGAAAGTTGGACACAGCCAGGATGAGATTCTCAGGTACATTTCCAAGCCCTGGCACAGCTCCCCAGGGCAGTGGTGGAGTCCCCATCCCTGGAGGGATTTATCAGAGGTGTGGATGTGGCATTTGGGGACATTAGTGCTGCACATGGCAGTGCTGGGGGAACAGTTGGACTCGATGATCTTAGAGGGCTTTCCCAGCCTAAATGATTCTGTCATACTCTGATAACCTCATGACATTTTGGTGAGTGATTCAAAAGCAAAAGATTTTTCTGCTAATCATGAAATAGACTTTTCCCATGCCTTCTTATCTTCCCAAGCCAGAGCTCCAAACACTAGCTTGCTAAAGCAGTGGCATCTGCTTTTCTTTCCTCAAGGCTTTGCAGAACTTGGGGTTTAGAGAGAGGCCCCTTGGTTCAAAATTGCTCTCTTTGTGCTTAGTCACCACCACTGCAGAGCTCAGCTCTCCGTCCTCCCAGACCTCTGTAACAGATGCTATTGTGCAACAGGAGGGACTGTGAGTGAAGTTTCCAGAACAGATTTTAATTAGAAACATAACTTCATACAGTAGCTTGGAAAGAGTACAGGGAGGGGAAAAAAAAAAATCAAAGCAAGAGGTGAAAAGTAAAATACGAAAAATAAAAGTAAAAGGGCGTTTTGCTGGTGTTTTGTACTGAAAAGCACTTGACAGGAAATACTGTGCATATCTGAAAAATTGAAGCACAGAGCAAGCAGTAATAACTATCAGAGACCCTGAAAACGGTGTAAGTCTGCATTGCCTCATTGATTTTCTGAGAGCTGCCATTTCTCATTGACCTCAGCACTGCTGTGCTCATTTATCCCGGGGAGGACCCCAGCCAGCTTGGCACTACCGAAATCCAGAAACTTTGAATACTTGTTTGTTTTGTGTTGGAGGGTTTTTTTTCCCCTCCTGTTTAATTAACATTTAATCAATCTTTTGTTTTGTAGATTGCCCTCCACTTGGCCTAGAGACATTAAAAATTACTGACTTCCAGCTCCATGCCTCCACAGCAAAGCGCTACGGCCTCGGGGCCCACAGAGGAAGGCTCAATATTCAGGTAACATCAATTTTTCTCCTAAGTGGGAGAATGGCTCCAGGTTGTACTGCTGAATAAAGAGAACCAGTGGATAGTTATTGGTTCTGACTACTTTGTCAGCTCATGTAATTCAAACGAAGGGGAAACACTGGAATTGTAGGAGTGAGTAGGTTTGATGGATAACCTTTAGGTTCGTGGGCTAGTTAGAAAAATCTCCAGACTTGGTGTGCAAATGCAGACAGACCTCTGCGAGCAAGCAAAGGTGGAGGCAGCTCCCTTCCCAGCTCCAGGAAATCATCCCAGCTCCCTTAACAATCAGCCTGGAAGGAAGCTCACACAGCAAGTTGCTTTTTCTTGGTTGTTTGCTTGTAGTTAATGACAATGGCTAATTGAAAGTGTGGTTTCAAGTGAAACCCTTTCCCTAAGGCAGTTTCTTTCAGAAGCAGTGATTATAAATACCCAAAAAACGCTTCCCTTCAGAAGTCACTAACATAGAATCTCGTTTATCTTCTTTTATTTAAGATTAAAAATGCGTTTAGGTGCTTTGCAGGACCAAATTCCATTTTCTCATTTCTCGTGTTTCTGTTTTCCATTTTATTAGTGCTGCTCTCTGAATTACAGTGTTTCCAGACTAAAAATGTTACTTTGCATGGTAAAGTACAACATTTAAACCTCAAAGCTGTACACAGGACATTAGCCAACAATGAAAAATCTCTAAATTTTAGTTTGTTTGTTATCTTTTTAAATTAGCCCCTCCATTTGTTGTTTTTCTCTGGCTGAAGGGGTTTGCTGGTTGGGGGGCTAAGGCTGGGACTAGGAGGGGTGGTGCCCACTGCAGTGTGGTGGTGGGGAGCTGCTGGCAGAGGGGCCAGCCTTGGATAAAATCCCACTGTGCCTCTGCACAAACAGCTCCCTGAGCTTCAATGTGGGGAAAATACCCACCTCTCCCTCCTAGCTTTTTTCACTGTTTGTTTTAATGTGTTAAAGCTGGTCAGAGAGCTCAGGAAACCACTTTGCTGTGTGGCCACAGGAATGGAAAAGCCACCAGGGGGTGAGTGGCAGGAAGCCAGCACAGAGCTGGGAATGGGCTTTTCCTTTCCAATCCAGTGTGCAGGTACGGTGGGCTGTGTTCCATGGGAGGTCTCACCTGCAGCCTTCACATTTAATGTCTTCTGAGATCCCAGTGAGGTTGTTTGCTTCTTTACTCGATATTCTCTGCTAGGAATTAAACTCTCATGATCACAAAAATGGAATGCAGGCGATATTCAAGGGGAGTTCTAGAGGAATACTTTGTTATTTTATTACAGTTTTGTTTATATAATGGCATAAGGACTGTGATGTAAACCTCCAAGTTCTCTGTTGGTTGTGGCTACTTATTTTCCATGCTGCTGTTAAAAGTTCAGTTTGTTTAAATACAAGACCACGCTGGTTTAGACCAGGAGTCCATCTAGTCCTGTCATCATCAGCAACACTCTGTTAAAATAAATAGAGAGGTGATAAAAAAATATATTATATTTCATATATATATATAACTAGGGTCTTACCTATGGCTGGTGTTGCCTCTAAATAAAGTCCAGAGCCTCCAGCAGAGGCCGAGGGGACAGACGGTCTTTGACTGAGAAGCAAAGCAGAAGCAAAGTGCCACTCAGCCCTTCCTGAAAGTTCCCAGGGCTTGGATTAGACCAAGTATGATCCAAAGCTTTTACCACTACTGAAACTGCAGATACAGTCATTCCCTAAACCCCTCGACAACTTAGGGTTACTCCTATGGCAGGGCCGGTGTTAAAAAAATTGGGCTTGCCTTTATTTTTCTTTAGATACCATTGTCTTTGGGCTTAGTTAAAAATGAATGGCATTAAAACTTTTCAAAGCCACTTAGAACTGCAGATCCCTGTCACTCGGGTTCCAGTCACCCTGTCACTTGGGTTTCGGTGCTTAATTTTGTTTTGCATGAAGACTTCTGAATTCCAGTCATATTTTGAGGGAATTTGCTTCTAACCGAGGACAGGTACTGCAGGTGGCTGACATGTCATGGATAATGAGGTCCCTGGTGATTTCTCTTTGCTGCTCAGCAGAGAAGGTTGCAGCACGCTGGGAAAAGGCAAAAGGCACTGGGATTTAAGCTGCTGTGTTTTCCTGCTGTTAAGAACTGTACATGAGGCAAAACACTTGGCCCAGCTCAGAGAGACTGATGTGCCACTGAAATTCTGTGAACATGTTATGCTGTGTGTGTGGTGACAAGCAATTTTATGGGCTGCTGCCCTTGTCCAGTGTTCTGGACATCACCACTGTGCTGTCACGACATCCGTGTGACTGTGGGGATCCTCCCCAAAATAAGACAAAATCCTCTCTCTGCCCAAGCTCATCATCTGATGCGAAGTCAGCTGAGAAGCTCAGGGCTCTCCCCAGGTAACTGGCACTACCTCAATTCACAGGGAATCTGCAGAATAATGAAGATTTTCAAAGTCTTCTGAGGGTTTGTTTTGGGTTTTTATTTTATTGCTTAGATTATTTGAAGCACATGAAATGAATCAGTGGATTTGTGCTTTATTCCAAAGAAGAACAGGCTTAGGATTGGATAAGACCTTGTAGGATCTGCTGCCCTTGTGCCCTTGCACTGTGTGGGACCTGGTTTTGCTCCCAGTCCTGCACGAATGTGTGGTGATCAAGCTGGAATTTCTTGAGCGCAGGAACAATATTACTAGAGCCCCATATTTTGGAGATCCAGCCTGCAACAGCAATAGTGGCACAACCCATATTAATTTAAAACCATCAGGAAAAATTATGGCATAAAATAATATTAATTGAGGCTCTCTGCCTTCAGGGATAAAATTCATTAGTACTTGTCGCTTATACAATAAGTAAGAGTGGCTCAAACCTGAAATAATTAGTCAGATTATGTTTCTTTCCCTTCCTCCTTTTCCTGGTTGGAGAAATTCAAACACTGAAGATTAACCAAGTAATGCAATCATGTGTGTGCAAACACAGGCATTTATGTGTAAGGGAGACCTTATAGTAACCTCACAGTGCCTAAAGGGGCTCCAGGAGAGCTGGAGAGGGGCTTTGGACAAGGGATGGAGGGACAGGATAAGGGGAATGGCTGCAAACTGACAGAGGGCAGGGTTAGATGGGATACTGGGAAGGAATTGTTCCCTGTGAGGGTGGGGAGGCCCTGGCACAGGGTGCCCAGAGAAGCTGTGGCTGCCCCTGGATCCCTGGAAGTGTCCAAGGCCAGGTTGGACGGGGCTTGGAGCACTCTGGGATAGTGGGAGGTGTCCCTGCCCATGGCAGGGGGTGGGACTGGATGGGCTTTAAGGTCCTTTCCAACCCAAACCATTCTGTGATTCCATGAATGTCTTTCCAGTTCTGTATTTCGTTTGTCCCTTTTGAAAAGCTGCATTATCAAAACACAAGGAAAAGACAAAATTGTTGAAGATCAACTTTCAGCCTGTGTGCTTTAGTTCTTCCCTACTGGCACTGGCTGCTATAAATACCTGTGATGAGTAATGGTTTTTTTTTTCCCCTCCCAAACTTCCTATGGTAAAATAATTTTTTTGATCATCCTGCTGGGGATGGAAAAGAATTTAAGCAGAGGTGGTTTGATATTTGGTATATTTTTACTGCTGCTCCTGGCAGAAGACTGGTTTTTCTTTCTTTATTTGAATACATTTTGGTAGTATCATCTTTCCCCTCATTATAGAATAAGGCTTTTAGAACAGTGATAATGTGAGCGAGTGTTTATTCTGCCTTGCACTTATCCCCTTTGGAAGAGAAACATAAATTAAGACCCAAAGTCATATTATTTGTAAAGGAATTGTAACCTTCATCTTAGCCACTGATACATAATAAGCAGTTGATTTGGTTGAGCTGAATTACAGTTTTTAACTTTCACACTTGGGAATAACTTATTGGTGAGTGACAGAGAAAAGTCTTTTTTCCTCTATCCAAAAGGCATTTTTTCATAAGACACTGCATATTGAGAAATATTTTTGCATTTGGCTGCAATTGAAACACAAACTGGGTTAGACTTTGAGTTATTCTGTGACGGAAAAATGGATTTGCTCAAGACTTAGCCCTTGCTTCCAGTTTTGATTAGCTCCCTCAGTCTCCTACTTATGAAGATAATTTAACTATCCATGTCATAACTTGAATCTATTCTTTCCAGTAATTCAATATAGTTTTTTAAAATTCAAGTAAACATCTTAATGAGGAAAGGTATCTTGATCTATGCTATCTGATAGGATAATTGGTGCTAATTGTTCCTGTCTTTCAGGAATGAACATTTTCCCAAAGAAATTTAACAGGAATTCTAATTACTAAGGATTTGTTTGAGTTTCTACATTTATTTATTTTGTAGAAACACTTCTTTGAGGTGGCCATAGGGCAAATTAAGCACCTTCAGAAAAAAATACAGACTTGAACCTTGAGAAGAGAAATTGTAGCATAAATTTCCTGAGATTCAATTCCTTCAGATGCATTTTTGAAAAGAACTTCTCATTGGTTAAACTCCTCTTTTTCAGGTACTACTCTGTGCTAGTATACACAGACACCTGCTTCTTTTTAAAAGTTTAAAAACTTTTTTTAGCTTCAGAGAAGCTCATGTCAGAAAATAAGAGAGCAGGAAGAAGTAGCAGCGTGGCTTCTTCTTTTATTTCCTTTCCTTTTTTTCTCTTTTTTAATGCTTTCTTTGCCCCTATTTAAGGCCAGAGTATTTTAAGCTGTGGATAACTGAGGCTCCTCATATTTCATATGAAACTTAAGCTTAACTTTATTTAAATCCAGTTGAAATAACGGAGACTCAAGAATGTAAAATAGGTGGTTTGGTTTTTTTTATGAGTACTTGTTTCCTTTCTTCTGCTTCCCTCTTCTCACTGTGATGTGGAGGAGAGGTCTTTTCCGTGATGAGCATCACACCAGTGGGAAAGATCCGCAGCTTTAATGAGGACCAAGGATCCCAGCTGAAGCAATGGGAGACAGGGGCAAAAACTGGTGGAATTTCACCAGTGTGAAGGGGATTAGCAGGATGCTGGTTCAAGGTGCTCTGCAGATCTTAACACTTCCTGGCAAGCGTTGGTTTTAAAGCCTGAGGCTGCTTCAAATTCCATCTTATTTCAAAATGCGTTGAAACCTTTCCTTGAAAAGGGTTATAACTCAGGTCAGCGACCATATTTAGATTCTCATGTTTTCCCATTGTTCAGTTCTCCTTGAAGAATTTCTCTCCCATTGTTAACAGAATTTTTCCCTGTGTCTTGTCCTTTGACTTTTATGCAAACTTTAAAATATCAGAGCCAATGCATAGAAGTAATATTGGTAGATAGAGGAAAACAAATAATTTTTAAGCTGCCTTATCTCAGATCTGAATAACTGAGAAAATGAGAAGTTTTAGGAATTGAATCAGCATCTGGGTTTTGCAGCACTTCCCTCAGATGCCATCAGAATCACACTGGGAAAAGGGATTAACCAGTGCAGCCTCTCTGAGTTAGACCCACTCAATGCCCATTTGGGTAGGAACTGTCTGTAAACCTCTTCTTTTTCATTTGGGAAATATTTAGGGAGGTCCATTCTTGGAATTGCATGGATGACAATGATAAATCCACACAAACCACAGATGAAATATCATAAAAATACACGAAGCCTCAGAGGACCACATGGAAAAGCTTCTGCGCCCTTTATGGCAGTATCCAGCTTGGCACCAAATATTTCCTGGGCTTTAGAAGGAAAATAAATCTCTGAAGACCTCAGATTCTACATTTCATTAAATACTGTTTCAGATTTATTAGGAATGCAGCTTACCCAAAATACCTTCAGCTATTTCTTAGGAAATGCTGAGAAGGCTGTTTGTGGTGGGTTTCCCAGCACAAACTGGGATATAGATTGGTGCTCAAGTTGGAGTACAGCAAGACATTCCTGAATTTTCAGCCTTTGCCACCCTAGCTATGAAAATTAATCATTCTGGTATTGAAAATTAGTGGGAAGTAGTATTGCTGTTTCCACTTGCCCTACACCCTCCTTTGCTGCTCCCAGGGGAAAGGAGATTGCCAATCACTGATCATTATTTGCACAGCCTGGAGCTTTTTAGGACTTTCGAATAATTTGTGCAGGACAGGCGAACAGACTGAAGCTCTGATTATGCTTTCTGACTTCAATTTATATGTAAAGGTTCTTAGTTCTTAGAGGGACTTTGCAGAATTTCCCTCTCCGCTTTGAGTAAGGAAATATTTTGGTGAGAATGTCAGTCTTAAACCGGTGCCAGAGGAGTAAGTGGGATGAATGATGTGTTCCTTTCTTTTTCCCATGCAAGACCTTCAGTTTCTTAGCTCTGATTTATAGTCAGCTTTGCCTTCTTTTCAGGCAGGTGTTAACGAAAATGATTTTTATGATGGTGCTTGGTGTGCAGGAAGAAATGACCCCTATCAGTGGATTGAAGTAGATGCTCGAAGGCTGACCAAATTCACTGGAGTCATCACACAGGGAAGGAACTCCCTCTGGTCGTAAGTACACGCTGACTTTTCTCCAGGGGATTCTGAGCTTTCAGACCAAGGAATTCACGTCCTGATGTGGTTTGGTTCTTCAAGGGGAAGGAAAAGAAAAAAGCATGGAAATGCTGTGTGACATCAAGTAATTGAGTGGAGGAACAGTAAAAGGCAAAGTTATGATATATGGCTTAAAATAGAAGTTTAAGGGTAGCAAACTTCTACAGTCATTATCTACATCTGGCAGATTGTGGGCATTTACACTCACCTTGTCAAATTTCCTTGTGTTAAATTTCCTCATTCTTTTCCAATATTTAACTTGATTAGTTTAGCTAATGGTTTTGGGAATTTTTTATTTAGTTTAGAATAACCACTTATCTTTGAGATGTCCTGATCCCTAGGCAATCACAAAGTAACTGGTATAATTCCAAAACAACGTGATTTTTGCATGAGCAGTTAAAACAAATTTTATAGATATACACATATATACTAAAATATATATTTAATAATATATAAATATATTATTTATAAATATACTT
>WBMZ01009479.1:0-269782 GCA_013400975.1 Atrichornis clamosus | reverse complement strand
GATACAATTTATTATTTAATTATATATTTGTAATTATACAGAAATACATCTTTATATATTATATATACGAAATCATAAATATATACATTTCATATATATATCTATCTAAATATACTATTTTTTGAGCTTTCTGCCGGTGCTTGGGAATGCGTGAATGGCACTGGGAAATAGGTGTTTTGCACAGATTTGTGCGCATTTGCTCCTTTGTGATTGCTGCTGAGTGTAGGAACCCACATTGCTCTATAGCACCACTCATTCACACGGGCTCTGTCTGAGGGATACAGCAATCAGATGGCTGGAACAGGAACTGGAGGTGATCTTTGGGGTTTTTTTCCTGATCTTTACAGTGCTTGCTCAGCCTTTTAATTTCTTACGGAGTCTCACAGCATTATGTGAGCAAATCATGCCGCTTGTGCTGCTGGACCTTCTGGCCAAGTGTGCAGGAGTTGCACAGCCACTCTGACAGAGCCACTCTGGTCAGCACTCTCACTTAATGAATGTGGCACATCATTAAAGGCAAACCAGTAAAAAATACTACTATATTTAAGAAACAGAGTCTTTTTTCTTTCTACAGTTTAATTTTCTGTGGTTTCTTTTTTTTTAAATTTCTATTAACGTGGCTGTGGGAGTAGGAGCTTATTTGGCAATAAGGTTTCTATATTTATTCCACATTGTTCTGTGATAGGTAGATAATTACTGTAGCAAAGTCTTATTATTTTCTTTATTCTTCCTCTTGGCATTGCTGTTCCTCTCAACGCCAGAGCTGCTCTGCTTCATCCTGTCGTATTGCTATTTTTAGTTCAAGTTTACAGCAGGACTTGACACTCTATTTATAGCTGGTATACACTGTCATCTTGGGGTTTCTTGGGTGGTTTGGTTTTTTTTTTTTTGAACCATAGAAACAGAATCACAGCAAGGTTTGTGTTGGAAGGGACCTTAAAGATCATCTAATTCCAACACCCCTGCCACGGGCAGGGAATCTTGCTTTTGCCCTCTTTGCCTGTGAGAGCAGGTCCAGACTCCTCCTGGATTGCTACTGGGATTTGAGGAAAAACAGGCCCATTTCTGCCTGATAGGAGCAAAGATGGTTTCGACTGAGCAAGCTGCACTGTGGGGCAGGGTAATGCCTCCCAGAAAACACGTGCTGTAAGCCTGAACTGTGCCCCCTGGAAGGATCAGGGGAGTGGGGAGAAATAGTCCCAGGAAGGGGTGACCTCATTCCCTACCTTTATCTTGCACGCAAGGGACAAAAAGTCAAAGGAACAGGTGGCTTTTCCTGTCAGGGTGTGTTGCCTCCATCCCACTTGGTGTCTCTTGGTACAGTTTTGGGAGTGGGACTGGTTTCTCTGGAACCCACCTCATTTTCTCCCTCTCCTCATCAGACTGAACAGATGAAAGCAGTGTAATGAATGTTTTTGTGCTCTGCTTCTTCATGTGCAAGGCCTAAGGTTTTAAAAATAACCTGATACTCCCCGAGGTACCAAAGTGGATGTTCTTGCTTCCAGAAGAGTCCAGGCTGATGTGTGCAGCCCTCATTTGGGCCAGGAGTGATGTCCTGGGCTTTCCAGAGTCTCACCACCTGGGGACATCATACCCAGGCAGGTGGAAGATGCTGCTTCCTGAAATAATCCCACTGCTGCACCTGAAAGGTGGGGAGCTCCCAGGACTTTCTGTACCAAGTCCTCCAGCAGCCAAGGAAGTGGGAGGGGGAAAAAGAAGAAGCGAAATTCTGTTCTGAGGGAAAACTGTGCGAAGGGAAATGCATTCCAGAAAATAATGGAGACCTTGAGTTTGGAGCTGAAATTGCCTTGGCGGGGGTTCAGAGCTCTGGTGGAAGCTGAGGTACTTGTGGTAAATTTGGAAAGCAATGACCTTCCTGGGGATTGGCTCTCATAAGCCAGCCCAGGAGAAAGAGTGGGGTAGGACTGGTATGGGGGTGGGCAGGTTCGTTTGTGCCTGTTTTGCTCTCCTGGGCACCAGAAACAAAGGAGACCCCTCAGCTTCCTTCCCTTACACTCAGCTGCTGACTCTGATGGCATCAAAAAGGATTGTTTATGATTTGAAAGTCTGTGCAAAAAGATGCCATTCTGTTACCTGAGGCACCTTCCCAACTTTATGAGGTTGTGTGACAAGAATAGAGTGCTTTCATAACTGATGGAAACATATGTTGGAGAATAATCTTATTGTAGGTAGGAGAGCCAAAAAAACCCACCTCTCTGATCTGTGTTGTATTAGAAGTAAAACCCTGCCAAGCAGGGGAACCAAGGTAAGATTTTTATTTAGTCCAAAGCCTTGGAGACTTTCCCAGCATTATATATTAAAAATAAAAATAAAAAAAATCAAAGCACTGAAAAAGCACAGGTTTATTTTAGATATTGGAAAGGAATTCTTCCCTGTGAGGGTGGGGAGGCCCTGGCACAGCAGAGAAGCTGCGGCTGCCCCATCCCTGGAAGTGTCCAAGGCCAAGTTGGACAGGGCTTGGAGCAACCTGGAATAGTGGAAGGTGTCTCTGCCCACGGCAGGGGGTGGGATGGGATGAGCTTTAAGGTCCATTCCCACCCAAACCATTCTGTGTTTCTCTCACACTGGGATATATGCTCTGTTCACCAACATTATTATGTAATAGGCGTAAAGAACCAGAAAAAACAGCTCTTTTTATTGAACAAGAAACTTTAACAAAATGAAAAAATGTGTTTCACTGAAAGGTTTGTGTGAGCTTCTGCCTAGATCAGATCTGTCCCTGTCCTGCTCCCTGTAGTTTCCTGCTGCTGACTTGATGAGGACACGTGAAATGCCAAGGGAGGGCAGGCAAGGACGCCCTGCTGAGTCCTGTATCAAACAGCTTTGCCCTTCAGCGCGGGGCTGCAACCCCTGAGTTCTCAGCAGTGTGGCCTTTGCTCTGCTGTGTGTCTGGTGCTGCAGCCAGAGCTCTTTCACTGGTGCTGGATTCAGCCCTTCCCTCCTTTGCAGCAGCTCTGGCAGCTTTGGCCTGGTTTTGCTGGTGACCACTCCACCCAGACGTGGTCTGTTCACATCCAGCTTTGCTTTTGGGGGTCTTTTGAACTTTATTGGCAATGATGGACTGAAGGTTATGCTTGACACAATGCGAAGAACACAAAAATCCTCGGGGTTGCCACGTTCTGTGTGCTGGCAGGAGCTGCTTCTCCTCAATTTTTCCTCTCCCTGTGTGTCTCTCCCAGTGGGTTCTGGCTCCTCGTGCCCATCCCAGGCTCTTGTGCTTGAGACATGAGAGCCTTGAGGAGGAAGAGGCCGAGTTGCAGACACAGCTCTGGAAAACACAGATGACCCAACGGGAGAGAAGGAAACCGAGCTTGGTTTGCAATGAATACTTGAATTGTTTAATCATTTCCTTTTTAACGAAAAACATTTCTGAGACAAATTTTTTTGCTCCAACTGCCTGGCTGTGAATTTTATGATGGTCACATGGAATCAAATCTTTCTGCTCTACTTTTTTCTGGTCGTAACAAGCAAAAACAGACTTTGAACTAAAACTCCTGGATTTGAGGGGTCCTTCCTTTCACCAGTCAAAGCAAGCATGTGGGCTAGAGGGCTGATCAGGCACCTCAGCCATTCCTGGGAAAGCTGGAATCATGGAAAAATGCTCTTTTACAACGTAAATGGGCAGGTCTGCCTAGATCATCCAGAAGATCTGCAGATGATGAATTTCACAGCAGAAGAGAGGCCCAGCTGCAAGAACCAAGACTTCATTTTGGTTTTTACACTGAAGACATCCAAAAATCAGGAGTGCCACAAGTGCTGGTTAATAGGAATAAAATCCAATGCCTTGAAAGTGGGCAGAATATCAATTGCTTTGTGCGGCCGAACTTTTGGGGGAGAAATAACATATGTAATCCTTCATAGTGCTGCAAATGCATCTTTCAGCTTTATGAACCAAATATCTTTAAACAACTGTTCAAGGCTGTTGAGTGGGACACTGGAAGCATCACTGTGGAATTGTGCCATGTGATGTGATAGTTTAAAATATGCACTCTCCTGACAGAGGGAAAGAAAATATTAATCACTCTTAGCAGTTTGGCAAGAAGCTAAAAAACAGAGGAAGCATGTTTCCCACAAACCAAAGTATCTTTTGATAATTCAGCATCATCTTTTGTATCAAGAGAAAACCCACATGTCAAAATAGAATCAGTGTGTGTTGACAGTAACATAAAGCTTCAGGCTGTGTGACTGCAGAGGATGCTTTGGTTTTTGGAAGAGGATGCAATGTTGCAGTGAGCAAAACATATTTGTGACAAAGCATTTTCTTAATATTAACCTTTCAACCATCTTAAATTATCCACTATCACTGCATGTCATGGAATGACAAAATGACAACAATAAGAAAAATATGTATTAAATAATCTGTGCAGAATGCTGGAATCCCAAAGCAAATTTCTGAAACTTTTAGAAAAAAATCAAAATAGATTTACTTTCAGGTGTGTTCTTTTTAAGGCCTTTCAGCCTCATGAAAATATTGAAGATTTTTTACTTTTATGAAAGATATTTGTCTTTAAGGAAAAAAAAAAAGAGGGAGCAATCTTAATTTTCCAAGTCTGATTTGGGTAGAGCTTAGTCTCTGAATCTTACAAAGTTGCAATACCTCTTAAAGGTTTGAGGAGACACCAAATCAGTGGAGCTGCTGGTGGAAGGGATGACTTACAAGTGTGGCCTGGTTCTAAACTGACACACTTTTAAGCTGATCATTTTTTAATTAATGCTGAAGCAATGTTTTAACCAGAAGCTGGTGCAGACACCACTGCACGCTCCCCACTGTGTCACTTCTTAGCTTTCCATGTGCTGCTCTGTAGGGATGGCAAATAACAAATATCCAGCAGCTTTGATTTTGTGACTGATAACGCTTTTGCTGCAGACAAGGTTCTTGGGATTGAATAGGGGAGTAATTTTGCAATTTTTTTTATAGTACACCCTCGACCTCAGCTTTCCCTGTGTGCAGTGTATCCCTTCCTGATCCCCCAGCAACCCTTTTGACAAATTGTCCTTAGGGAATTGTAGGTCTGTAACAAGCTGGGTGCCTTCCAGAGATACAGTTGAGGATAAATTTAGGTCAGTGCAGTTTGCTTGCTTCTAATTTTGGTGGTACAGCATTCTGCTCTGCCTTTAGTCACAAAATGAATGTGTTGCCCCACATTTCAATTTATTGTTGCACTCACTGGCAGTTTCTCAGAAGCTGGGATTTGCTTTTTAGGCAGTCTGCATGTGA
Source organism: Atrichornis clamosus (assembly GCA_013400975.1). Lineage (NCBI taxonomy): Eukaryota > Metazoa > Chordata > Aves > Passeriformes > Menuridae > Atrichornis > Atrichornis clamosus. Next base: position 264,543 of record WBMZ01009479.1, on the reverse strand, counting down.
GGATGACAGGGTGGTAATTTCATCACAGAATCACAGAATTACAGAATCTCAGAATCACCAAGGTTGGAAAAGACCTCTGAGATCATCAAGTCCAACCATTAAAATAACACTGCCTGGTTCTTATCAGCCATTCCTGGTATTAAGTTCTGGTCTCAGTAGTAAGATTGGCTTCATGAAGAGATAATCACATCAGCATCTTCAGTATTCCAATAATAAGAGTAAGAGCAGTGATAATCCTTCCAATGCCATTGTGGTAGCATTTGGGAGAGGTAGTGGGTATTTACAGCTATTTGAACTGTTACTACGACCTAAGAAAACAGAATTTTGCACTGTACACATCAAGGGTCAGAATTCAGCAGCGTAATGCTGCTCGTGAGAGCAGAGCAGAATTAACCCTAAGTCCTGTTCATCTCACAAGTACAACAGACAAACTTGGCGCTGACTTTCCAAGCAGCTCCTCCTCTCCCCACACAAAGGCTGTGAAAACACACCCTGGTGAGACTTCAGCAAGCTCAGTGGTGATGTCTCGATGTTTTATCCAAATCGTGTAGCAAAACAAGCAGCTGCTGTGTGCAGACTCGAGTTGTTCTGGTGCATTAAATCAGTGCAAACTGTTATTTGCCCTGACTGGGTGACAGGACTGCAGAGATTATTACAGCTTTCCCATAGACAGACTCAAGGACTGAATCGTTCCAAATCCACAGAAATCATATCAAGTATATTGATGAGACTTATAAAACAACCTGAATTCATTGCAGAAAAATCTCCCTTGATAGAGTAATGTCACTCATTATATGTTATATTAATGTTTATGGTTGGTTTACTTAATAAATTACATTTTCTGTTGACTGTGGCTTGCTGGATCCATCTCACGGGCTCTCAGCTGTTGCAGCACTGAGCCAGTTTTGGCAGCTGCACCTCCATCTCTTGGTTTAACCTCAGTCCCTGTGCCCTGTTGATTTTCCAGCTCAGTTCTTGTCCCCTGCACAGGATTTTGTGACAGCGTTTGTTGCTGCTGCCGAACACTCACCATCCAAACTGGCTCGGAGACCAGCTCGGGTGATCCTGAGTGGGTGGAGTTCTGACAGCACACCCAAGAACGTGCTTGTGCTTTCACAAGAGTGATTGACAGAAACGTCAGAGCCGATGCTGTTCTGCTGCGGGTCTGATTTGTCACCGGGCTCTTCTGCCCAAGCCTTGGTGACTCACTGGCGGTGCTGGGAGGCATCAGGTCACCGCCACCCCCAGGAGGGCTCTACTGCTCACTGTGCACTCTGAAAGGGTGTTGGAGGGTGGACAGAACCCTCCCTGCACTGGGAATGCTCAGAAGAGGAAGGAAAGCTTTTTAACCTCCTCAGAAGGGACTTGAAATCCAATGAGCTGAAGCCTTTTGGAAAAAGGCTACATCAAATGAACACAGAGGCATCTGCTGCAGCAGATTACTCACCCTGACTCATCACAGCCTCGATTTGTGTAATTGGCATGTGCGTTATGACTTGTTGCAGTGAGATCGGTTGTGTGAGGGGTCGTGTTGGGGACATCAGGCTCCTTGGCCCTGTGCAGCCTTCCCAAACCTGTGAGCCTTCTGCGCGCACCAAGGGGCACTTGGCCACATCTCTGTGAGCTTGGCAGCAGTGGGACCCTTCAGAATTTTCTAAACATTCTCCCCTTTGCGCACACAAATGGCAGTGCATGTTTGCTGGTTACTGTCAGGGATTCTCGTTTTCCTTCACTTTAGCATGCACATAGCGAGGCAGAACCTATAAAGTCTGGATTTTTCTCCTCAAATGTACAAGTGATTTACCGAGGGTTGATCGGCACAAAAAGGAATAGAAAATTAAAAATGTCACGGAAGGAGGCTCAGAAGAAAAGGCATCACAGCTTGGTTGTGTTCAACAGATACAGAAGACCTGGTGTAGGAAGGAATTCAAACTCATGCAGATCTCTTTGCAAAGAGTGGCCCAAAATGATGGGTGTTAAGGCTAAAATCTTTGGGGCAGAGGATGTCTCTTACCCTGGCACCTTCAGGCATTACTGTCTGAATTTAAAAGAGCAAAAAGAAACACCCACAGCTGGCACCAGATTTTCTAGAAAGGTCAGAAAGACATAGAAATCTAAAAACCTGGCTGTAAGTTGCAAACTTTGGATTGAAAAGGTATTTGCAACCCCAACTCCTCTTTATTGCGTAAAGCTTTGAAAAATTTGTGCTGAATTCATTTTGAGCAAGTGAAATTCTGGCCCTGAGCTTTTCTTCATAGAGCCTCCAAAGAGCTGGATTTCACAGCAGTACATTCATTTAAGTCAGTTAGAAGCAATTTTAAAAATTAAACATTCAAAGATTTCAATTATTAAAAAAAATACCCTTGCTTGCTAGTCAATCCTCATCTCTTAAATCATATTTATTTTAATTAGTTTGTAAAACTTGCTGGGCTACCTGTGGTTAGCCTGGGCATTTTTTAACTTGGCTTGTTTGGAAACTGTTTTGCAGTGGGTGATTTAAAATTTTATCAGCATAAATATTATTATAGAATATTAATATTAATGGTCTTACATGTAATTGCATGAGAGTACAAATTAATTTTTCAAGGAGAAAGCCATTTAATAGCCAGCATGCTGATTCTGTTGCACAAGTATCATTTAATATGAGTCTTGTCCAGCATTTTTTTGGTATAGAGATTTTGCTATTTCAAGTATTTTTGCTTGTTGATTTATATATTATTGGAGGAGACACATTTATTTGCCTGACTGGGTCTTTTTTATATTAATTTTAGGGTTTTGTATTGCAGATGAATCAGATTAGCATGACAGCAGAAAAATAATATTCTCAGCTGGAGCCGGGTCCACTGTAGGTGATGCTCATGGGAACTCTGCTGGTGTTTGCTGGTCTCATCCCAGGCACACCATGGAATCACAGAATAGATGGGTTAAAAGGGAAATTAAAGCCCATCCAAACCCATCCCCTGCCATGGCAGGGACACCTCCCACTGTCCTAGGTTGCTCCAAGCCCCGTCCAGCCTGGCCTTGGGCACTTCCAGGGATCCAGGGGCAGCCACAGCTTCTCTGGGCAACCTGTGCCAGGGCCTCCCCACCCTCACAGGAAAGGATTCCTTCCCAAAATACCATCTAACCCACCCAACCCTCTGTTAGTGGGAAGCCATTCCCCTTGTCCTGTCCCTCCATCCCTTGTCCAAAGCCCCTCTCCAGCTCTCCTGGAGCCCCTTTAGGCACTGGAAGGGGTCCTAAGATCCATGCAGAGCCTTCTGTTCCTCAGGCTACACAACCCAAATTCTCTCAGCCTTTCCTGACAGGAGCTGTGCTCCATCCCTTTAATCATCTTTGTGCCCCATCTCTGCCACTCTGGGCTTGAGCTTCTGCTCACCAGCACCTGCCAGCATTTCTTGTTTATCTCAAATCACGTGGGGTTTCCTTGATGTGGAAAAGCTTCCTGGGAGACAAGGATCAAAGTATCAGATTTATTTCACTTGTTGCTTATTCAGCTTTCCGTGACTGAGAAGCTTGACCTTGAAGTATTACATGCAGCAGGCGCTGTTCAAACAAAATAAACCCAAATACTCCCAAGTCTCAGCTGATCCAGTGGCTGCTGGTGCCTGGGCAGGAAGAAGCCTGGCACCCCTCCACTGCTTCCCATTCAGCACTCCCTGTGTGTTCTGCTGTGCTGGGATTCAGCCTCGTGTCCAACACATGTAAAGAAAATCAGGAAACTGTATCAGGGAAGGCAAGGCTGGAAGATGTTTTGTTGTTCTGGTGTCTCTCCCTGTGCTCAGTTGCCTGATGCTGTGGTTCGATAAGGAAAAGCTGATTATTGGGACAGGAACCTGCCAAGGCTGTAGGAGATCTGCTTTTAATTCTCTGCTTTGATTCAGGTTAAGTCTCTGTCCCTGGGCAAGTCACTTAATCCCTCAGCTTCTTTTTTTCTGGATGAAAATGGAAAAGCAGGACATTTCCATGCATCACAACAAACTGAATTTGAAATTGAAGGTGTTCAAATAAGCCTTGTCTAAAGCCAGTGCATTACAGATAAAACCCAAATAATTAGTAATAATTCAAAAATCCACCACATTAAGTGAATTTGAATCATATTTCGATTTTCACATTTACCTCCTCTGAAATGAATTGATGAATGTTGGCAGTGGATACTGAGAGTTTTCAGATAGACTGCTTCTAAAGCAATAAGGCTGGCATGAATTTTAAAAAGGTTTATTAATGGGATGCACCTGAATCCAAGGGATTTCTGTCAAATCTGTACCTTGTGATACTTTTCTGGCATTGAGGAAATTCGTGAGGCAGAAGTGGCACTTTGTGGCCGAGGGTGATGGACTGGAGGTAACCTCGGACACTCGTGGATTGTCACGCAATAGTTCTGTGTCGCCTTGTTTTCTGCCAAGAAAGAGCCCGATAATTAATGCACCCTTTCCTGAATGCTGGCATAGGACTTCCCCTGAATTATGTCTCCTCGACTCTGTAAAACCAATAAATAGATGTATTTTTCTCTTAGAAATGTAATGGTAGGTCCTAGAGTGAAACCAGAAGAATTTCTCTAAAACAGCAGCAGGGACATCCTAAGCACTGGAAAACATCACAGCTTTCTTTCAGCCTTCCTTAGACAGCTTTATTGTTCCGTGCTGATGGGCTCCAAAATGATTGGATGTGACAGAAATTCCTGTCTGTACATCCCAAACCCGAGGAGATGGATCTTGCTGTCACCAGGTAATCACACAGATGAAATTCCCCAATACTTCTTCTATCGCAAGGCTTTGCATCCGCTGTCGTGTTTCTCTCGTGGATTTCCACAAAAAAGCTTTAGGTTTCTGTGCCTGCATGAATAAGCCCAGCACCACATATGCATTAAATTCCTCAGTTTCAGGAAGTGCTGTTCTTGCTGTAAACAGGCTGGAGCACGTGCAACACATCCATCTGCTTCCCGGGATTAGCAGAGCTCCTGTGCCACACGTGCGGAAAAACTGCAGCTCTCAGGAAGATTCAGTTTGTTGAATGTTCTTCTGCTGGCCTGGAGCTGCAGGAGTGTCTGGGATTTGAAGATACTCAGCTGCCTAATCAAAAGCCCTGAGCATCAGGTTGTGCTGTGTTTTTCCACAAGAACACACAGAGAGTTCCCCTTCCCCACCATGAGGGATGCGACTTTTAGGCAGAAGGTGCCATTGCAGAGGAGTTTGAATTTACAGCAGCCTTCTTAATATTATCAGAAGCTGGCTTTTTTATGGCATTGGGGAAAAAAAAGGGGAAGGATTTAAGCCCCTGGAGGAAGTTTTGCGTGTAGCGCCAGTGAGAGAAAGATCTGGTCATCTGTGATGTTTTTATTCTGCTTCCCAACAAAATCCTTCTTCCTTACAGGCAAGCACAGCCAATAGCGTGTGGTGTGTACCTTCGTACATTGCACTGATTTACCTCATCCGTGACCCTCTGAGGTCCTTCTGTCCTGCAAATGTCCAAGGCTAAATGCAGTCCCATTTGGATCTTAATTGCAGGCTGCCTCCCAAAAGCACCTTTCTTGTTGCCACTCAGGATGGAAAATGTGCACCACTGAATGTCTTTCTTTGGGAGAAGTTTGAACCTTTGTAACGGTAGGGGGTGAGAAAATCAAAATACCTTAAGTAAAGGTCCCACCTTAGAAACGTTACTGTGACAGCAACATTTTCTCATGCCAGTAAAATGAGTTTGTTCTTTAAAAACTTTGTATATGTGTCATGATTTTTTAGCAAAAGTCTCAGTTATAAGGTCTGTCCACTGTTGTGGTTTTATATGACTGTAATATTCTGTTTTAATTTCTTTTGCGATTGATATGGATATATTGTGTTTGCCCTCCTAATCTGATTTGTGCAGTTGAAGTGACAAAAGTTCTGTAATACTTCAGAAGCAATGATGTTGTTTGGTTTGTGACGTTCCTTTTTTGGTCCTTTAAGCTGATTTTGACAGATGGCCAAGAATATTAAAAAATGATAATGCAAAACCCACATAAAAACCCCAATAAAACAAGCAAGCAAATAAAAAAACCCCAACAAAACGGTGCTATATAATTTTATGTGCTTTGAATATGTACACTGCCACCACCACTGTCATTTAAACTCAGAAGTTTTGCTCTCAAGCTTTCCTTTTAATTCAGAAAAAGCTATTTTCCTCTTCTGGAGTTTTGATGTTGGCCATTTCATAGAATCACGGAAGGGTTTGGGTTGGAAGGGATCTTAAAGTCCATCCTGTTCCACGCTCTGCCATGGGCAGGGACACATTCCACTATCCCAGGTTGCTCCAAGCCACATCCAACCTGGCCTTGGACACTTCCAGGGATCCAGGGGCAGCCACAGCTTCTCTGGGCACCCAGTGCCAGGGCCTCCCCACCCTCACAGGGAGGAATTTCTTCCCAAAACCTAACCCAAAGCTACCTTCTTTCAGAGAAGTTGAAGGAAGAAAGTAAAGTTCTTTGCAAAAGTCAGTAGAAACTTATGCACTATGTTGAAGTCACTGTTTATTTTGTTGTGTATCGTTTATCATTTTACAGCCAAATGCTAGAGGTGCCAACGTGGCACTTTCACAGCTCTCCAGTAAATCTCCTACCCCAGGAGACCTTCCACTGACAGGCAGACAATGAGTGTTTTCAGAGTGCTGCTAACTTGTTACACTTGTTTACCAAATACTAAAGTTGTGTGCGTTACAAGTGATAGATGTATCCTTCTTTTCATGACAGTAACAAAAAGTTCATTCTGCTTGGCAACAGTCAAGATTTTTCCATCTAATCTAACATGAATGGCTAAATCTATTCATTGAGGGAGGCTGGTGAAAGATTTGCAAAGGACCGGTTTAGTGTCTAAAACAGAGCTGGATTTGTTCAGGGTTTTTTTTGTTTTGTTTTGTTTTGGTTTTTTTTTTTAATCTTAGGTTTTTGCTTTTGGGGACATTTGTATACATGTCCAGAAGTGATTTCCCAAATCCTACTAAACATTTACCTCACCTTTGGTTTTAGGTGTGCGAAAAGCCCCAAACTCTGTTGTCTGTTTCATACATGATGAGGCTTGGTGAACTTGGGCTGATCTTGGGGCTGGTGGTTTTGCTCATCTTCCTTCCTGGCCCCTTTTTTGGTCTTCCCTAGAAGCCTGACTCTCTTTAGTGAGCCCATAAAGGCTGGCTTGTCCCTTTAAACACAAGCACAGTGGACTCAATGTGTGGGTGTCTTCATAGGTAGTTTGCTAATACTATTAGTTGATTTTAAAAGGAAAAAACTCCAAAACAAAGTTGGTTTTGAATAGGAGCAGTACAAGGGGAAGTTTTTCTTATGTTTGTTGGTCCTTCCAGACACTCCCTGATCTCTAATTCTTATGCTCTGATGCTTGTCCAGAACCTGCCCAAATGAACCCTTTTCTTCTCTCCAGTGCCAAGGGCTTTCCCTACCCGGGTTTCACTCCCAGCCGTGTGACTGCGGCTTAGCTAAGAACCTGTGTTGAAGAAAGACAACTCTAGAGCCCCGCTGGTTGCACAGGATCAGTTTGAACACATGAATAGAGAATTGAATCATCCTAGACTGACTTTATGGTACAAACGTACCTCCAAGCCACAACTCTCCTCCAGGTCACTGCCCACTGAAACCGGGTGTTAGGGGAAAAAATAAATCACTGCTGCTCTTTCTGACTAACAAATATGAGAGGAGAGTTGGGCATTGCCTTCTCCAGCCTTTTCCATAGCTGTCTACACATTTTCATGGGAAATGCCCAAGCAGTGTAAAAGATCCACAGCTTTAACTCCAGAATATAGGAAGCAGCATTTTACTCCTCCCCATACTCATTTTTGGCTGCATCCAGACAAAGCATAACTGAAGCATTTGACTTTTTTTAGATGAAAGGGGATTTTGCTGTATATCAGATAACATTAGAAATATCAGCCTTCTGAGGATTGATAAGGATATTGTAGGAGTGCACCAGTACTGTGATCAATTGTCTCTCTGTCCCTATTCCTTGCTAGTAAATACAAGAATGACTGCAGGCTCCAGTTATTCTTCTATTGAAAGAAATGGAAATTTTACTGGTTGAAATTCACAGATGTTTCATCCTAGAGGATTTATTACTTTCTTCCCATCCTCTCTGATAATAACAGCAGAACTAATAAATGTTCTGCAGCTGAAAAGATGATCTTTGAACACTGCATAAATCTGTTCTAGAAAAGCCATTTATCCCAAACTCTGCATATAAAAGGAAAGGAGAACAGCAAGTCTCTCACCACCTGGAATCCCAGAATATTATCTCACTGGGATTTTGCTTCCATGTGTTAGGCTTTTTGAATTTTCTGTTGAATCTAGATTTGCATGATTTTGCCAAATGGGATTTTCATTGCTAGTGGCCTTACAAGCTTGGTTATATTAAACAGTGTGCAGTCATTCTAAGTTATGAAAAATAACTTGTTTGTTCTCTGTCTTCTTCCAGGAGTAACTGGGTGACCTCTTACAGAGTATTGGTGAGCAATGACAGCCACGCATGGACTGCTGTCAGAAATGAGTCTGGAGATGTGGTGAGTCAAATGAAACGTGTTTGATGAAGAAGAGCAGAGGTGGGAAAGCAGGGGCTGGCCACGTGGGATTTTGATTTTCCAGGTTAGTCAGTGTATGAGTGAAAGGCAGCATCTCATTGATTTTAAGAGCAAACCCCATGGTAAAGAGAAGGAGCCAGAGCACCCGTTCTGGCCAGTCCATCCATGTCTGCCTATGGATGTGAACACCACTGGGCAGTGGGCTTGTCTGTGGTGGGATATATTCCAGTTGCATGGCCCCTGCCAGCATCACTGCTGATTCCTGAGGGCATCCCTAGTGCCAGAGCGAGGGTGTGGAGCTCCAGCTCCAGGGGGAATGGGGGGATTGCACTCCTTGAAGAGCACTTCTGGCCTGAGCCTCCATCAGCCTGGAGCTGATTTCATATTTCTATTACCAAAACTGCTAGGACACATTTTTAAACGGTGGTCTTGCCACTTCCCTGTGTTTGGCATGCACAGATCTTTGCAGGAAACAGCGAGAAGGAGATCCCAGTGCTCAACATGCTGCCGGTGCCGCTGGTTGCGCGCTACATCCGAATAAACCCCCGCTCCTGGTTCGAAGAAGGCAGCATCTGCATGAGACTGGAAATCTTGGGGTGCCCCTTGCCAGGTAAGAGCCCTTCTCAGTTGATGTTGGCGTGGCTGCCGTGCCAAAACTCAGAAATTTCATTTCCTTTGGATATCTCTCCTTTTGATACAATCGAGACCTTTAGTGAGTGGAGTTATGCAAAAAGAAACAAAAATATCTGTCCGCAATCACACAGTATCAGGATAACTTTTGATATGCAACCCCCAGCATCTGTAAGTGCCCTTATTAATAAAACAAGATTGCATGGATGATCTAACAAGATTTTCTTGGTTGTTTGGGCTTAAATGCAGTGCAATAAATCTTACTGAGTGCACAGGCGCTATGGAGGCAATAGCATTATGTACTGGGGCAGCCAAATGCAGATACCTTAAGCTTCCAAGGCAAGAAATAACAATTATATTTATATAGCCTGATTTTTAATTTTTTAGATTTATTTCATTACATAGGACTTTCACAGGACTTCCCTAAAACATTTTGAAGGCAAATCCTCTCGCTGGACTAGTGCTTAGCTTGCAGAGGGGAAGGAAGGGAGTTGGGGGTGTAAGGAATTTCTAGCAAATTTCAAATATTATTAAATCCAGCACGATCCCTGGTAAGTTAAAAGTGAAGGGAAATTGTCCAGTGCTATGCAAGGCCACTTAAAAAAAAAAGCATTCAATACTTCAAATTCTGGCAAAGCCATGATTCTTCTAAGCATATTGTAAATAGCCTTGTGGGGTATTTATGTCTCCATTTGTGTGTGTATATAAATATTTTAAAAAGCTCTTTGCTCAAACCTTTTCTAAGTTGCTCACTGCTCATTCCACACCTCTCATCTGCTTTTTTGTTTTGTTTCCTTTGATCTCAAATTCTGGCACCTTGGGGATTTTTTTGCAGAGGTCTATGAATAGTGTTTTAAGAAAGACTAGAGCCGGGACTGGAAGGACTGCCTTTCCAGAGCCTTTTATTACTGCTTTAGCTGTTCCTGCCTCTGTCCAGAGACTTGCTGCCTCCAGTTCCTCTGGTGATGTAGAGTCTTCACATGCTGAGCAGAGAGAGCCTGATTTTTGTCCTTTAGATGTTTAAATACTCAAGCTAAAAAAACCCCACAGTTTGGGGCATGGAAGGAAGGGATCATTCTCTGCCAAAGAGAAGTGTGGGACAAGTATTTTGATAAAATTAAGTCTGTAGGTGTGTTACCATGAAGAAATGAAATTTAGCAGCACTTGGGCAATTGTTTTCAGTGGGTAAAAAATACATCCTGGACTTGATGGCAGTGACCAAAGGTGTCCTGTGCATGTGGATTTTCATGTTTTCAGGAGGATTCTGGTTTCTTTTAGCTGTGGGTTTAGAACACACCACCTCTGTGGGTTGATTATTTCCCATTGTGATGGGTAGTTCCACAGCCAGTGCTTTCCCTCAGCTCTTGAAAGGACTCCCAGAGCCCAGTGATTCTATCCCAAATTCCTGTGTGGGTCTGCAGAGGATCCAGTCTCTATAAACCAGTGGATGAGGCTGAAGGAAAAGGAATCTCTTCAGCACCATGACTTTACTGGCACACTGGACACACAGAGGTCTCCAGGGAATAACTGAGATGACACCAAAACCGTTTTGGCAATTTGTAGGGAAATTCTCATGACCCTTGCCTGTTCCCTAAAGCTGTACCTAAAGAGTAAAAAGCAAAACTCTCAGGATTTGGAAAGGTAATTTTTTTATTAAGTGCAGGAGTTTTTTTACCGTAGATTATTTGGTATACACGCATCCACGGCCAGATTTTGCTTAGCATTTGTTTCTCTTCAGCTTCACGGGGCTGTGTCAGTAACTGAAGGTGAAAACACATCTGCACTTCCACCACTGCCTTGTTGAGTGCTCTTCCAGCTTGTTACGGATCTTGGATTCGCATGGAAACAGCATCAGTGCGTCTTCCTGGTAGTCATTTATTGAGTTAATTGCCCGCAGTGGCTGATTCAGTATATTCCTGAAAGAAAATACCAGAATCATTCATTGAGAAACACAATGGGAATGGGGTGTGTTCATTCAAAATGTAATTGGACTGAAGAACTAATAGGTTTTGATAAGTGCTGACCCATCTTTTTAGCTCAGCAAGAACTGACATTTCTTTCTCCTTGCTCATTTTATTCATCACACGCGAGGTGCCCAAAACAAAGCTGTTCCTCAGGTTGCAGAGGCCTTTCCACGCACGTTTTCTTCCTGTGGGACAGGAATTTTTTTGCAGCTCCCTCTAAGTGGATCCCTCATCCTTTATTGGTGTCATTCTGCCCGTTCCAAGTTGGATATCCAGATGGTTTGGCTGTGGCAGCAGCGACTTTGACAGTGCTGCCCTAACACTCTGTATTGACTGTGGGACTGGAAATCAAGGGCTCTTTTCTGACCCTTTTTTTTTTTCCATAAAACTGATCAATTCTCCTAAATTTATCAAAATCAGGAGGTGCAGCTCTGTAGTTCACATACAGAGCCTTTCCAAGGACATAGGGCATAAGGAAATACTCCAAGAACTAAAGGAAGGTGGAAGGAAAGAAAGCCATTTTTCATTACTAAATTTCTTTCTTCTAGACTTGTAATTTTAGAGTTTATATCTTTATTAATCCCTGAATCAATTAAGCCATTTGCATTCAGTCTGTGATCTGTATCAGCTTTCCATCAAGCAGGCTCACAAGGGAGCGTAACAAAGGAATAAGGAGAAAGGATAAAAGATAAAGAAAAAGCCTGAATAAGATATTAATATTCTAGGAAAGTTTTTTAGCACTGGCAGAACGAGATGGAAGTGGTTGAATTCACCTAGGACCCATTCCTGTGTGTAGGGCTCTGTCCCTAAAACCTGCTGCATGTGCTAGGTGCACTAAAAGTTGGACAAATCATGAGAAAACACTGTTTGGATAACTGGAACAGAGAAGTTACTGGTTAGCTAATCAGTATTGTATAAGATGATTGTAATTTTTATCAGTGAAATGTTTGTATCTTATCCATAGCACACATTTTTGGTGTATTGTGGGCTAGTTTGGACAAACAACCTTTTCTAGACTGTTATAGTAGCTCTTAAAAAACCTAAACTGTGTTATCCAACTGTGTCAGTACTGCTGTTTGGGGAACTGAAGGGATTTGTTGTTTCACCAAGGGAAAGACATTTTTCTGTGGAGGAAAGATGCCAGAAAATCCTACCTATAGCAATGACCAGTGCTGCCATTTCTCACTGGGCAAAAAGAGGACAAAAACACAAGCATTTAATTCCCTCTCCACTTTCCAAAAATGCTGGTATTTACATGAATGGAGACTGACACACACAATCTTTTGCAATTGCCTCAGAGGGATGGATGTACTTTCCTTGCCTTTTCTTTCTCAAACCTGAGGAAGGTCAAAAAGAAACTGCATATGATCAAAAGTACCCAGAGATTGGAGAGAGAAAATCAGTTGAGTTCTTCATGCATTTATTTATATTGTAGAGTATTCAAGGCAAGAGGCAATTACTTTAATGGAATAAATTTGTGATTAAATTTAATTTTTAATAGTTCTTATATAGAAAACTATCATTGGTACCATGATTATGTCATTACTTTCAACCAAAGATAAAAAACGAACTTTAACAGCTCTGTAATGGAGTACTGTGTTTTGCAGTGAATTCAGTCTTATTTTTATTGCTTCTCTCTGAGTGCCAGGCTACCTGGTCAAGTTAGAATTGTGCTCATTTTGTATAAAAATGTGACTTTCTACAAGTACCTTTCATAATAAATAGTCGTGTAAACAGCAGTTCTAAATCCAACAAAGTTCTTATGAGAGTAAAAGAAGAAAAGGATCAATTTATAATTGAAAAATATTATTTCACTGCTGATTTTTTCAATCCTGATTTAATGTGTGATGTTAATGCCCATGAGCAATGCTCATGAGACTGCCATGAAATAGACCATGTGGAAAAAAACTTGGAATCACCTGGTGTGGCTGCCAGAGGATTTATTTCAAGATTACACGTGTGCTGTCTGTGAGATGTTCAATTTTGTGAAGACAAGTCAAATTCACTTATATTAAACAGAAATTAAAAAAAAAATCATTCACTTGCGAAGTAGCACATTGAGGTTTTTAAGGCAGTCTAAGGGATTTAGACCAGAATATTCTTTTTATTAAAAACTTCTCTGAATCACTTGGATTGCCTTCATTATATCCCACATTTGTAGAATCACTTCTGAGCTTGCAGAGCTCCTTTAGTATGAAAACATGCAGCTCAAGGCAGGGCTCCTGTAAGAATGAAGCAGAGGAACAAATTGTGTTGGGAATGGACACGTTTTGCTTTCTAAATGAGAGATTTTTGATTACATTACTTAATGAGTGTTGATTTCAAGACATCACAATGTTCACTTCCTGTTTATGTGCCAGTTAAATGTTATGTGCCAGTTAAATGAACACTGAAAACTAAGGGAGGAAACAAAGGCCAGCACACGTTTTTGTGGTGAGCAAAGGAACTGAAACTCACTGGAAGCATCAGAGTTTCAGTGGTTAAGGTGCTGTGTGGAGCTGCAATATCTGAAAATTCCCTTTTTATGTCCAACTGCTGAGCCATTGGTCCTTTCTGGTACTTTTTACGGGCAGTTCTCAGAGCCCTCATGCTGCAAAGTGGTTGGGCATTAACCCATTAACTAACCTGGGGTTCTGCATGCAGCCCTGGGGTGCCAGCACAGGAGGGACAGGGAGCTGTTGGAGTGAGTCCAGAGGATGATCAGAGGGATGGAGCAGCTCTGCTGTGAGGCAAGGCTGGGAGAACTGGGCTTGTTCAGCCTGCAGAAGACTTTGGAGTGATGTAACTGAGGCCTTTCAGTACCTGAAGGAGCTGACAAAAAATTTGGAGAGAGACTTGGGACAAGGGCCTGGAAGGACAGGACAAGGGGGAATGGCTTCAAACTGACAGAGGGCAGGGCTAGATGGGATTTTGGGAAGAAATCCTTCTCTGTGAGAGCGGTGAGGCCCTGGCACAGGGTGCCCAGAGAAGCTGTGGCTGCCCCATCCCTGGAAGTGGCCAAGGCAGGGTTGGATGGGGCTTGGAGCAATCTGGGATAGGGGGAGGTGTCCCTGCCCATGGCAGGAGGTGGAGTCGGATGAATTTTAAGGTCCTTTCCAAACCAGGCCATTCCACGACTCTATGAATCTATGATTTTACAGTTTTAATCATTGCCCATCTTTACAAAGAATAGAAGGATGAAGGGAACAAGGTGCTTTTACCAGCAAACCTCAGTAACTCTACTGGGAATGTAAAGTTAGGTTAGTGGTAGAAAAAACTAAAACATTTCTCTGTATAAATGTGAGTGCCACAGTTTTGCAGGATCTTTTCTCTCTGGAAGAAAAAGAGAGTTTCTGAGGAATCTGAGGATATTTCTAGGAATAAATTAGTATATTTCTGTTATAACTCAGTTTCTTAGTCTCTTATTCTCTATTTTATTAAAGAAAATAATTTTTGCCAAAGTGGACCCATCCAGCTGTGCACAAGCCTTGTACGTCTTTGTACATTTTAGCTTTTAATGTTCTAATCTGTATTCCTGCTGCAGCAGAAATCCAGTGATCCAAGCAGACTACAGCAGAGCCTGGCAAAATATGAGTGTTAATTCCCTAGGGAACTGTCAAATTCTGCTCTGTTGTTGAGAGAGGGCCAGAGATACAATCATTCTCACTGTACAATTTTTTTAAGTTTCCACCAACTCTACAGCATTCACAGTCATTCCCATGATATTAGTGTTTGATGTATGGAAAAAGTGCCAGAATTTGAAAGGATTGGGATTAAAGTATCAGGGAAAAAAATCGGTTGCTGTATATTTTGGCTCGTGGTGGTACAGAAAACCTTCAATATCCTGGCAGTTTTATGATGTTTATTTTTATATTTTTACAACACAGGGATATTTTTTCAATTATGAGGATATTCTTTGTGGCACTAAACACATTGTCTCTTTTGAGAAGTGGGGGGCGTTTTATGATTTCTATTTCTCAGTCCTCAATATATTAATGAATCATTTCGGCAAATTAACATGGGCTGACCTTTAAGGGTTTGGCTTTCAGGAGGCATCTGCAGAGTTAGTGCAGCATTGTTGGCTGGATTTGCCATCACTTTAGCCTGCAGTTAGACTGGAAAAGCCTAAAAATGCAGGTCAATTATGTGAAACTTAATGGTCTTGATTCTTTGAAACCTTTTTTTAAAAAATAAACAAAGAAGTCTTACTTTTTCACCTTATTAAAAGGGCATGCAGTGATAGGACAAGGGGGGGACAGCTCTAAGCTGAAGGAGGGCAGGTTTATTTTAGATATTAGGAGGAAATTCTTCCCTGTGGAGTCCTGGCAGAGAAGCTGTGGCTGCCCCATCCCTGGAAGTGTCCAAGGCCAGGTTGGACGGGGCTTGGAGCAACCGGGGATGGTGGAAGGTGTCCCTGCCCATGGCAGGAATGGATCTGGGTGGTCTTTAAGGTCCCTTGCAACCCAAACCACTCCGTGATTCTGTGATTAGGGTCTAATTCAAGTCCATTTTCAGGTGGTCTTTTTAAAGAAAAATTTCTCACTGGAAAGGACACACTGCATTGGACAAACACATCTTGATGAGATAAGATGCTTTTTGGACATTTTAATGTCATAGTTACAGAGCAGCCTTCGATTGACCTTCCAGTGTTTCTGTTGTAGATTAGGAAATGGAAGTGGAGACAAGCGTGGGTAACGTTACTGCGAAGCTTAATGGAACTTGCATGTTTCATTTCATAAATAACTTAAATAGATCAAAAGACCCAAAAAATTTTAGGATTTTATGGGAATATTTAGTGGTTTTAAGGTCAGAAATATGAAGCTTAAAAATGTTTTGAAGTATTTTGAAGTGTTATGAGTTTTCCATAATTTTATTATGTATTTGTTGCTGCAGGATAGTAACTATGTGTTCTTCCTACTAAGAATTATTATTTTGTTCCCCAAAAAAAGTCTCAACTGACAGGTGATACTGCTTAAAACCATTTTTCTTCTCTAGAGACAGTATCTTTTTGTTGTGTCTCAATGGGACGGGATGATATTTAGACTTCCATATTTCACTTTTTTTCCCCAATAATTATAAACCAATGAAGATGATTTTGTGGGAAGGGAAACAATTTTTCATAAAAGCATGACAACCACTGGCTTGACAAATGATTACTCAAAATTCCAGACATCCCAGATATGGCAAGTTAAGGAATGTGTCTGATGTTTTCCAAATAGACTTGTTTGTCTCTGAAAATAAATCGTAATAGATTAGGCTGGGAACACATCTATCAGGAGCATTAAAGCTGAGCCATAACAGTCTTGGCCTGCTGGGTTTTTTTCAGGTGAAGGGCCTGGAATGTCAAGGAGACAAAAGATTTTTTTTCTAATCATGTATTCTCCTTTGATGCATCAAAATACACAAACTATAAATAATATCCATAGAGAAGTGAATATGTTAATTTTTAAGTAACAAAGACCTCTGATTTCCACAAGAACTGTTTTGGAAGATAATTATGGATGTCTAATATGCACAGTAGACACTTTCCATATTTTGCAAGCAGTGCATAGACTTTGAAAATACTCATCAGGAAAACGAAAAGCTAATTTCTTGCAATAGCAAATTAATCAAATGGACACAAAACATTTACTGTGGCTTTTTCCTCTAATTTGATTTTCCTTCCACTCTTTTATCTTGCATCTGACTCATCATTTTACTCTGACTTTTTCCCTCCTCTGCAGCCTAAGGCTGCCCTCCTGCTTTTCTGTTGAAGTTGAGTTTTTTGTGCAGAGTAGCTCTCTGGAAAGCTGATGCCTCCTTGCTTTTGTTTGGATCAATATGAGTGGATTTGTGCAGTAATCAGAAATATTTAAAATTAGCTGTTTCTCTGAGTTTTGCTTATGAAAAGCTGTTTTAAGTGGACATAGGACAGTGGAATCCAGATTTCCATGTTCCTTACCTTTGACATTCATAAGTGTGTGAAAATTCTTTTATTTCTTTCCTCAGACCCAAATAATTATTACCACAGAAGAAATGAAATGACAACCACAGACAATCTGGACTTCAAGCATCACAACTACAAGGAAATGAGGCAGGTATGCAAAGAGGCTGATGTGTGACCTCCTGGATGCAGGGTGGATGGGTGCAGACTTTTCGGCTCCTACAGAATCCGAATTCCACCTCTTCAAAATATTTTTAAACTCTGTCTGCAATGTTTTAAAAATACTTTTCCCCGTTTCAATCTATTAAAAGCAGCAATCTATTAAAATCCCAAAGTCTTAATTTGTGCATAAACTAACTTTAAACAGGTGACATTGCATGACAGAGGGAATATTTACACATAATGTGTAACTTTTTCTTCCGTTATGTATTTGAGTGGTGAATGACACAATGGTTTCTCCTTTTAGATTTGACTCTGATTTACCCATCATATATTTTAGTTGGTTTGGATAATCAGAATAGAGTCCCATTCCATATTCACAGTTTTAAAGATCAGCCAAAAATTCACCAAAAAACCACTAGAAAAAAGTCCTCGTAGTATAATTTTGTATCTACCAGCTTTGTTAATCTTATTCCTTTAACTTCAAACAGCCAGCCTTGTTCTTGGCTTTGTTATTGTTTTTAATCTTGCTTCATATCACAGACAGAAGTGTGGGTTGTCCTGGAGAAATATTTCTGCCCGCTTTCTCTTCAAATACAAAGATAATTTGTTTGGACTTGATGTGTGTGAATCACTTGCTGTGTGCTGGATTTTCGGTGTATTTATACTGCATGAATCACCACTCGTTTTTATTGAGCAATTGTGTACTGAGTCACACGTTTATTTTGGTAGAGATTTCATGGCCTATATTTCTCAGCACAAAGATTAGACGAGTAGAAACTCAATTGGCATAATTACTGTCAAGAACAATAAAATGAAGTGTGTTTTAGGTTGTCATTGCAGAAAGGCAGGTTGGTCAGGTTAGAAATATCTTGGGGAAAAAACACCACAGCTTTAAACCAGAATGGTTTTACACTCTTCATACAAGTGGAAAATTTGTGAGTGTGGCTGAGAGTTGTGAAGTCTCTTTGGGCTGTCCCAGTTTTTGTTTTCCTCTGTGTCAGAATAGTTAATTTGTTTAGAGCTCATTGGATTCTGATTGGGTTCTGCTGCTGGTAGGCAGAAGATTGTGGGTTGCGTTGCAACAAGTCTTATATTCCCAAAACTATTCTTTAAACTTCAGTGCAAAACGGAATAATAACTGCCAGAGTCAACGTCTTATTCAAAAAAACTCAACCAACCAACCAAAAAACCCCAAAATATATGTTATTGTCACTTTTCATAGCTACTTCACCACTAACAATCTTAGAAAATAGCTGTTCTTTGATGTTATTTATTATAAATACTGAAGGAGGAGGAGATGGTGTTCCCTGGGCGATGTTTTGGAAGCATTATTTTGCAATAAATCAATTTGTGAGAGGGAGGGATTTTCTTGGTGTCAGATTATTTAAATAGAACTCTCTGGTTAGGAAGATGAAATTTATAATTCCAGGGTTTTTTTCTTGTGAAAGAGCATTCAATATTCTTCTTCTAGTCAATGGAACACTCACTGTATCTTGTGTGTAGAACTCAGGGTTGTTTTACAGTCCAAAATATTTATATATGTGTTCATTTCCATGTATGTTTTTATATGTATTCGTGTGGTACAGGAAGCTGTTAACCCCAGTGAGGATAAAGAGTAGCCCTAAACCTAAAGGTGTTGTCTGAGGGTCCTTCTGCCTCCCCTAAGTGTAGGTGGCACTGAGATCTGCATTTAAAACACCTTTTTCTGCAAAATGGAGGGAATCAGACCTCCAGAAACCTTTGTGTGGCTTCTTCAAAGACTGCTTGCAGTGTTTTTCCAGGTTGCCAACAGGGTCAATAAGTGGCAATGACAAACAGGAACTGTCGAATCAGAACTGGTAGGGAATGTAACTGGGGAAGGGTTTTGCAGTCCTGCAGGTTGTTAACAAAGCCCTGCCTGACTGTGGTCATCAGTTGTCTCTGACACTCTGTGCAAACACAAACACAGTGACAATTCAGGTGAACTGTTGTGTTTGTAGGAAATGAGTATGAGAAGATCAAATATGAAATACGCTCATTTTCAGTACTATATTTCCATGAACGATTAACTGCTTTGCATTATGTGTTACCACAAGAGTCACAGTAAAGGCTACCACAGAGGCTCTGTTTCAGGAAAAGTTCTTTGACTCAGAAAACAATCACATGTTTGTAATTAAAGAGATGATGGGAAGTTTGCTGAAGCCAATACAAATATTTCCACTGAATGTAACACACTTTGAACTTGCTTCTAGGCATTTTTCTCACTATTAATGAGCATTTACATACTTTTAGCCACTTTTCTAAATTGATGTTCTTGGTATCCCATGAGCACTGGAGTGCCAGGCACGTTAGGAAAGCTTCTGATCCATGGAAGTTTCAGAGGCAGAAGCTTCTCTGCTTGGTTTCAGAGGCAGCTCTGAGACAACAGGCTCACATTCCCTATTTCTCTGTTTGTGGAGCTGCATGGATGCAGTGAAACATCAGGAAGCAGAGTTTCCTTCAACTGGAAGAAGGTGTGAGGAGAGGAAATAGTGAACACAGGTCTGAGGCAGTAACTTTATTTATACAGTACAGTTTTAGCCTTTAGCTAAAATACAACTGCTTTTAATGCAATATCTCTACTCACTGGCAGAGTGAGAAAACTAATATTTCTATTGGAGAGAATGTGGCAACCTGCAAAATAAATAAATTGCTGTGCACTGACACCCCGGGTCATCTCGAGTCCCTTACCTATAGTACATCATAGAGTGTGGTTGTTTTAATTACACTCCATTATTTTAAATACTCTCCATTGCATAATGTTTTAAAAATGTGATAGCAGAGTTATAAATTCATGATCTAACCGTAAAGCTTTTACAACTAAGAAATAATCAGAGAAGCAAATGAAGAGCTTTTGCCACATCCAATTTAGGATGAAACAATTCATAGTGGATCTATTTTTATGCTGTACTGCCTAAATATGTGTCTTTTTTTTCTTTTTTTGTTGGCAGTTGATGAAAACTGTGAATAAAATGTGCCCAAATATCACAAGAATTTACAATATTGGAAAAAGCAACCAAGGACTGAAGCTGTATGCTGTGGAGATTTCTGACAACCCAGGAGAACACGAAGTTGGTTAGGATTTAGTCTTAACTAAATCTGCAGAAGGGGTGTTGGGGTTTGGCTTTTTTCCCCTCTCCTTTCTCTGTATCTGCACTAATTATCACTGATGGAATTATATTCATGGCAGCAAAGATTTCAAATGTATGTGGGAGGAACCTCAGCGCTGTGTTTCTTAATTAGGAAGAGGAGGGTGAGCACAAATGGAAGACATTTTGAATGTGGGATCAAATCCTTTAATGATCACTCTTTACAATAACAAAATAAAAGTGAATTTTGGTGCTGGGGGATGAATTTTAATTGTGAGGATTTATGCAGCTTTGGAGAGAAATTTCCCCTTTTTATGTGGGGTGAATGCATTTCAAGCAAGGACGGGTCAAACCTCCAAATCATCTCTCACTGGTGAGGGCTGGGGTACAATTCCCTACCATGACATAATTCTTCAACACAGAAACTCGTTCAGTCTTTGGTCCTTCTGTAGAGAAGAAGAACAATCTCATTATGGTAGTGCCTGGGGCAGCTGTTGGAATAAAGGAATTTTGTGCTTTGCCATGTCCATGAACACCCTGATATGTGTTTAAATGGGTTGCTAGGAAAACTCTCTTCTATCACAAAGAACTATTAGCAGTGTAGTTTTTAAGGTTGTTTTTAGACTATCGGAACAGTTAAAATCTACCTCTAACAGGCTGAAATTGTGAGTATAATTAAAAACATGTTTAATCAAAAATGGGATTTGGAGGTTTTACACAGCAGCTTTAGATATCACTGATACATAAGCTCATTGCTCTAAAATAGCAGCAGAAAGCAATTTGTTTCTCTAAAGTTACATTTTCACCCATCATTCGTGCATTTAAGACATTTCTCCAACTTCCCTTAAGAGAAATGTTGCTGACTGACATCAGTGACCTTCGACAGATGTTTGGTTTACTGCTCTGACCACAACTCTGCTCCGTGTTCTTTCGACAGGGGAGCCAGAATTCCACTACATTGCAGGAGCTCACGGGAATGAAGTGCTTGGACGAGAGCTAATCCTTCTGCTAATGCAGTTTATGTGCCAGGAATACCTGGCTGGGAACCCACGCATTGTGCATCTCATTGAGGATACAAGAATCCACCTCCTGCCCTCAGTGAACCCAGATGGATACGACAAGGCCTATAAAGCGGTAACGTGATTCTGAACACGCAAGGAGTTCTTTTCTTTCCAGTAGATGAATCAAAAATGCTCCTCTTGTCATTTTTTGTTTCAAAGATCGAATTTTACAAGCAGCAAAATTTTAAAGATAAGCACATCAAAGTTAACACAAACCACTGAAACATCTTAGGAAAAAGCTGAAAGAAGCAGCACTGTATGTGAGATTGGCTAACAGGAAAATGCATATGGAAAGAAGGGTCACAAAGACTGCCAGAACAAACCACACTGAGCTGTACAGATCGATGGGAACACCATTATGGAAAGTGGAAAATTCGTGCAGTCTGTTTCTCATGAGAAACCAAGCTAAGCACGTGAAAATTTGCATTCTTCCGCAGCTGAAATTTAATAGTGCACCTTGAAGGAGAGCACGATTTGTTGGGCATCGTTAATAATTCAGTCTGGAAGAAGGCAGACGATGGGAAAAACTGTAGGGACTGGTCAAATGCACTGGAAAATCATCCAGAGCAGTCTGCAGGAGACTGGAACAGAAAAGTCAGAGTCATAGTCATGGGAGGGAATGTGTGCTACCTCCATTGAAAGATATATTTTGACTAACCTCAAGTAACTTTTCTTGGGTTTTGCTTCACCTCCTTCAAGATTTCATACAAAATTTTTTTAAAGTGCCAATTATTTATTTCAGTGAATTAAATAATTAATCATCCATTTCTCTGTGTAGAATTACCTCTGGCACATTCCCAGATACTCTGCAAGTGCCCACAACTTGTTATATTCTCAATGAACATTTATCTTTATTTTCTTCCTTTTTTTTTTTCTGTTTTTTTTGCATTTAAGGGTTCAGAATTAGGGGGCTGGTCTTTAGGACGATGGACTCAGGACGGCATTGACATCAACAATAACTTCCCTGATTTAAACTCTCTGCTCTGGGAATCAGAAGATCAGAAGAAGAGTAAAAGAAAAGTTCCAAACCATCACATCCCAATCCCTGACTGGTACCTGTCTGAAAATGCCACTGTGAGTAAGGCCAGGAGAGGGAACACAAAGGCTGGGATGTGCTGAGAGAGTGAGATTTACACTTCCCAAGAAATGAGTAATTTGGGGGTGAAGTTTCCATACCTGATCTAAACTTCCTGTCTACACCTCCCTGTACGTCAGTGGAAATAAAAACAAAAGGACCATTCACCCCCAGGTTTTAGTGGCAGGTCTTGAGGAAGGAACGGTTTCCCAGAGGATTCTCTTTTCCCTCAGCTATTGCAAGAACCTGGAGGACTCAATTCCCAAATTTTAGGCAGCAAGGTAGACAAGGAGAAGCACGCCACGAGCTCAGCTGTGTGAATCAGGCTTCTCCCAAGTTTTGTGGCGTAGATGAGCTCTTTGAAAACTCAGAGATTTCTCCTGGAGTTTTCTTATTTGTCCTCATTTGAAATATATTCTTGTCTCAAATGACACAGCAACAGATCAGGCATATGCAAAACCAATGCAGTGGCTTATGCTAAAGTTGTTTATTGGATCGTAGTGCCAGAAATTTAACTTATTTTTGCCTGACCTTTTAAGTGTGATGGCAACTATTAATAACAACTGGGGGGAAGGCGCTTCACTGTGGCAGTATTCAGTACTTTAAAATCACAAAATCACAGAATAGTTACAGTTGAAAGGGGAGATCATCCAGTCCAACCCCCTGCCAGGGCAGGGTCACCTGGAGCAGGTGACACAGGAACACATCCGGGTTGATTTGGAATGCCTACAGAGAGGGAGACTCCATGCCTTCCCTGGGCAGCCGTTCCAGTGCTCTGCCACCCTCCAGGAAAAGTTGTTCCTTCATTTTTAGGTGAAACCTGTTGTGTTTTAGTTTATGCCCATTATTTCTGTGTTTACAATCCCTCATTTTGGAAACACATTTCAGCCCATGGCAGGGCCGTGACAGGTCAGTGTCACCATCTGACATCTCTGTCAGCTCCTGCTCACTCGACACAGAGGTTCCTGTTCCATCAATTACTGACATGAGGGCTTTGTTAGTTCTTATGGGATGTCTGTGACCTCCCTTCTCCTTGGCCACGTCTCTTCTGCTGGCTCCTCGTGTTCAGGAGCTCCCAGCAGGACTCCTGAGCCTGGCCTACCTTTGAAACAGGACTATCAGATTTCCCAGGCTGAATCAAAGCCACTCTTTCTTTTCCTCCCAGGTGGCCGTTGAGACACGGGCAATAATAGCATGGATGGAAAAAATCCCTTTCGTCCTGGGTGGCAACTTGCAGGGGGGAGAGCTGGTGGTGGCCTATCCCTACGACATGGTGAGATCCATGTGGAAAACCCAGGATTACTCCCCCACCCCGGACGACCACGTCTTCCGCTGGCTGGCCTACTCCTATGCCTCCACTCACCGGCTCATGACGGATGCCAGGAGGAGAGCCTGCCACACGGAGGATTTCCAGAAGGAGGATGGCACTGTTAACGGGGCCTCCTGGCACACCGTGGCTGGCAGTAAGTGTTAGAAGCTCCAATTAGCATTACCTCGCTAATGATGATAATGCCATCACTGCCTGGGGTACGCTGTGGAGGGGATGGTGTAAAATGTGTGCTCTGAGAGGAATATTTCCCCATTTCATCACATATCAGATGTCATTACTGTCATTAATACCTGGTGGCTGTTTCATTTACAACCAAATTTTCCAAAAGTGCACGAGCAGAGCATTGGTTTAAGAATTCTGTACATTCGAGAGAGTTTGTCAGGAAGAAACCAACCAAATCCAAACCCACTGGCAGGGGGGACCTTGTCAGCCTTTGACATCTCACGGGGTGACAACAGAAAACTGCTGCCAAGCATCAGAACCAGAGTCAGAGCTGAAGCACTGGCTTCAGGGAGAGATTCCTCAGATAAGGAAATCCTGATTCCAGCCTCCTGCTCGCTGAGCTCAGCCACAGATGAGCCCCCACTCACATTCACTTTGAGCTGTAATAACATTCCATAAAAAGCTACTGCTTGCCTGCTACCGTCCTGTTTTTAAAAGACCTGGACATCCTTACCCTTAAACTTTGCACAGGCTCCATGGGCATTTCTGCTGCCAGGATAAATTACAGGCTGGATCAATCACCAGATGCCCAAGCCTGTCACCCTGTTAAGGAGCACGAAGGGGAAGCCATGTCCTGTGGTGCAGCCAAAACATGGATTTCGAGGAAAGCCCAATTAGAAGCATATTTTTAACGGCATTAGGCACGTTTATCTCTCTGGGTGTGCACTTGGAGCAGGCTTAGAATCGGAGACTCTACTGATTCATCACAGTTCTGCTCAAAAACTTTATATTTTTATAAGTGCATCAGTCAAACAACATATTCTCTGAAATTAAGGGATGAGACAGGCATCTGCCATCACTGGGCTGACAACAGGAACAACTGCAGCACTAATGGCAAACAGATGCAGGGAGCATCTGTGCAGCCCAGGTTTTACTGGAACTGGCTCGTGTTAGGACCTTGCAGGTACTTCCCCTGCATAAACATTTCTGAACTTTGGACACGGCTTTTATGGCTTTGACGTTGGCCCATGTGAAGTTAGTGCTGGCCAGCCTTTAAAGGCTACAGTCAAGAATTAGATTTTCAAATATTTTTTCAGGAGGTTAAAAAGTGCTGGGTGAATTTGGAGGGGAAGCTTGAACTCTTAGATCTGACAATACATTTCCATGCATTTCTGCAAATTCTTAAGCATATCCCGAGAGCTAAATTGACCACTTAATTATCTAATTTATGAGTTGATTTTCCTAAGTGCTCTAAGAAACATGATTATGAATCGATCCAGAAGAGACGCCATTGGCCACGTCACTAACAGCTGTCATACTGAGTTACACCAAGTAATGATGGACAACACAGATGCTGAATATTGCCTTGATTTCTTAGGACCAATTACATATTGGATTTGTTTCATCTGATTTGTTTTTATTGCTTGGTGATGTTTGCATTATAATTTATATCCTGCACTGTTACATGATAGTTAGTCTTCCAATAAAGTGCTTGCAGAGTCTCAGTTACCTGTGCTTTGGTGTGGGTGGCATCTCCTCACTGTACCACACTTTGAAGCTGTGATCCTCCCTCTCCTCATCCCTCTGCTTCCTCGCAGTGATCCTGCACAGAAACTTTTCACTGGGAAAATTTCTATGGGATTCTTCTAATTTCTTTTCAGTCCCTAGAGAAGCATGTGCACCACAGATATCCAACACCTCCTCCTGCCTTTAAAACCCAGCCATGTTATTTCCTGCACATATTTTGGACTGCACTGAATGTAAATTCTTCAGCAATTTTACATTCAAAGTTTCTGCACCGGCTGAACTGTACAAAGGCAAAAAAAAAAAAAAAAAAAAGATTGATTTAATTTTATTTCCAGTGTTTTTGAGGCTGGATTTGCATGTTCAGACACTATGAAAGAGTTGCTCTTGGCAACATTAACCCATTTTCTTAAATACATGCATTAAAAGTGAGCAATTACTGTGTATGGCAAAACATTTCACAGCAGATTAATCAGGATGTGATACACTATGTGAGGGGAAAATACTTGTGGCTGTTTCTCAAATGGAGGGGAACACGTTTCTGCAGAGTAGCATATGCCACTGGCTGATAGTTAGGCTTTTCCCATCAGCAAAAGTGAAAAGTTTAACATCTGTATTATATAATCCTCCTGCTCTGCCTCCAGAAGGCACTGAGGGCTCATTAAATACTTGACTACTGCTCTGCGATAATTGGACAGGACCAGGGATTTTGTTTTAACTCTTCTCAGTCAGAAGCACTCGGTGAATGCAGCTGCTGCTAATCTTTGCCATTTAAAACACAACAATTGCTGATCATTAACAAACACCTTTTAAAATAATTTCTTATTAGAAATGAGGGTGGAAAAAATGAAGCTCACAGAATTCATTCCTCTAGTGTTCATCTTCTGTACCTTGTTATCCGTGTGATTGTGGAGAACAAATAAGCAGGAAAATTAATTGTGGGACACAGGAGAGAAACCTGGAGAATGGAAATGTTTGAGCTCTGTTTGTAAAGACAGTCTTCCTCAGTGCTCAGGACCTTTGGAAAAGTTCCAGTGGTCTCTGTAATGTAGAAGCAAACTGCATCTCATCAGAGATTGGAGGCACTGAGGTTCCTGGGGCTTGATTAGGACATATTTCTGATGAAAATCCCTACTGCAGAGCAACAGTGCAGATTCCAGTCTCCTGCAATGCCATAACAGGGAGAAAAGAGACACTTTCATTTCTCACAAACTCACAGACACCATATATAACATAAAGTAATTATTACTACCTTGATTTCTGTGGCTTTTCTATCAGTTAGATTATTCACGGGGGAAAACATTCAGACTAAGGAACTATTTCACCAACTGCTCTGATAAATCACTTTTACATAACAGTCCCTGTGAGCACATTACTCTGTGTCCTGGCATTTAGGGTTGGATAAATTGGGTTAATAGCTACACATCCACATAACCTAATGCAGACAATTCAGTTTCTACCCAGGCCACTCATCTGTGAGAGCTGCTCCATGGGGAAGTCTCCAGGATTTGCGATGCCTAGTGCTTTCCTGAAAAAAAAGCACAAACTTTTTGCCGTAAAGGGAGACCTTTCCTAATATCTTCCTGGTTGTGTCCCCACCTTCTCCATCAATAGAATCACAGAATGGTTTCAGCTGAAAGGGACCTCAAAGCCCATCCAGTTCCATGCCCTGCCACGGGCAGAACACCTTCCACTATCCCAGTTTGATCCAAGCCCCATCCAACCTGGCCTTGGACACTCTGCTGCTTTGTCACAGGACAGGTGGCATTGCTAAAAACCTTTTGCCCTGCCAATTCTGCAGACTAAACCGGCTGGATAAACTCCCAGTTTGCGTTTAAAGAAATTACACTAATTTGCAAGAAAAGATCAGATCTGATAAATAGATTGAAAAGGACATGAAATGGTTCCCTTTTCCCCGCTATTGACAGGCATAAATGACTTCAGCTACCTGCACACGAACTGCTTTGAGCTGTCCATCTACGTTGGCTGTGACAAGTACCCCCACGAGAGCGAGCTGCCCGAAGAGTGGGAAAACAACCGCGAGTCCCTGATCGTGTTCATGGAACAGGTACTCAGCAGAATGTAGCTCCTGAGTCACTTGATAGCTCCTTTCAGATTCAGAGCTTAAGGTTTCTGATATTTTTCTTTCATGAGTAGTTGCATGATTATTGGTATTTTTGATAGAGCTTCCCTACAAGCAATACTGACTTCAGCCAGGCTGGCTTGACTTAGGAGAACAAGATAATGAAGCTTCTAAAAACTTGGTGTGAGTGCCAAGCTTGGTAGAAAGGGCTGCTAAAAAAACCCCCAAACAACCACTGGGTCTTCTGCTTTATCTGTTCTTTTTATCTCTATATTTAATTTTATGCCCCTGGAATCCTAACAAAATTCTGATTCCCAAGTTAACGCCTGGAGGGCTGATATGGGGCTAATAATGATGTGTCACAATTTTGTGAGCCATAAAGTAGGAATATAAAACATGTAATTCACACGTGGAGTTAATGATTCATTGTAAGTTTCTAGTGATACTACTGTTCTTTGCTGTGCAATATTCCCTTGCTTTTTTAATTCTCTCCACAGGTCCATCGTGGCATCAAAGGCATAGTGAAAGATGTGCATGGAAAGGGAATCCCAAATGCTGTTATTTCAGTGGAAGGTGTTAACCATGACATTCGCACAGGTAAAAAAACAAAAAAGCAAAAAAAAAAAAAAATGAAAACATCAGTGCAAAAGAACAGATGTATGGTTTCAAAACAAAATCACTAAACCATGTTCCTAGGTACCACATCCACATATTTTTGAACACTGATTTTATGTATTTTTATGTCTTTACTGGTGTTCTGGGTCCTTCATTTGCTGCCACTTTCATGTGTTCTGCCACAGAGATGCAGTGTGGCATATTTTGACACACGAGCTGATTGCAGGCTATGGAATATCATAGAACTTTGTGACTTCCAAATCTTTAATGTTTGCCACAGGAGGTGATCCAAGCCTATAATGAATCTTGGAATATCTAACTTACTTTATGATTAATTTAAGTGTTACTGTATCTCCATTGTTAAAAAAAAAAGCATTGAATGACAGATATTTAATTAGACAATAATGATTCTGCCTTAAACGTTTCAAAATGGGACCACTGGGAAATGATAGTGGGAATTAAAGTAATCAGTTGTTTTTTCTTGTCTTGGAAGCCTTGACAGTCCTGAAAGTCTGCCATAAAGTGTGGGTTGTATTACCCTGTTAACAGAATTAATGTATTGCTCTGGTTGGGGCTGAGCTAATGCAATATGGGATTCATCTCCAGCTCTCCGTACACGGGATTGTCACGTGAAAGAAAAACAAAGTGCAATAAATGTGCAAGATCCCAAAATCCACCTTGTAACACTCGGGGAATCTTGCAGCTGTTTACATCTTGACTTATTGCTGAGCCTCTGTGGCTCAAGGCCATCAGCACTTGTCAGTAAAAGTAAAAGTACTTATCCTCTTTAAATTTTCTTTTTAACGAGCCATTTAAGCTCACACTCTGGAATCACTGTGGAGATGGGAACATAAAAGTTCTATCGTGTTTCATATTACCCAGATAACAATATACATCTCATTAGTCTCTGAAACCAGAGGATTTATGTTGGAGCCAAAAAGCTAAAATGACATGTATAACTCCAGAGAAAGAAGGCAAATTGTCAGCAGTCTTCTTTCATTTATACCTTTTAAAATGAAAAATGTATCCATTTAAACCTCTGAGTTGCCTTGATGTAAAAATAGGCCAAGCAGGAGAAGAATTATGGTCACTGTCTCTATTCACATAAGTTTTGTTTCCAGTGAGCTGAGCTCTACTGTTTCCCTGATACAGTAACGTGCTCAACTGCCCTGCAGAGCCAGACAAAAGTTGTCTGTAAAAGCCCTCTAATAACATTTATGTGTTTGAGAAAATTTCTTTGCTCCTTCCTGTGGACAAAAAAAAAAAAAAAGAAAAAAAAAGGTGCATGGAAAGCACATTGATTTTACTTTCTCCTGGACATACAATATATCTTATGGAATGGGAGGAGGCTGACACTCAGCTAGCACCATTAATAGGCTAACTGAAGTCATTGATTCCTACAGCAAGAGTTTTGTGGGAAATTATTCCATTTTCTCTTGATGCAGATGTAACTATTGATTAAGTCTGAGTGATTACATGTTGTTGCAGTCAGATATGGACTGTACTCCATGAGAAAACCTTTGGAAAATACTTCAATTGGATAAACAAATGCACCTTTTTTCCCCATGGTGCAAAAGCAGTGTTGGGGTCATTTCCTGTAACTGCACGTTTTGGAAATGTCAAATTATGTATTGATGAAGAAAACATACAGTTTCTTCCTGGTGAAACGCTTCTGTATCACAGCCAGTGTTCAAAGACAGATGCAGATTTCTGTGTGATTCCTGAATTAAAGTGTCAATAATTTCACACAATATTCAGATAATTTTTTAATTAATATTTTCAGTAAGTTTTCAGTGATTTCAGTATACCTTATGTACCAAA
Source organism: Atrichornis clamosus (assembly GCA_013400975.1). NCBI lineage: Eukaryota > Metazoa > Chordata > Aves > Passeriformes > Menuridae > Atrichornis > Atrichornis clamosus. Next base: position 234,557 of record WBMZ01009479.1, on the reverse strand, counting down.
CCCCAAGGATTTTGAAGTAGCATTTAGAAATATTTAATAATTTTAATCTAAGATAAGCATAATTCTGCTGTTACAGCTCTCCAGCCTCATTCCTGATCTCCTGGTCCGTAGAGAAAATTTGAGTTTTAGTTGTTACATGCACTGGATGTGCAGCACTACTCAGCTTTCCTGGAGAGCCTGTTGTAGGTAAAAGAGCATTAGGTAGATTTTTATAATGTATTTAAATTAGTACAGTTTGGTACATTGAGGTGTAAAAATTGCTTTTGTACTTGTACAATTGCTTAATTGTAACTAAGGTCTGTCCTATGAGGCTCAAAGGATATTTCTCTTATTTGTGGTATTTATGCAGCAATATGACACATTTAATTTATAGTAATACTATCTTTGTCCTTTAATGCATTATTATTTCATCTAAGCAGACATTGCAATCCTTTTCCAGGCCCAGTAGGTGGATATGGATGTAGGCTGCCTCCAGCCTGCTCCCACTGGAACCTATTATTTCAGCAAACCTACTATTTGCTAAATTTATCTGGATTTTTAATTGTGTTTCTTTTTGCCATCTGTTCTGAAATTTTTTTTTACCTACCGGATTTAATCTGATTTTCAAAAAACCCCAACCTTTTAGCCTGGTATTAAATTCTGGGCACTGACAGTGACAGCAATGCTTGTGTCTGCTTGCTTGTAAATGGAAAGGAGGCAAAGTGCATCCTGCTAGCAGCTTAACATCCAGCTTTGTAATAAACTCCCAGTGGGGTGGGAATGTGTAGGTTTGTTTCTGGCCTCGTGTGGGGTTGTGGTGAACTGATTGTTAAATGTGTCAGAAAAATGTGGGTCAGTTTTGCACTCCCGGGGCTCAAGCCAGGCTCGGGGCAGGGATGTGTTCACGGCCACACACGGGGTGATCCGGAGCCTCTTGCCTGCCCTGTGGCATTGCCAGAGCATTTACAGCCAATAGTGAGCCCTTGGGGATGAATAGAAGGAACTTGGGCAGACTGATGGTTTGTCCTTTTGTTCAGGTTACAACGGACCCAGTGGTGAGGGTGAACTGAATAAAGAGCCTCTCCTAGAGCCTCTCCTAAAAATGCCTGAGTCCTGAGAAACAGAAAATTTGGACCTTATTCACCCTAGATGTGTTCAAATAGGCTGAAAGAAAAACCTGAGCAAGTTGGAATGTAAGAATGAAGCTGATCAGGTGCAATTCTGGCACATTCAGAGACTGCAATATCTGAGTATAGTCATTATTGCTGTTTGTTAACACTTGCTGTTTGCAAACATGTTTTTTATTTTACCAAACCCTAAATTAAAATCCTATTTCTTTAAACAGAGGCTGACTAATCTGATCTTTTCCCAAATATAATATTTTTATGCAAATCATCTTTAGTTTTTGCTACACTCTGCACTGCCAGCGAGCCAAGGCTGGTGTTAGTAAGGCTGTCAGGTCTCATCAGCTCTAAAAAACCCCAGCCCCTCCTCATGCAGGAGATGTTCCATTTCTATTTATATATTTGAATGTGCACTTTCATTCCCAGTGGGCTTTCCCAGGACAGGGTGCAAAGCTAATTTTAGATATTAGTTTTTTCCCTTTTTCTGTTCACAGCTAAGATTGCTTGCTAGTTAAAATCATGATGAAAAGAAGACTAAAACCATCCTTATGTACATATAGGTACATTAAATGGGAATATCTGAGATCATCTATGGGGAAAAAGAAGAAACCAAAAAGTCCTGATTCAATGAGGTGTTAAAGTATACCTTTATGAATAGTTTAGTTGATTTCAGGATCTCTGTTTGTACATTTACAGCTAACCAAGTCATTAAATGCCCTGGTGAATTATATATTGTAGGAAAATCAGTGTAATAAACCTCAGTGTAAGGCTTTAGAGAAGGGGGTATTTACTTACTTCTCAGAGTGAGCTGATATTCTGTATTCACACACTTTGCCTAATAAATATCACCAAAACCTGTGTGTCCTGGCAGTCTGGTCAGGGTTGCGTGATGTGGGTACTCCACTGGGGCTCCTGTGGATCTCTCAGATGGAATTAGTTTGGGAAAGGTCGTTTAAAGCCCTAGGGAATCACCCTTTGCCTCAGTGCCTTCCAACAGCCAAAAATCTCAAAGCCAGATTGAAGCCTGTTGTCCTTTTTTCATCACTTGGAAAATGTGATTGAGGTGTGTTTTCCTCTAGGGTTGGCAGGACGAGGAGGGGTACTTGTGATGGGGGGCAGCCTCTTTGACACCCTCCTGGTGCGAGAATGGAGAGTTCCTGCCCGTGGTGTCACTTCACCCATGGCCAAGGGCTTCTCCTGGGGATGGTGCAGGGCCAGGAGTTGGACTTGATGATCCCTGGGGGTCCCTCCCAACTCAGCTTGTCCCGTGTGGTTCTGTGATTCTGGGTCCTCATTTAATGGACTGAAGGGAGGTTGCACCAAAGGAAGTTTAGATTCAATATTAGGAAAAATTTCGTTATGAATAGAGTTTCCAAGAACTGGCACAGGCTGCCCAGGGAAGTGGTGGAGTCCCCATCCCTGGAAGTGTTCAAAAAATGTGTGGATATGGCACATGAGGAGTTCATTTAGTGATGAACATGGTGGTGGTGCTGGTTTGGTGGTTGGACTCGATGAATCCAGAGGTCTTTTCCAACCTCAGCGATTCTGTGACTTTATAACCAATGCTTTCCTCAAGGAGAAAGGACCAGTGTCCTGAAAACCATCTTTTTTGCTCCCAGGAGCTGATGGGGATTACTGGCGCCTCCTCAACCCGGGCGAGTACGTGGTGGGCGTCAAGGCCGAGGGCTTCACCGCCGCCACCAAGACCTGCGAGGTCGGCTACGACATGGGGGCCACCCAGTGCGACTTCACCATCTCCAAAACCAACCTGGCGAGGATCAAGGAGATCATGAAGAAGTTTGGGAAGCATCCCATCAGCCTGTCCGCGCGCCGGCTCCGGCACAGGGCGCGGCAGTGGCCGCAGCAGCAGCGATAGACCTCGGCCCCAGCTCTGCTTCTCTCAGCCTGGCTGTAGTCGTAGTGAGAGTTACATAGCCCATCTCTTCCTGCATTTTTCTCTGCACGAGGCCTTTCTGTTAGTGGAGCTGGATGGATAGTGGGGGTGGTTCTCATTTCGGCGGAAAAAAATCGGAAACAAAGGTCAAGTCGGCCTGAAAGAAGCCCCAGGTTGAGGGGAGAGACAGCAAGAACGGAGGAAGGTGTTTTGAGTTAACCTGGAATGAAATGTGTTGCTTGTTGGGTTGTTTAACCCTTTTAAGCTGTTTTCATTAAAAATAGAAAAAAAAGGGTAAAAAACAACAACAAAAAAGAGATACTTATAAAGGAGAAGTGCTCTGAAAGAAAAATTGAAAAATGTGTCTAAAGTATAAAATTGGTATACTTTTGCAACCCCAAAAAGCTTTGACACTCTTTATGTTTTATTCTCATATGGGAAGAAAACGGAGAGGGGACAACTTCTGTATAATGTGATTAAAACTTGTGTGAAAATTTCAGTCCTTCTTTCTCTGAAAGTTCCCCTTTTGACAAGCACCATATTTCAGGAAAAAATCCTGCAGTGAGCAACCTATATTTGCTTTCCTGCTTGGGTTCTTTAGATTCAAGGATGTTTTGTGATTTCAGAGTTTAATGCCAGGAGTATTTTCTCCTCTGGTTTTTTAAGGCTGCATTTTTAATTCCATGAACCAAACCTAACAAAAAGGTTGTGGGATCAGGACCACTCCAGCACTGTGGCGTGGCAGTTCTTCTGTCATGTGGGAGAAGGACCTGGACAAAGCTTTTCCTGGGGCTACAGCCAGTTGTATCACGTGTATGAGAGGAGAGGCCTTAGTCACTGAGAGGTGCTTAATTCACTGATATCATCTTTTTTCTTGATTTTTGGCCTGATTTTAGTGCCTTTTGTGCTCTTGCACATCTCATGCCACTGTCTTCTGTGACATGCAAGGGATTTTGTGTTCTCTGCATTGCTGCTGCAGCTGCTGCGGCTTTTCTGGCCTTACACTTCTACGAGAGCAGCATTTGTGCTTTATTATTGGCTTTTGAATAATAAAATTGTACAGCAGGAAAAGATTGAGCTTCAGGAAAGATGCAGAGCACATCTAGAAAAGAATGAACTAAATAAACACTGGACAAAGTGTCAGCTGATGAAAATACAACTTTGCTCCCTTAGCTCCAAGATCAAAATTATACTAAAAAAACAGGCTCAGCTGCATGATTTCAGCCAGTCTGTGGCTAAATAAACATCTCTTAACATTCTTGGTAGAAAGACTGCAGCATACACTTCCAAATACAATTCTGTTTTAAACATTTTAATCGCTAATTGAGTTTTTGCCAATTTGATATGATTCTACGAAAAGACATTCAGCAAAATATCACTGAAAACTGAGGAAAAAATAAAGCACAAGTAGAAAACTTACTGCTAAAATATCATGTGCCATCTGTATTAATTATTTTCTTTTATTGTCAAGGAATGTAGGAAACACGTAAAAGGCAAAAGACTGAATAATATAATCATGAGCCCTTGCATAGTAAATAGTTGCATTCCTAAATTTCTGAGACAATTCCAGCCCATGATTGTTCTGCAAATACCATTAAATAACAGCAATATATTTGGCAGCAAAGGCTCAAAGAAAACAGAAAATTGCATATGTAATTCTCTGTGACTGGAATTATGGAACACCTCCAAGTCAGTATCATTTGCATTAAGTAATAGAAGTAAACAACTAATCCGATCATTCCATCATTTTGAATTATATTTTACATATTTCTCTCTATTTACCACCCTTACCACATTCTACATGCCATATATTTTTGTATAGCAAATATAACACCAATTTTGTCAAGAAAGGATATTTTTTCTTGGCAGGTGAGAAGGGATTAATGATGTCTTTGTGCAGGTAACAATGTGAAATAGTTTTGGAATATGGAGTAATGACAGGCAGTTTGTTTGCAGTTTAATTTGACTTGTTCAGTGGCATATGTAGGTTTTTTTACCACCACAATAGGTCAAGACCACACAAGATTTTTTTGGTGTTATGAATGAATGGATTTTTCCAGGTGGATCCTCTTTGGGGTCCCACAAAGGCTACCCAGTCGTCTTGCTGGGGGTGGTTGGAATGCACACGGAAACGAGGAACAAACCAGCCAAATGTAAATTGGATTGAAGGTGGAAACCACTGTCTTAGTCCTGGCAGGCCAGTTCTCTCTAGCTGAGATAGTGGTGTTAGAGCTTAACTTCACAAACCTCAAGGTTCCTTTGCTTTGTTCTCAGAAGTGAGGTTCTCTCAAAGAGAAATTTATTTTTCAATTGATGTCAAGAAGTGGATTTGATGGGGAGTTCTTGGACATCTCTAAGCTAAGATTGGATGGACTCTGATTGCTGTGAAGGCCTCAGATGCTGGAGACAGTGGCCTTGGTGTTCTTTCCTGGCTGTCACTAGTGCTTACACATTTTGGGCACAGAACTGGGACTAATGCAGGTGACCTTACTCCATTTTAGTCCAGGCATTCCTAAATAAATGGCCTAATAGCTGTCAAGTGGACTTGTCTGTGCAATTCTTTTTTGATTGTCCAGCACTGGAAAACACTCAAGCTCAAAGGAATTTTATCAGGAATTCCAGATGTGTGAATATCTGAGATGGTGAGAGAAGATGTTTTTGCCTGCCCTGGATAAAATAATACCAAACTTATGTGTGCCCTATTTACTGCTACTGTTGTGCACTTGGGAGTTAAAATGTTCCTTTCCTTTGAAATACACAGCACCATTATTTAACTTTTAGACAGATCCAAACCACAAACCAATAAATCTGGATACCAGTGTTTTCTATTTATCTGCCTTTTCCACCTCTTCAGAACAGGTAATTTTTTTCTAAATTCTGTGCTTTTAATCTCTTTTACTGTTGTAGGAAAACAGGCAACCCTGCAGAAATGTGAAGGAGTAAAACTTGAGGGTGTATGCAGCCCTTTTGTAATTGCAGATCCATTTGAACAGCTACTTATATGAGAACTTAGCTAAATTTTGGTCATCTCTGATAAAAAGAAGAGAAAAATACAACCCCTTCCAAGTAATAAGAAATTCAGCTGCACGACCTCACCCACACAGGAAAGGTTAAACAAATGAAAGGTTAAAACAGGAGATATCCCTCTCTCCTTGATAATATCACCCATCAGTCTTCTGCTCCCACGCAGAGCCCTGACAATCACAAAACACAGCGGGAGCTGCCTGGCTTCTCCTTAACTATCCACGACATGTTATCCAGCTATCCATTTTTATTGGTTTAATTATCACCTTGGCTTTTCTCATCCGTCCTAATAACTACACGTCCAGTTCTCAGTATCTGCAAATCACAGGATGGTTTGGGTTGGAAGGATTTTAAAGTCCATCTGATTCCACCCCCTGCCATGGGCAGGGACACCTTCCACTATCCCAGGTTCCTCCAAGCCCCATCCAACCTGGCCTTGGACACTTCCAGGGATGGTGAATCAGGCTGGGAATCTACTGAAGCTATATCTGCTTATGCATATTGGTATAAGTGTAGTGTAATTAGGAATCTCTAATTCAAATTTAATCTGCTGGCACCAGAAGACTTTTAGGAATATCTGAATATGGCTTTTACCAGGAAGTTGAGCTCTGTGTGGGTAAAACACTGAAAAAAATGAATGTGAATGAAGTCACTGTCTATACTGGTTAAGAAATACATTTTTTCATTGGATATTTTAAGCCTGTCATGTGTTTCCAGCTTCTGTCACTGTCTACCTTCCCTTCTTTTATCCACATAGAGCTGTGGGTTTTCTCCTCTAACTTCAGCTCATTATTTTCGCTGAATTTGGGACATCTCCCCAGAGTGTGGATTTCAGCAGTCAGTGATGGAGTGATCCAGCCAGATTGACTTGTCTCTTTTATCATGCTGTGGCAGGTGGTTGACCTTTTTAAGAAACACCAAAGCAGAGATAACTTGAAAGAGAGTACAAGTGGTGTCACACCAATGACTTTCACCAGTTAACCTTTAAAAACCAGCACGTTTTCATTTGCTGTGGGTCTGAAAATGCCCAACTTTGGAGCCTCTTTACCTTTTATGTTTGTAACCAGTCTCTGGGTGAATTTAGGCAGCAGCCATAAGCCTGAGGGGGAAGTGTAAAAGCACAAATAAGTCGTATAAATTGTGGTGGCATCACCTCCTGCTGCAGGACAAACAGCTCTGTGCACACCTACCAATCCTCCAACCAGAGAAGCTCTGCTTTATGCTCACTAAGGATACAACTTTTCAAAGCCTTTTTCATCTCTTGCTGGAGCAGTTGCACACATGGAGAGAGGATCAGTGATTTTTACAGTTGATTTCATGGATATTTTGGGACCATTTTTCCTGTGCTGCTTTGTTCTGTCGTAGTGACAAACAGTTTTTCTGGCTTTTTTCAGTCCTTAATAAACAACTATGAATCCTTTTGGCTTCAGGTCATTAACTTACAGAAGTTTTAGTGGTTTATTCTGATATCTCCTTAATATTCCAATTTTAAATCATATCTATACATTTAACTAAAGTATTTACTAGTCTTTTAACATCTTTTTGAAGGTCATTAAGCTTCAGATGACATTTTTGTATTTCACTGTAACACTATAATGTCTTTTAGCAGCAAAATTTACGTTCAATGAAACCATCACAGTGAATGCAATCTTGTGCCTGGAACAGTGGGTCACTAAATAACCATTCTCTGCCATTTTCCATTGATAAAATCACAGCTTTGCAGCATCCATAGTCACTTAATAGCTAGGTGAGTTTTATAAACCCACCAAGTCCACTCTGAGATTTGCAAGACAATTTGTTGATCACTGTTGTGGTTTCTCTGTCCTTTTAACCTGACAAGTGACTCCATTTGATTTTGGTGGAGATGACTGTTCCACGTGAAAATTTTAGACAGTGCTCACATGCCCGTGATCTGTTCCTTGCTCATTAGGCAGATAAAGGACATTTTTACGCATTTCATCCATTTCAGAGGGGCTGTATTGATTCGACAATTTTTGCTATGACATTTCAACTTAATATGTAAATGAATACATTTATCAGTAAGAAAATGACAAGAATTGGATGTTGGAAAGCTTGTAAGGATACTTTAGGCAGTGAACACAAAGGTACTTTACAGGTGCATGTTTTTAATACTTAATCTGCCTTTTCAGGTATATCAGTGCCTTCGTTCAGTTGCTGGAGCATCACACTTCCAGATGTTTAATCCGTCTTTTCCTCCCCTGTGCCTGGTTGTTTGCACAGGCTGGATTGACCAATATCCCGCAGTTTTCTGCTCTTTACTAAACCGATCTTCAGACACCTTTCAAGCATTTACCTCTCCCCATGAGCCAGGCTCCCAGGAAAAGGTCCAGCTTTCATCAGGAAAGGTGATCAGAGCACGGCTGGAGTGCCAGCATCCCACCTGGGGGGAGCACTCGGCCCTCATGGTACAGCAGCACTTTTGAATGTAGGGTTTTTTTCATAAAAATACTACAAAAGAGCATTGCACTGTGTATTCTGAAATACTGGTGATTAGAAAACAGTAACAATTCCCACCTATTATTACACAAAGTAATCTCAGCCACCTGATATTTTAATTATTCCAGTCATTAACTCCCTTAATTTGCAGCAGCTGCTTTCTAGAATTCAATACATCACTTATGTCAACAGCACAATCATTCTAATTAACTCTGTGCTATCCCAAAAGCAACAAAAAAGAGCATTCAGAGTAAACTGTCATTTAAAGATTAAATATTCACCCAGCCTTATTGTCAGCAAGAAAAAATATGAAAAATGGAATTACTTTTAGTGGTTTAGATGTGGCAGAAATTCAATACCTGTGTTAATAAAGATCAATGGCAGCATAATCTCACTTAACCAGACCAGGGGGATTTAGATCTGGGATCTGTTCCTTACCACAGGGATCTGGATCTGGTTACGTGGCCTCAGTGTGAAAGGTGTTAAAATCACATTCCTATTTGTTACAGTTTTGTGAGCCCTCTAACTCACAGGTGAATGGAACCATTGTTTTGGGCTGGCCACAGCTCTGACTCAGCTCAGGGATCAGCTCCTCCTGACTGCAAGGTTGTCCTCACAAGCAGAACAGGCAGATTTACAGCATCATTGGGACAGGAGTGGGAAGTGAATGGCAAAGTAGATTCTGTTTCTATGGTCTACCCTTTATCTGCCTTATTTTTCTCTATTTGGCTGAAGAAGGGCAGCTGGAGCCACTGTCACGAATATGATGGTTTCTGGGAGCATTTCAACCCCCAATAGTTGCACTGAAGGACCAAGTCTCTCAATCAATAGCTCTACCAGAAAGATTTAAGCTGTTAAATCTCCTTATTCAGTTTAATTCTAAATAGCTTTGCTACTTTTTGTTGCTATGTAGTCATTTTTAAATGCTAAAACAAGTTCCTTGAGGGTTAGAACTTTGAGAGTTGTTCTTCAGAGACACATATCTGGTTTTGCTTGCACACTTTACGTGACTTTTGCCCTAAAAATGTCATCAAGGGCCAGTTTAATGGCTCCGAGTCACTGTAAATCAGGTTACTGATGTCAACAACTATGACACCCTCAGCATTATGTGCAGAACATGTAGGATTTAGAGAAAATCCAGCATTTTAAAATGTGTCTCACTAATGAAAGTGTTCATAGAAATTAATTGCTGAATTTCCATCTCAGCTTCAGAAGCAATGCATCATTCTTAAAGCAGCACCAGTCTCCAGAGAGTACTTTTCAGATTATCAGAGTCTTTAGATGTATTATTAAGATCTTGACTGCTGGATGATTGATGTAATATAAATATAAATCAATAGAGCTTCCCTAGAACTCATCCCTGTCTTCTGCAGGGAACTTGTTAGATTTTTGAGTCTGGTGTTTGGGAAATGAGACAAGAAGAGTGAGATAGGAGTGGGAGAAAGAGAACCATTTTTACAGAGGAAATACTAAAGGACAGAAAAGAGGATTCAAGTTGAAATCTTCTACTCCCTTTTTTGTCCTGATTAAACTTCCCTGAGCTTGCCTTTTCCTGAATTTTCAAATAGTCCTTGTTTCTGAAGCAGTCACTGAAGTGACCAACAAATAACAGCATAAGTGGTGGCATTTCAAGATTCCCAGTCCAAGTCAGAGAGTTCAGAAGCAGAGGATGGCAAATTATATTTCAGCAAAAGTTGCTAACTAGTTTTTCATTAACAGAAAATTACTCTGAAATTTGGGTTCTGGCACAAAGCAGACTGGGTATTTTTCACACTAAGGGACCTGGAAGAGAGCTGGTAAAATCCCAGGGTAGGAAACGGGATGGTCAGAGAAGCATTCCTTTGATGGGTTTGTGATTTGACATGAATTTTGTGTTTGGTGTGCAGGAGGAAGTGCTGTTAGATCCCTTTCATGGGAGAAGGCTGGACAGTCAGTGGAGCACAGGGGAAATAAGTCAAACCAGGGCTCTGTTCACCTCCTGTTTTCCAGAGTCTTTGTCCTGCAGCAGGAACAGGCACAGCTCTGAATCATCACTGTCCCACAGCAGAGAATCTGGGCAGAGCTGTTGAGTTTCTAAACAGGCATTCTAGAAGTACCATGAGCTGTTGGGGATGTCGAAATCATCCATTCCCAATGTAAAATACAATAAAATAAATGTCTGTTATTAGAAAGAAAAAAATAAACTCTGGAGGGGGAGGAAGGAGCAAATGAGGGTGTCAAAAATGATCACGTAGAAATGAGTCTCTGTGACCCACACCAGCAGAGGGGTGTGTGTTTCTGGGCCTGGTGTGGGCACGTGGAGTGCAGTTCCTCTGTTTGCTTTCCGTGGGCAGAAGCAATTAGGAGGACAGGCATCCCTCAGGGGGCATCAGCACTGCAGAGCTGCCAATTGTTCCACATTAGAAACCCCAAATTGTACGAATGTAGCCTTAATATAGCAACAATCAGAGCAGAGTGTAGGAGTCTCCAGTGTTTATCAGCTTTCCTGACTGCATCTCGTTGAATTTCTGTGAGCCTTAGAACTCAGGATGTAAAATAGTGGTTATAACATCCCTCCCACCATCCAAAAAAAAAGAGAAGGAAAAAGAAAACAAACAAAACAGAAGCCTAATTTTACTCAAGAAAATCCCAGTCTCCTGTAACTTCTGTATCTTAAAGTGCTACCTGGAAATATTTAGGAATTTGGCCAGGTTGTAAAGATTTAGAGAGGAAATAAGAACACATTCTCCTGCTGAAACCATACGAAGCCTACTGATATCAAGATAAAATTGCCCAGCCCCTTTGTCACTGCATTTGTTAGACTTCCTTATCAGTATTCCAAAGCTTGCCAAGAGTTGATCTTTATCTGTTTCCTAGTGAGAAAGTATGATGATTTTCTACATCGGAGTTCATGACCCATCCTCACCTGAATGTTTATAAAAGGTCCAGCACGTTGTGGCTGCTGATGTAAACAACATACTAATAAAAATAATTTGATATGCCTTCTTAAATTTACAGAGCCTTTCATATCATAGAATTGTTTAGGCTGGAAAAGCCCTCTAAGATCTCTGAGTCCAACCATTTCCCCTGCCAAGGCCCCCACTGACCCATGTCCTCAAGTGTCACATCTGCACAGCTTTTAAATCCCTCCAGGGATGGGGACCCCACCCCTGCCCTGGGCAGCTCTGTGAGGACTTGACAACCTTTTCTAGGAATTTTCCTTAATATCCAATCTAAACCTCCCTTGCTGGAGCTTGAGACTGTTCCCTCTCCTCCTGTCCCTGTTCCCTGGGAGCAGATCCCAAATCCCTCCTGCCTGCTCCCTCCTGTCAGGGACTTGTGCAGAGCCAGAAGGGCCCCCCAGAGCCTCCTTTGCTCCAGGCTGAGCCCCTTTCCCAGCTCCTTCAGCTGCTCCTGCTGCTCCAGACCCTTCCCTGGACACGCTCCAGCCCCTCAGTGTCTGTTTTGTCATGAAGGGCCCAGAACTGGGCACAAAACTGGCGGTCCCTCAGCAGTGCCAGCACAGGGGTCAGGCACTGCCCTGGTCCTGTGGCCACAGCAGGGACAGTGACATCTATTTTGATGGCTCAGTGCCTCGCTGCTCTGTCCAGAGAGCCACTGCTGCCTGGTTAGCACTGAGGCTGCTCCTGTTGTGCTGCTGCTGTAGGAAGGCTCTGTGCTGATATGAATTAGTGATAAGAAGAACTCTGATACCCTCCTGAAGACCAGGCCTGCCTCCAGCTGTGGTGATCCCTGCAAAGTGCCCCCTGGCATTTCAGCCACCATTTGTCACGTCAGCTCTCTGTAAGCAATACTGCTTGTGCCCCTCCAGCCCCAAATACCCAAAATATCTTGAATAACTTCAGTGACTCAGCAGCTCCCTAACCCTGTGAACAAGCAGGGGGTAATTTGTAAGCAAACAGAGCTAAATTCAATCAGCTGTTCACAACAAATAATTTGAACATCTCTGTGTGTGCAGTTAAAGCAGATCATCTTAATGTGAAAATGATGGCAAGTACAGAATCACTTTAATAGGATGATTAAGAACTGTGGGCTCCTGGGGAAAGCATAGCAGCAGTGTGTGCACCTGAATGCATTAAAAAAAGCAAAATATACAGAATAACAAGCAGTACCTTGCCAGCCCATTTGTGGGGCATGGGAAGAGATGGTGGGAACTGGGGTGGACAGGGGGAAAGAGAAAATGCATTGTAAGGCAGCCTGGGATGGTGTAATGAGGCTCTTGAACATAAAAGGGTGCTGCTGGTTCTGGCCTTGAAGTGGAAGCTCAGGGGTGGGGAGGTGAGCTCAGCAAGGGGAATGAGACTGGGAAGCCACACCGGATACTTGCCTCCTCCCAGGAGACTCTAAAATCGATGGAGATCTTGGAACACACGTGGAATTTGGGTTATGGAGGAAGAAGTAAAGTTAGAAAGGCACAGGTAGTACCTCTGCCACCTAATCAACTCAATTGAGTCTGCTCATTTTTACCATAACAAGAATATGCCTCAGTCTCTAGAAAAAGTCTGTGAAAGCTGGCCAAAAAGTAGAGGAAAAACAATCTAAAGTAACTACAAGTTCTTCTGAGATGATCTCACTGCCTATGTATATTCATTGTTTGCTGCTAGGCAGAAATATTCTTTGAGTCCTCCTGACGTGGAAGAAGTGAAAATTATAATAACAAAATAGTAGTAATTTTTTAATAAAATTAATTGACTAATTTTTAAAAGATAATAGGTTTTATTGCCTTTGTAGTATTCCTTTGGAGGAAAACATTTGTAAAACACATGCATATTTATAGGTGCTACAAATATAGAAGAATATAAATATGAAAAATGCACAGATATATATTCCCTTCCTCTTCTTTCTTTTGCATTGCAAAGAAGGAACAAAGTACGAGTAAAAATATCTTCAACAAATAGAACCTGGCTCTGCAGAGTGGCCACACACTGCTGGTTCCACAATTGTAACAACATGAGCAAAATAAAGCTCGAGAAACTTATTAACTGTGTTTACACCCCACCGCCCCCCAATAATTCATAGCTGGGAAGAGGCTTTGGACTGCACACATGCCCTGGTTTCTCCCCTATTTTAAAAACCCTCTCCTGCAAGTCAGCCCCTCACCAGCCAGGCCTCCCACCCGCGCCCTCTTGGCCTTTCACTGCAGCCACAGACATGGAAAACTGGGGAAAACTGGTTTTTCCATTGCACTTATTCTCATGACACTTTTGTCAGGATGCTGAGCAGCCTTTCTGGGAGCATGTCTTAAAAAGCTGATGATAATTTCTGCTGGCTTTTAGTGTTATGTTTATTTTCCCCATGATTAGGGATCCTCTGCTACCGAGCCAGGCCGCAATCGCTGAGTTAAGGCTACCAAGGTCACAGAAGAAAGGGATGTTTTGTGTGAATACCAGTGATAAATATCAACACTAATGTGAGTTTATTGACAAGCACCGTGGCAGAGATGGCCAGGAAAGCGAGGTGAAGGCCTTGCAGTACACAAAAATTGATAAAGTGATTTCGTATCTAGTAAAGGATGATGATATGTCCCTCCTGTATTGGATGTATGTCCTTGAATTATCAGGCAGCAATTCTTTACATGGTAAATCTACCTGCTGCTAAACACACCATTATTTAGGGAATGGTGTGAGTTCAGCATCATTTACATTTTTCTTTAGATTCAGATACCATCTGCTGCTCTGTTTTCTTTTGCCTAATGTCACAGTCATAAGCATGTAATTATCATACTCCTACTCATTTTTTTTCATGTTCTTATTCATTTCAAGCTTAAATTCAGGCAGTTTTTGTCTTTAGCTTTCTTAAAACCTGCAATTATTAGATGACACTTAATGAGATCAACAGCAATGCTTCATGCTGCAAGGATAAATTTTGAAATGGATTAAATGAGGACAGATGATAAAGTGCTGAAAGCAATCTTTACATCAGAAAAAAAAAGAAAGGAGAAAGCAGCCTTGTAAAAATTAATATATCATGACTTTGTATGTATTAAAAACTCTAAATCTTGGGTTTTTTCTCGTAGTGGTAAAACAAGAATTTGCAATCCTGAGAAAGTGTAGACCTCTGTAAATATTAGTGTAGGAAAGTGCAACCCTGGCTCTTGCTCTTCTGTCCAAGTTCAGAAAAGGCTCAACTTGGATCAAGTCTGACCCTCAGAGTCCTGCCAGGTTTATGTTTGTTTCTGGATTATTCTGTACCTTAAGGGAGATTATAAAAAGGAGGGAGAGGGACTTTGTACACAGGCAGCTTGTGACACGACAAGGGGGAATGGTTTTAAACTGCCAGAGGGCAGGGTTAGATGGGATATTGGGAAGAAATCCCTCCCTGTGAGGGTGGGGAGGCCCTGGCACAGGCTGCCCAGAGAAGCTGTGGCTGCCCCATCCCTGGAAGGGTCCGAGACCAGGCTGGACGGGGCTTGGAGCACCCTGGGATAGTGGGAGGTGTCCCTGCTCATGGCAGGGGTTGGAACTGGGTGAGCTTTAAGGTGCCTTGCCACGCTGGGAATGTGCCCATTGTGTTGCTGGCATTGCAACTGGTTCCCTTCCAAAGTCAGGCCAGCAGAAGTTGGCATGAGGCTTTTAACTTGATTCTAGCATGATGCTGGCAAAAGAAAAAAAATTATATAACTATGTGGATGGCAAGTCCTTTGAAATTACATTTCCTTGTATTTTCCAGGATAATTATTCTGTCTCTGCTAAATCTCCAGGCAAAACTTTCCAGGAATTAATATTCCTTTGCGTTTGCCTTTGTACTGTGAAAGACAATATTTAGGTCCTTCCTAAGGGATGAAAAAAAGTTGTAACGGAGACCAGAGCAAAATAAAACCTCCCACAGATTCAGAGGGAACAGCCTCCCAGAATCCCTCACATCGTGTTAGCAGGTTTCCTTTGACTGTTTGCTTGAGCCTGGAGCCCAGGATGGATCTGTGATTTTGGGAAATGCTTTTCCCCTTCTGTGAGAACATGATTGTAACACTGAGGGTTTGCAGAGCCAGCATGTCTCCAGCTTCTCCTTTCAAAGAAAACAATGAAAGCTTTGCATTAGGAGCCCGATTTGTGCCTTGCTCTCCATACAAATTGGAAGTGGCTACAGGTTGAACACGAATAAATGATTTACCTCATCCAGCCCTGCCAGCCTTTCTGAGAGCAGGGTGTTAATCTGTAGAGACACATATTAATGTGTGTGTGTACCTGGCATGCACAGAAAAAATGGGGAAAACAGTTATCTGCTGAGCTATTTAAAATAATGGGAGGAAGTGGGGATAAAAGACACAGCACAGAGTAATCGTGTTGGTTAAGTCAGAAATTATTTGATGCCTGAGAATTTTCAGCTCTTCTGGGATCTCTTCTGCTTTTCTACAGTGGAGATTTAACACCTGTATGGGAAGCAAAAGAGCCCTTAAGAGGCCTAATCTGTGCACCGGAGTGGAATTTAATCTTCGACTCAAATCTCTGTCTGGAGATCACAGGGAGAAGGCTGGGAATGCTGCTGATTTCAGTGAGTGCTTACCCACACCTGAGTGTGGGAGTTATGGTGTAGCCGTGTGGTGCAGTCGGCACGGAGGGAAGGGATGCCAGGAGGGAAGGGATGTCAGGAGGGAAGGGATGCCAGGAGGGAAGGGATGGCATCCAGAGGGTGGGCCCAGGCCAACATCATGAAATACAAGGTCCAATACAAGGTCTTGCACATGGATCAGGGTACTTCCAAGCACAAATACAGGCTGGGAGGAGAATGGACCTGGTCTAGTGGAAGATGTCCCTGCCCTTGGCAAGGGATTGGAACAAGGTAATCTTTAAGGTCCATTCCAATCCGAACTATTCTGTGGTGTTATTCTGTATTGCTATTAAAATTCATTATTAATTATTAAATTATTAATGATTAATCCCTATAAGTCAGCAGAAGAACACATCTGGGGACCAAGACTTTGGACTTTACATAGACAATAAAAGATTTCTACTCTGTAGGGACCAGAAGTTAATCCCTCTATGATATCTGCCACTTGGGTGGTTTTATGAAAAGTCTTCAACCTTTTTGTGGGAACTCTGAATGGGGAAAGATGCTCAGGAAGCAGGAAAAGGGAGCCCCCCCCAACCTCAGTTTCACACCAATTCTGAAACCTGTTCAAGATGTCAAGGAACAACTAAAATTAAGTAGGACCATGTGTAGTAAGACTAAACATGTCAAAACTAGACATATGCATTGTGTATTCAGATTCTTCAATTATTCCACTTGTGCTGCTCATATTGCAATGAAATAATATTCTATTGCAATGGGCTTTGGAGCTGTTTTCCAAAAATGGGAAAGAATAATCAGGTCACATCACTGCAATGACACCACAGGCTTGACCTCAGGCACAATGAAGTGAAACAGACTTTTTAAAACATTGATTTTATATGAAAAAATAGCTCACGCCAAGTCATTTATTGTAATCACATTTCATTAACAGTAAAATTAACAAAATCACAATATACATATATAGTATGTATTTATTTATATATATATCACTTTGTATTAACCATTAACTCTATGTAATAAAAATATATTACAACATTTGATATGTATTCACAAAGCACAAGCCATTGTAAACAGAACAGACAGCACAGGCCCCATTACTCAAAATGTGAACTCAGGATTTACATTTATTTTATTGTGTTCCTTTAAACTGTAGACACAGAGAATTTTATGTGTCTGCCTTGACATGAATGAATCTGTTCCTCTGGATTACCTCTTGTGAGACTTTTAGAGTTCAGCTTACCTGGGACCCTAAAGTCCCTGTAAACTCATGGCACTCTCAAGCATGTTGTGATTGCAAATAGGTCTGTGCATCCCTTTATCCATGCAATTCAGAAAGGTTTCATTTATATTACCATTCCCCCCCTAAATAAATAGCCCCTGCAATTACACCCCATTGTTATACAAAATAAGTTAAATGCAATAAATTATAGTGGTATATTTGTAATAATATAATAAAACATGCCCTATCTACAGCAGTTATTATTAATGTTATTTCATAACTATCTTCCTTCAGACTGGCTCTAGGTGCTTTTGGAAATAGGAAATCATCTATTTTCAGTATTTGCAAAACAAAACAAAATACTTTAAATACACAGACTGAACTTTTTATACCTCTCATGATAAGAATGGTCTTTACTCACCCAAGCAACCTCACTGTCCTTGCAGCAAGGAGTTGTAAAACCAGCTCCTAACATTTTATTTTAAAGCAAATAATCCTCTAATAATTGACTCTAGGGGCAAGGTTTAACTGTGTCTGGAAGGACTGGTAATACATTACATTCCTTCAAGAATTCAGAAGGGAATGGTTAGTGACTGCCAAATACATGGAATTTTTATCCTAAAACAATTTTAAGAAAATAAAAACACTGTGAAAAAAAATTCTAAGGTTTAGAAAAATGCCCTGTGTATAAATAAAGGTAAATCAAGGCACCTCTTCATTATCTATTTCTATTTTCCAAGGCAATACGTGATAATAGTTTTCAAATGTCTTATCTGGGAAGCCCTATGGTTTCTGCTATAAAAAGGCCCATTCTTTAGTCTGGCTGATGCAGGTAATTTTACTTGAATGAGGCTGGGCTGGATGGCAGAGCTGGGAGAACTTGTCCCCAGCCTTGTCACATGTTTGCTGTGTGACCCCGAGGGCACCGAGTACTTTACTGACTTTTTCCTAACAAAAGCCATTCAATGAATGAGATTTCTTCTTTATTTTTTTCCCTCTGTTGCTCACTGACCTCATTAGCAAAACAGAAGGAGAATTTACCTGTCTGTGCACAAGGATTTAGTGGCCGTAGAAGGTCAATTAAAACACTTTGGTATCTGACAGGGCTGCTGAAAGTTTTCGTTCAAGAACTCAATGCAAGTGCAGTAGGACAGAGCAGGACACTGGGATGGGCAGCAGCGGGAAGCTGCAGCCAGCTTTGCACCATGGACCCTGCTGCATTCCCACTGATACCTCACTAGGATGCTCTGGCATTTCAGTCAAAAGCACTGCTTTTCGGTTTCCTTAGGAACTCTTGGTGGATCCAAAGCCCAAGGGAATGGAGGCTTACAATTTTTTGCTCTTTGTGTGATTTTTAAAAAAGGTTTGTTTTAAAGCTCTAATTTTATAACGACGGTGACTAGAAAAGAGTTTTCTAATACTAGAAAGATGGAGAAGGACTTTTTACAAGACCATGTAGTGACAGGACAAAGGGAAATGCATTCAAGCTGAAAGAGAGTAGGTTTAGATTGGATATTGAGAGAAAATCCTTCCCTTTGAGGGTGGTTGCCCAGAGAAACTGTGGCTGCCCCATCCCTGGAAGTGTCCAAGGCCAGGTTGGACAGGGCTTGGAGCAACCTGGGATAGTGGAAGGTGCCCATGGCAGGGAATGGAACAGGATGACCTTTAAAGTCCCTTCCAACCCAAACCACTCTGATCCTACGATTCAGTAATAATTCCAAATGGAGATCCTTTTCCTGACATAACCTTGTGCATTATCAGTCAGCCATGTGGACTCATGCCTTTGGGTATATTAAAACTATGTGCAATAGTATTTCTTTGACCAAAAGAAAGGTATTTTACTCCACAACTGCCACCCATGCATGCTGTCACACCCCTGATTCATTTGTTTCTTGGCACACACGTTTCCGAAGGGCACTTACAGTCTGTAGGGCTAATCCTTCCCCTTATAAATATAGACATATATGATAAACTATAGCAACTTCTCCAGTTCATTACATCAGCAGCATCTGCTTAAAAACCAACAATCCTAAGTACATATTTACACGATGCACACCAGGACTACAGGTAAGGAGCAGACAATTTACAGAGACTGCAGCAGCTCTTTTCTCTATGTAAACTTTTATACCTTCCCACAACAGGGGCAGCTGCCTTTTGGAGCAGGATGGTTTTCCTAAAGAAACTTCACCCATCAAGGATTTTTGATATATTCAATGCTGAAAGCACAAACATCCAATTTTAAAAATATATAGATTTAAGGCTAAAATGTTATTATTCTGACTTATTCAGGTTTGGGGAGGTTACAAAGATACAATCCCTGATTCTGCAGACACATAAACCTATGCTCAGTCCTCACAATCCAGCAAAGCAAACACACACTGACTATGGGATTAGGATCTAACTGAGCTTTCTGTGCTGATTAGTGATTTTTAGGGTCAAGTAACAATGAGCTGACAGAGGTGTGAAATCTCTGTCTTTGCTTTTATGCTTTGTTTAAACACAAGAACATTGAATGTGGGAAGAAGACAGCTCTAACAGCAGTGAAAAGCAAGCAATTTCCAAACGGTTGCTCCAAAGATATTCCCTGTACATGATAAAAAAATAGGACAGGGTATTCAGAGCCTTCTTCCTTTAGGATTAAGAGAGGTAAGGGAACTAGGAAACCTTAGGCGTGTAAGTCCAGAAAAATTTACATTCTACAAGTGTGCTAAACCTCCTGGACTATAAGAATTGGACTCTCTGCTCATTCAAACAATGTGAGTAGTTTCCATATAGACCATCTGAAAACCACTGGAGTCTTTCCAATCCAAAAAGGATCCTCCTATGGCAGCTCTGCTGCTCTTGCAGCCCCAGCCCACTCTGTGGCAGCTACAGGGCTTTGATAGGATTTTTACTTTTCTCTTTGGAATGAGAGAATGTCTGAGAGACTTGGAGAGCTCTCAGGGTGGAAACAGGGCACTGGGAAAAGCCCACTGCAACCAGGGAAACACAAATCATTGCTGCAGCAGCAAAGCCGGTTTTGTGCTTCCCAACCTTCCTGACCCTCAGCCTCCCATTCTCACCTATTCCTGCCTGACTTTTGGAACCTCTTAAAGATGTTCTGAGACAGTTGGGTTTTGAAGTTAAGTCTAAAACGTCCTCCCAAAATTATTAAAAATAAAAAATCCTTGTCAGGAAGATTTTACTGTTGACCTGAAACAGACCAAGATCATTTCCTAGATGCATTGGCAAAATTGAGAGGGTAAACCACAGCCTGAGGCAGGGAAGTGCCTTTTGGGGCTGGACAAGATGATCTCCAGAGGCTCCTTCCCACCTCAGCTGGTCTGTGATCTGTGATATGTGTGGCTACTGCTGCAGCAGTCATCAGGATTTGTCTGGAACACTTTTAATGTCTAGGTTTTATTTTTTTCAAATGTAAGGTTGGTTCTAGAAAGTCTGATTTAGGGCTACTGAAAAGAGGTTGTCAGGGTCATCTACTCAAAGAGTAAGAACAGGGGTAGAACTCGCTTAGAGTCATGTGGTTGCCTGACATTGCAAGTGGTCAATGGCTCACCTGAGGAGCTCCCTAAATCCTGTTTACATCCTTCCTTTGGTAAATACCATGAAAACGGGGCCCTACACAGAGAAGGCAGATCTATAAAACCTGGATGGAGTCACCTAATGAATCTGATCCTCAGGTGAAAAAAACAACTATTAGACTGATTTATGTCAGGAGAGGACCTGGTGCTTATCAGTTGTTCGATAAACCCTTATCAGTCTCTCATAGTTTTTGCCAAATGCAATTACCCAGATCTTCACACTCAAACTGGCTCAAGAACAAAGCATAAACCAGGATTCTAGTTCACAGTTAGGGCTCTGAAATGGTACAAAAAAACATTAAAATGAACAAAGGAAAAAGCTCAGAATCCACAAAACGACATAGTGGACTACATTCTCTTAATCATCTGCCAGTGTTCTGCCTGCCAAATTTACAAGATATGAAGGAAATGTTAGTTGAACATGCGTGTGAGGAATAGATATTGCATATGGGTCACAGATACCAACAAACAGAAAGCTGCATATTGCCTAAGCAGCTGCCCAGTTTTTGCACATGCAGTTCCAGATTTTGAGCGCAGGTTGCAGCCAAACTTTACGAACTTTTTCAAAAATATTTAAATGACAAATGGAAATTCCCCCGCACCCCTCCACACATGTGTGTTAGACAAGAGAACAGTTCTGCTTCGTGAGCAGAGATAATAAATAGTGTGCATTACATTTACCATCATTATTTTAACTCACTTGAGTCAAAGTGTTGTGTAGTACATAAAATACTCAGCAGACAGTTACTCATATCTACATTCATCACTTAGACACACATTTTAGAAAATTTTGCCAGTTGCCTATAAGAATTCAGCTGAATATCTAGCACTTAACAAGCCACAGTATCATATTTTTGAGTATCTTATAAAATGTCACCAGGAAATGCTTGGGTATTATTTTTATTTTGTGTACTGAGGCAGTTTGTCAAGCACCAGCATTTACAACTCCCGCTTGCTTCAGATGGTCAAAATATGACAAAGTGCCAGAGAGCTGATGCAAAGAAGGGGAAATTATATCTATTTTCTGTTATAAGATTAATTATAGAAGAAAGGCACCATGAAAGACAGACAATTTCTTAAACTCATACGAGGGGAGAGATTTATTGCTCGTGGTGAGATATAAATCAACCAGTGACTGACTGTGATACACAAGCATAATGAGACCAAGTTCAATGCTGTATTCTCCATCTTTTACTAGACATCCTAATGTATTGTGGGTTTTTTCCTGGGAAATTATCTCACTCTCTTTGAATTTTAACTTTTAAATGCTTCTGGAGCTGCCCTTATTGAACTACAAACCTCCCATCGACTTTAGCACCAGCTCCACGTGTAAGTTGACAACAGCTGTGGACTTTCGCAATCATCCTGGTGCAATTTAGTAAAAGTGGTCTTAGTCAAACACATCACGACTCAGTATAGAGCTTTTTATCTTTTGAACCTCAGTAATGATCAGCTCTCTAACATCCTGTATTCTGATGCAATCCAATCGTCAAAATGAGTTGAATTTCTTAAGAAACAAGTATTGAACTGGGTGTTTTTGTCTATTGCACCTGAGAAAATTATGTTGAGCCTAAGAAGCAAAATGATTAAGATGAGGTAGACTATATCATCTGGCTAAGGGGTAATTTGAGCGCAGTGTTGTGAAACCTTACTTAAATTCTGTGACTGTAACCGTGTGTGGATTTTACTGTAATTTGGGTAACTTTTTTATAATTAACATTAATAATATAAGATGAAAATTTTTATTTACATGGTAGCTGATAATCTTCAGATAATAACAGAGGTGTTAACCCACGTTCACTGACTTTGGGGGGTGAAGCCTCTCACTGAGTTACCACTCTGGGCTTTGAATCAGAGGCCAGAAAATTCAACAGTGGACATTTTTTGCAACACACTAAGCCCATTCCTTGGGTGACAGAAGGTGGTAACTAAAAGGTAATCCCACATTTTTACTACTCGGGGTCTCATTTTCTCAATATATTTTCTCAGAATGGCACTGACAGTTGGAATATAAGCAAGGGTAGGTGGTGATACAGCCAGTTGTGCCAGCTGTTATTTAAGCTGCCATTGCACTCATGAAGCCTAATTAACCAAGACTGTTTTAAAATCTGGGCATGCATCTGAGTGCATGGTAAATGTTAATAATGTTCCTATGCATAACTGCAATCCAGATCTATAAAGATTTGTGCTGAAACCTCCAGAGATTTGCATGTTCAGATGTGGATTCAGATTATTGGCTTCACTTTCATGGTGGAGAGGGGGCCTATTATTTTTGCTTCACTTGCTTTGGAAATTATACTTGAGACTCAGATTTAGGCTCATTTTTCCTTTAGGTAGGAAAAAACATGATTAATAACTCTTCAGAAAAAGAGATTTGTTATCTTTCCTCCTGGGCACAGGGCCCAGATCTGCAGCTTTGGGCAAAATCCAGCTCTTCATAGCTCAGATAAATGGAAGGTAGGCAGGAGATATCCTGGCCTTTCCACCCTGTCTACCTTTTGTAATTTTTCAGAAATATAATGGGGAGAATATTAGTGGGATTCTGTGAAAATAACTTTAAAAATTTAGAGAAGACATGGCTGAATCCAGACTGTAGCATGCTTCAAAAGTGGTTTTCCTGTTCCTTCAGTTTTACAGGATTGTTCCAAAAATATATCTCAGAAGAGGCTGAAAGCTGTGTTGGGCACTAGATGAATATTTAGAAATTTTTTTTAAGCTTTTCCCATTAAGATTTTTTCTATACACAACCTTCTCAAGCAACGAGGATGGAGTGGTTTTTGTACAGCCACACTGGCAGCTACATCAGTGGGATGAGGAACCTGCAGCCAGTGAAAAATACAGCAAAAATATCCCTGTGCAGCTTTTAAGAATAATCTTATGATGGCACTGGTTTGCTCCCACTCTTTTCATGAGTCCTTCTGCTGAGGACTAGTTTTTTATCTACAGATGCAACTGCTGATGGAAATCAACGGGAGATTTGTATCTGTGGAGCCTGCAGGGCCACAGATCAATAGTGCTCTTCCAGTCGGAGGCAGGAGGTCCAAAGCTGCCTGTCTCCCTCGGATGTTACGTGGGCTACTGGAGGGACACAGGCTGGGCTTCACCCTGTCCACAACTGCCTCCCCAAACCTGGACCGCTGAGGAGAGCTACTAGGGATAGGCCAGTTATTGTGGTTTCACATCTATCACTTTATATGGTTCCATACCAGGCTCCTCATTCGTTCAGCTGTGAAATATTCCGGTTGTGCGATTCGCCTGCCAGGGCGGAGGAGTTGATGGAGCTTCTTTTGAGGATCTTGTTTATGATGTCCTTCCACGTCTTCTTGTACTGGTGCCGTAGCAAAGAGTACACGAAAGGGTCTGAAACAGCTTTGCTGTAAGCTAAGCACTTGGAGATGATC
Source organism: Atrichornis clamosus (assembly GCA_013400975.1). Taxonomy (NCBI): domain Eukaryota; kingdom Metazoa; phylum Chordata; class Aves; order Passeriformes; family Menuridae; genus Atrichornis; species Atrichornis clamosus. Next base: position 210,372 of record WBMZ01009479.1, on the reverse strand, counting down.
CCCCAGTGGGAGTTGATGTGGACCACCGAGGATAATTCAACAAGTCTGGGGAAAGAGGGAGGTTCAAAGGGTGAACATTGGATACAACTGTAAGTCATTAACCCACCCCAGATCCTAAAGTTATCCCTGGGCAATTGCAACAAAACTAAAGGAAAGAAAGCCATACTCATGAAAATGTGTGTGTTGCCCTCTTTTAATTTTTTAAAACTGCAAAGGTAAACTTGAGGTCTATTTGCCAAAGTGCCGTTGCTCAGTCTCATGGGAGTTATAATCCTCTGCCACTAGCAATCTAAAAATCCAGCAGCAGTCTGAACTCGTGGCTCTAGGTCCCCTCTAGAGTACCTGAGCCACCACACCAGTGCTGTCCAGCTTTCTTGGTCAGTCCAACTCCCAGAGAGAGTTTGATGCTTTTAAACTGTTTTTCTGAGTCATGGAAGCACACAAGGAAAATTAATCATGGAGAGATGGCATATCATACCTTGAATTTAAAAACTGGCCAGTTCAAAGACCAAGGATTTACATTTGCAACAAATTTAGTACGACAAAACTTTTAAATAATTAGAGGAGGGGGAGAGGGAAGAGCTTCATATACTCCTCATACCTCCAGCAGCACAGATATTTCACTGTGTACTGAGAGTAATTTTGACAGTGAAATATTGATAAATCCCCATGTCTTTGAGCAACGCCAAAGGGCAGCTCTGTTCAATATGCCTCTATAGCTGTTAGAAACTATTGATTTTATAGAGGACAAACAGCCACATGTGCTGTTACAGAGCCCCACCCTGCCATGGCAAATCAGATCTTTGCTGAAACTGTCTTCAGCAGCAGATGTTCTTAAATCTGCATGGAAAATACTTCAATTGCTCATATTTCTTCAGACAAAACACCATTTCCAAGGAGCATTCTGAAGGGTGGTTTCTGCAGCAGCAATGACAATAATTTTGGTACTTCAAGAAGTTTAGTTATGAGGATTTTTTTCCCTCAGTCATTTTAATCCCATTCCATAAACTTTAACTACATCTATTGTTTAAAATAGTGCTGGCAGATGGCACAGTTCAGTCAACGTGAAAGGCATTTCAGATGACCAGGGAATGTTGCATGAAAATACTTGGGAATTGCCCATGCCACTCCACTGGTGCTGCCTGGCTCAGCAACTTTGAAGAAGCTCCACCTGTCTCATTTCTTTCTCCTTTCATCTCATCTCAACAAATGTTCTTTCAACCTCTCCTTGTAACTCATGGCCGTTATCTTTCCTACAAAGCAGGATCAGAACTCAGACATAATTATCATCTACTCCAGCTTCCAGGTGGTCTCATCTGGTGTATTCTCTCTTCTTTAATAAAATGTAGCTTATGACAACCACATTAATGTGTTCTAAAACGAGAATTGACAATTTCGAAATTAATCACCTACTGAGTCATATTTACTTTGTAATCTACCATGAGCCATCCTTGTTGTTCTCCACTTCATTTATTTGATGCCTACTTCACATTTTGAATTTCATCATGTTGAATTGCATTTGGATGATTTATTTTTACTGAATGTTTTACAGATGTGAATTTGATTATGTTTAATTAAATTCAGTGGATGCCATGAATAACCAAAATATGACAAATTTGTGTCTGAGGCTCTGTCAGTCACTTCTATGAGACATTAACAATCTCCATTTAAAGCACATCAAATAGACACTTCAGGGTTGCGAGCCTAGACTTGCTAATTTTACCTTCATTGGCTGATCAAATGAAAAGCCTACCCTTTTATTAACAAAATTTTAAGTATTTTCCATGTGTTCTGTAAGCTTCCTTGACATTTACACATTTTTCAATTCTCATGGTGTACTTTTTTATAGTAAATTACATTTGCAATTATCAAGCAGCAAACACAGAAATGCAGCCAAACCCCGAGCTATGCATTTCCATTTCATGTATAAACAATTAAATGTCAGCCTTTCAAGGCATATCTCATACTTTATTGCCTTTGAAAGGTTTTGTTTCTCATTTGTGAGGTAAATTATATGCATAGCTTCCATTTTCATGAAATGTTTCAGCCTAAAAGAAGACATTTTCAGTGAAGGAACATTAATGTTTCAGTGCTACCTGTAAATTAAATTTTGCAGTATCAGCTACATAATTCCCTGGCTTGCTTTCATAAGCCACTCTTCTTCTGTCTGGTCTTCAAACCCTTTTTATAGCAAAGCTATAAGAAGTTTTTCTGTGATATTTTGTTCATATTTTAGAAACTTATAATTCTAGAGAGTGTCGTGTCGTGTGGCTATCCAATTATTTTCTTTCACCTTGAGTAAACAAATGAGAATGCCATTTTGAGGAGTAGGACCTTGTTCTCTACACATATAATGCTCACTGGAAATCCTTTATTTCCATGTGCAGTTAATCACTACACTGTTTTGCTGAACATGTGTCCATCCAACTGGGAGGCTGAAGAACACAAGTTGCAGAAGAATTCTGAACTTCCTGTGTACTCAAGCAGGATCTGCATATGCAGAGGACAAACAACCAGTTTAAAAACAGAGCTTGATCACCCTTTGTCCCCTAGAGATGATACAAGAGAATTTTAATCTTCTTCTGCCTGTTCCATCATCCTCTTCTGTTACCTTAGGGCTTGGGACTATGAACTTCTGTCTGCTATTACTTCAGGATTTTTAATTTAAAGCAAATTTCCTCACACATTGACAGCACTTATTAACTTGCATGAGCCAAGTTATGTATTTCAGAGTGAAATGCCTGGAGTTGGAAATGAATATTAGAAACTGGTATGACTTATCTTCATTTTTCTTATGAAAATGATCCTCGGAGAAAAGAGGTTTGGGACAAGTATATTTAATTGCATAATGATAAATATAACAAAAGAAGAGATGTGTACTAACAGAATCTTTTACAAAACAAGAAACAAGCTATGCCTGGAAATATATAATATGGGAAATACATCTGTCGTGTTGTACAGTGGAAACACTGAATCAAGAAGAATCAGTTTCTACTGATACACTACTTAAACTCAGCCACTGAACTAATTAAAGGGGTGTTTTCTTGATAAGAGAAGAGCTTAATTTGATTTTTACCTTAATGTGATCTGAAAAACTCTGGTTTACCAAGAGAGGCATTTATCTGGGGTCATAAGCACAGCTCCTTCATTGGTTCGTGGAACTCCTAGAGACTATTTCTTATTTTTAGTGTGGAAACAGAAGGATGTTATAGCAAAACCTTGTGATTTGCTGCTGCCAGCCCCAAGTTCAGGGAGTACTTAAAAGAATGTTTAATTGAAGTGTCTTGCTGATTAGAGCTGACTGACCAAATGAGAGGCTGAGCAAGGCCCTCCCTCACCTGAGGTCTGCCCCCTGCTTGAACTGTGATTGATTGTGTCTCTCTGTGAATGCAAGGCACTGGACGTAGTCCAGGAAATACTGCTTGCTCACACAATTAAAATCAGTCTCCTAATCTCCTCGATGTCAGCTCCCTCAGCCCCGTGTGCGAGGCCCAGGGAAGCCCGTGATGTGTGTTCTGGAACACGCGGCCCTGCGAGTGTCCAGCCAGGCCTCTCAAGTGGCTCAAGAGGGAATTCCCCTTGGCCTGTTGTGCAGTGATCCCCCTGGACGGGCCAGAATTGAAAAGGCCAGGAATGTGAGAGGCTTCACCCCTCCTGACACGCCTGGCCGGCTCCCAGGCCTGCCCCAGCACAACCTCATACATCCAGAGCCCTGAGTTTTGCCCCTCCTCATCATCACTCTCTGTGTGAAGCTGCCCCTCAGCAATAAAACATTTAAGTGATCCTTGCACAGACTAAAGGGAGGAGGCTCAGGATTTTTCTAACCCCTCTTCTGTATCTTAAGGCTCCTGGGATACAAATTGTGATGCCACAGGGTGAAGAGGAGGTGGGGAGGTGGTGCCTGGGCTGAGATGCCTATGGAGGAGGACAAAAATACTCCTGACAACTCTGGTTAGAGCACTCAGCATCACTCAGGATGAGCCGCCAGCTATTCTGTGACTGAGAGGATTTTCATTAAGTTCAGAGACCCAACATAAAATGAAAATTAACCATTTGCAACAAGACAAATACTTTAATATCTTTAGCCTGGGAACTAAAGCTAAATGTCCATAATTACAAATCCTTTCATACCTTTTAAGTGTGTGGCTTGGCGTGGTGTCTTGTGCCCACTAAGTGAAAGGGAAGGTAATTCTAGTAAATTACTTTTATTTTTAAATTCTAGAAATTCAGGTTATTATACTGAATCAGAAAAGCTCTGAGTTGTCTACATATTCACTTATGTTGACTCTGAATCCAACTTTTTCAAATTTTTTTAAGGTAGATCTGAGTTTGGCTGAAGTCAGCCCCACTAGTTTTTACTTAATAATATTGGAATAAGGGACGCTTTAAAAATAATTATTTTCTTTCTCTGTTCTGCACACCAGCATCTCAGTTTTTCCAGGGTGTTTTAATAAGGAATGCAAACTGTAAATTTCCTTCAACAGCTAGATAACATTTTTCTGGGTATACTCACTTTCCAATACTCTATATTTCATAGGAGTAACTTAGTGTTTCCCACAGGAGCCACTTCCAAAGATAAGCTAGTGGGTAGATTGACATCTAACCATAAATCACAAGGATTTTTTAGTTATGAGCCAGCTCGGCCTAGATATTTGATGTTCATGACTAACAAACTCTCCCCAATCAGAAAAACCATTTAAGCCTGTGGACCATGTTCTCAGCTTAGCTGGATCTTGTTGATCAAATTTTTACAGCCTGAGCTATTCATTCGAGTGTCTTCTTCTGGAGATCAACCCCTGGACCAGGGAGTCAATCTGAGCAGTGGGTGACGACCCAAAAAAAGGTCTGCAAAATATTATGGACTGACTTCCTAAATCCCTCCCATACAAGCAGCACTTTGACTGGGCTGACTGAGCAGAGCCTGACCCACAGACTGCATCAGGACTGAACCAGATCAGCACTAGGACATTTTACACCATTTGTCAGCTCAGTAAATGCAATCTCTGTCATAGGAGTGGAAACAGCACACAAAATTTTCACAGGAGACTGGACTCATTTTCTGGCTCAGAGTGCCCTACTTCCCTGAGTTAGGAATGCATCCCAGTGGTCTTTTCCAGGATGTAGGTTCACACTTACCTTGTAATTACATAAGGTGCAAAGCAGAGTATGAAAGTACCAATGAAGGTACTTATTTTCTTTGTCGCTCGCTGCCTCCGTCTCTTTTGCTCTTCGAGACAACGCTCCCGCACGCTGTGTGACATTCAACACAAAGAACATCAGTCACAATATCAGGCAACAGTTTTTCATGGCTTTACTTCTGGAATGATTGCAAAAAATAAAATACCAGGAGCACTGCATTTATGTGGGACAATAGCAAGTATTAATGCATTGTCTGATCATACTCTCCACAAAGTTACTGACAAATACGTGATTGCATATTTATGTGCACACACTCCCCCCATTATATCTACAGTAAAGTTGGTGGAATTCATCCTTGAACTCAGTTTGCAGCTCCTCTTTGAACTGCTATAAACAGTATTTGCAGGCAGGAGCTTACCCCATGATATTCAGAGATTTGGAAAATATCCAGTGTGGGGTAGGCAGCATGCTACTTCCCTAAAAACAGCAATTCCAACACCACTACCTCAGAGAGGAGAAACTTCCCAGCAAGACAAGCAATAAAACAGCAAAATCATAACGGGAAAAAGCAAGCTCTGAACTTTCAGCCCAACATGGGAGCAATCCCAATATCCCAGAGCTGTGAACTGTGTGGCCATAAATATTCCATCATCCTGTGCAGCTCTGCTCGGCTGCCGTGCTGAACGCTCCACAAAGCTGGAATTGTATAATAAATCCACCGTGCTGTGATATCCTCATTTCTCACCTCACACCAGCCCTGTGTCCAACTAAAAAGATACAAATTAGTCACACCCTGTTCTTTTTCCTACCTGTGGCATTTTAGGACAAGAGCTGCTCCTTTGAGTTTCCCACTGGTATTCTCTCTCACCAGGCCACCAGAGAACTCCGAATTCCCTTGGTGTGCCAGCAAGGTGATGGGAGCACAGGACTGAGACCTTGCTTTCACTGCAAAAATCTCTGAAATCAGCACTTTTGCTTGCCAAAACAGTGATTAATGTGAAAGCTCATCCTCTTCCTCTGTCTCCTTGAGTGACTCCTGTGCTCTCTAGGGAGGTGGATGAATTACTGCCTACTCTAGGCAGGTGGATGGGATGAGCAGCATTGGTATCTCCCACTGTGGCAGGACTACCTGTACCTCAATAAATCCCTTTGGAAAAGGCACAACCAAAGCCAGGCTGCCATCCTGAATCCCTTTCTCTGGACATGGAGCACTGCCACACGTTGATTCAGTGCACAGATCTCACAGTGGCACAGCCACTTCTCAGGAAAACTGAATGGGCTGCCCCATGGCCTGGATTTATATATATACATATTTTTTTTTAGACTGTTTGCCATTGCTCTCTCCCTTTTTGTTGTAAATTTTTAATTGATGACTCACTCTCAGGCTGCACGCTCTCATAGCTGTGAGGCTTATGGCCATACCCCTACATTATTTACTACATCTGCAAATGTTTTATGAACATCTAAACACACGTTGTGTCCTGAGGATCTCAGTGTGTTTTGGTGATGTCTGTGGTAATGAGCTCTTATGTTCCCCTTTGGTCGTCTTAAAGAAAAAGTGTTTCTTTTGTTCCATTCTATATTTGGTCTTACATTGCCAGTCCCTAAAGAAGCTGTCATGGTGTGATGAAATAAATACTGGAGGAAAATATTGTTGTCCTTGAAATAACAAATTGTCTTTCTCTTAAAGAATATGACACATTTAAATGTGTTACATGTTCTATGTCTGAGTTATTTGCAGCTAGAAATGACAGCTGAAAAGGAAAAAAAAGTCCACCTTTTCAAGGGAACCTATGTGCTTTCAAATCTTCAAGTGCTGGGGAACTTGGAGTATTTTTATGTGCAGACAGATGATCTTAGAGTTTCATGAGGCTCATTTAAGACCTGTGTTTTTAAATTCATAGTTTCCCAAGCACACAGCAATACAGGAAAGTGAATCTCCAAAGCAGGATTCATTTGGGTGTTGTAAGGGAGGAGAGGGTGGTGGCGTTTTCGTCTCCATTTCTCCAGTTACACCTTTTCCTTGCTGGCACTTACAAAACTGTCTCTCACTCCTGGAGCTCACACATGACTGTCCTGGTAGATTTAAACTCATTTCTTTTGTTCAGCCTTTCCAGATGTTTCCAATACATACCACATCGCATAGGAAGGTATTTTATCTCGCCCCTTCATGTAGACATTGTACACAGATGAATACTTTTGCACACACTTTCATGCCCTAGGATAAGACACTTGTGAGTTCCTGTAGTGACACCAGTAATAGAACGGGATTATTGACTGAGCTTCATTTAAAGATTTTAATATCCTCGGAAATCCGAGATATATCCCTTTGAAGGTTTGGTATTTCACACCAAGTACATGAGATACTGGACCTAAGGATGTGTAGAGCTGAATACACCAAAGAGATAGTATAGATAATTTGAGTGAAGAAATACATGGGTTAAGCACTTAAGCAGAGTTTTGCCCAAATCTCCCACGATACCTAAGATATTTTGGTCTTAAGAACAAAGTCAAGAAAAAGCAGGATCCACTGAAAAAGCCTAAGTTAACTTGAAAGGACATGTGCCCTAAACATTCACACAAATTTGTATGCTATTTGGAGGTTTCCTTTGTGCTTGTCTTGAATGATCTTCAGGAGACCATTCGTGTCTTCCTAAATCACAGGTAATAAACCCATCTGTCACAAACCTGTCACTAGACCCCCCTGCGGGTGGATTCTGAGTCATAGGAAGCAGAAAATTGTCTGTACTCATTTCCCAGCGTTGAAACTGGACCCTGCAAAGAGCCACAGGAGTCAAGAGTAGTCTAAGGTGGGATTGCAAACTTTGTTCTCTCTTGAGCACTCTCCCAGCAGCCACCTCTGAGGTGTCAGGTCTACAGTGCACCCTGAAATTGCACTTACATAATGCAAACGATGCCTTTGTTATGTCAGAGACTTCTGAGCAGCGCTGGCCCTTTCAGGAGAGCTGCAGCCCCTGTGCAGCTCTCACGGGAGGGAAGGTGACCTGAGATCTGGCCCTTTCAGCAGGAGCTGTCACTGGTTAAAGCAGCTCCTCCACAAGTCAAACCAGCCAGCAGTTCTGTAGTCTAGAAAAGAAGCTAAAAATCTCCTTCTTAGGGAGAGGCATTAGAGTAACAGGATGTGAGAGTTAAGAGTCAGTGGTGCAGGTTACTCACAGCAAAGTGCCTGTACAATTCTGTCTCCTCCGAAGAAAGGAAGCATCATTCCCACAGTCCCACTGAATCCATCCCTCAGTGAGATGACTACAAAATGCACAAACACTCTCAAATCAACCTAGACCAGAAAAAATGCAGGGGAGGAGAAATAACACTGAGATTTTTTTCCCTTTTTCTAAACTTTGCTGTGCAGTCCAGGCATACTTTAAGCATTAGGCAAAACAAATGCAGCTTCAAAGAGCCCTAGTGGGTTTATGGCACTGTCCTGGGAGTAACCACCACATCTCCTCCTGTGTGCAGGAACTGAGGCAGTGGAGGCACAGTTTATCACCCCGACAGCACGTAGGGTGGGAGGGTGTTTTTTCCTCGGTGTGACTTGGTGACTAAGGGAAGATTTATACCTGTATTTCTCAAGAATGGCAACAAGACTTGCCCAAAGTTCTGCTCTGCATTCTTGGTCAAGAGACAGCTCAAACAGCTTAACTGGAGAATTTTGATCAAATGTTTCTGTTCTTCTAAAATGTGCTGTCATGCCCTGATCCTTCCAGACTTATTTGTCTTAGCCTCAGGAGTCCCCAAAACACGACCTGTTTTTGAGGACAGCCACATGTGCTTGGAGCCCTGCAGCTCTGCTCCTGGCTGGCTGCAGATGGAGAGCCTGGTGTTCACCTTCACCTCGTGGAGCAAAGGGGAGCCAGGGTGGTCAGATGGGATGGCTGGTGTGGGACTGCCCTCTCCGACCGCTCCCAGCTTTCCTCTCTTGCAGGCAGATTTTTTCCCTGTATCACACAGTAAACTTGCATCCCTTCCAAACCTCTACATTTACTATTCATGCAAGGCTTATAGTTTGTGTAAAATCCCTGGCGTGACTTTTGCACACATTCCCTGTTTGGTGCCTTCAAGCCCACAGTGCTCCCAGCCCCTGGAGACTTTTCTTCTCCTGTGTCTGGGCACAAGGGACTTGCCTAAAATCTCTCATTTGAAATGAGCTTTATACATCCCTTGTTTGTCATATTAACATTGCTACTGCACTGTCTCTCACTTAAAATTTAAGTAAAGGCATTCGAGCGCATGAATTTTGCAGATGTTATTCCCTGAGGATTCTGCCTTCAGGAATGATAAAGTTAGAGAGAGCACAGTAGTAGGGAAACTGCTGGGAGAAGGAGCTGCAGGCAGCACTCAGCTTCCCTTCCAAATTCCGAGGGACATGTGCAGCCTCCTCCCTTTCAGGGATCCAGCAACACTTTGGGCTGATGGTGCCAAAAAAATGCAAACCTCTCTACCGCTAAATCCACCTTCAGAAACAAAGGGCAGTGATCTGATCACTGTCTCAAAGGGAAGTGCATGCTTAGCCAAAACTGCCTGTTTCTTTGCTCTCCCTCCCAAAACAAGCCCTTAAGACTAACAGAAAATGAGTTCTGTAATCAGAGAATTAAACACAAATGAAAAGAAACACGCAGAATAGAAACTGGCCAGGAGGATGCTTGTTTTCTCCCCATCCCCTGCTGTGATAGAGATTAGACTGTATTTAACAAAACACTGAACCCCCTCACCAAGCATGGTTGCTGAACACACAGGAGCCTTACCTGGGATGGATGTCCACAAGCAGCACCAGGGTCTGCATAGTGATCACGTCGATCCGCTTGCAGTGAAACCGTGCCACCTTCAGCACTTTCAGATATGTGAAACACAGGACTACAAGGGAGAGGAGGAAGCTGAGGGCGTGAAAGACCCCAGTGAAAATCACAAACTGCGTCCTATCCTCTGGTCTCTTGTTGTACAGCGTGCAGGAGGCATAGAGGTGATGGAAACCCACCCAGGAGAGAGAAGCTGCCACTATCGGGAAGGACGCCGAGTGAAACCACGTGTAGCTCAGTATGAGAGCAGCGTCTCGGTACCTCATTTTGGAGTGGTAACTTAGAGGGAAGACCACAGCAATCCACCTGTCAATGCTCAGAGCTGCCATGCTCAGCATGGAGTTCGTGGTGAGGAAAGTCTCCAGGAAGCCCACAACGTGGCAGACCTGATCTCCTCCCGGCTGACTCTTGTAAATGATCCCAGCCAAGGTCAGGGGCATGCTCGAGACAGCCATCAACAGGTTGCAGAAGGTGAGGTTGAGGATGAACAATCCCGGGACCTGCTTGCGGATGTCGGCGCTGTACAGGAAGCACATCAGCACCAGCACGTTGGCCAGCAGGGCCACGAGCATCAGCACCACCACCACGAAAGCCAGGATCAGCTCCCAGATGCTCATGGTGCGTCCAGTCACAGGAGGGACATCTCCGAAACTGCGCCGCGCCGGCACCGGGGGAACATGGTGCGAGGTGCCCCCACCTCGGCCTCCTCCCCAGCCTGCTGGCTCCCGTGCATGCCCTCCGTGTTTTTAGAGGAGCTGCAGTTTTCTCCTCCAACCTCCCCCTCCTCGCTGCTCCTTTCCACGTCAACGCTTCCCGAGACGTGCACAAAAGCACTGGGAATGCCCATCAAACTGCAAGGAGGGCTTAAAAAATATCAGCAGGACTGAACCACTGTCTCCATGCGGTCCATTTTAAGGAGAGCACGTTATTCTGAGAAACTGCTCTCCTGAGATCCCTAATTATCAGCCCCAAGCTCGCAAGCAATTCACCGAGTGAATTGTGCTCTCTTTCTCCCTTGCTCTCTGTCTCTCTCCCTCTCTGCCTTTCTCTCCCCTCCCCTCTCCTCCAACCCTCACTCCCTTCCAGGCTGAATGTAACCTGCTTTTTATGATCACAGATAAAAACCCCATTAATGGATTAAAGCATGCACACTGCTGGTGATTCGCAAATGTGATTATGTCATCCCTGCTCCACAACCCCTCCCCTTCTCCTTGCGACTGTGACTAGACTTTCCTCAAGAGAAATCCCATGCTTCCCTTTAATTGATTTAGCCATTAATTTGCAAACAGCCTTGTAACCGAATTCCTGCACTCCGGTGTGTTTCCTACATTTCGGTGCATCACTTGCAGTGTTGCTGCTTGCTCTCAGGCAGGGCAGGGGCTTTCTTTTCTCTTCATTAGCTGTGCTTAAAGAGATGGGGAAAAACGGATATATTTGGCTACTTTTCTGGAGCTGTCGTTAGGCTACCGGGATGGTTTTACTGCTCTGGTTTAGCACTTTGCAGTCCTGTGTCTCCAAACACGATGTGTAGGAGGAAACTGATTGCTTCCCCTCCTCCTTTCAAAGCAGGGATATCAAAGCCCAGATGCCAGAGCCACATGCCCAGGGTCACAGAGCAGGTGAGGGGCAGAGGCAGCATCGTGCTCCAGGTATTGTTATTCACTCAGGCTTTCTCTGCAGCAGTTTTTTCTTCCTCCTAATCAAAGCCTCCCTCCCTGTGAGGGTGAGCGTCCTGTGAGATCAAAACTGAAAAGCAGCTTGGCAAAGGAAATAGGAACCAGTCTGTGTTGCACATAATTGGGTGTCAAAAATAAGTTTGTTTTAAAGGACAGAGCGGGAGCTGTTTTCTCACTGCCTTTCCTGTCTCTTTAAATCAGTTTTAGCTGGAGTGGCTGAGAGTTTGCAAGCAATCAGGACAGCTTTCTGATCAAGGCAGCCAAGCTTTAATCCCTGCACAATAAGAAGGCAAAAGATACCCTGCAGCATAGTTATTGGGGCTTGGTAATTGCCTCTGCACGTGTATGAGAGCTCGATGCTCGGGCAGTTTTCCCTCCGAGCCCTCCAGAGCTGTGCATCTCCATGAACAGCAGCTGTTCACTGCAGCTCAGGAGCAGAGCTGGCACCCTGCACGATGCCAGAGCTTTGGATGTCATAGAAAAGCCCCATCTCTTTCTCTTCAGTTTTGGTTTGGTTTTTTTTCATAAACCAGGTTTTAAAGGGCTGATAATCTTCAAAGACCACGAAGGAGCAGCTCATGGTGCTCTAGGTGTTCCTGTCAGCTCTGAGAGCTCCCTGTCTCCAAAACACAAGCACATCCTAATGCTGAGTGGATGAGGAGCAGGACTGCAGTGTCTGCCTCTTTTCCAGAGTCAGTGAAGTGGTGGAGTCACCGTCCCTGGAAGTGTTAAAAAAAATGTGTGGATGTGGCACTTGAGGACAGGGTTTAGTGGTGGACGGGGTGGTGGCGCTGGGCTGATGGCTGGACTGGATGATCTTGGAGATCTTTACCAACCTTAGTGATTCTATGAGAAAAGCCTAAAGGTGATCGATCCCTTCTTTAAAGAAGAAGTAGAGGTTAGGGAGATGAGAGAGAAGATCACAGAATCACAGGAAAGAGAGCAGTACTTCTAAAAGTATCTGCAGTGCCATGCACTGAAGAATTAAGTAAGAATAATGGACTGACAAGAAATTATGCCTTAGTTCTTGGTCATCCCGTTCCTAGTCTTTTGTAAGGATGAAGAACAAAGAGAAAAGGCAGGGTATGGATTGGGAATGGGTTATTTGCTTACTGCCAAAGTAGAAAGGGCATGGGGGTTGGGGTTTTTTTTAATTGATTTATAAACAAATCAGTGATCTAAGGCTGTTGATCAGAGGTGAAGGTTTTGCTGCTGCTTCATGGCACCAGAACCTCAGCAGCTTTCCTTGTTGGGTGGGAAGCAACAGCCCTGCTGAGAGGGGTCTCCTGGCATCAACAGCCTGAGCAGGGTGTCCATGTTACAGCCGTGTGTGACAGGGGTCTGGCATCAGTGTCAAGCCTGGGGGAGAAAATTTATGCCTGGAGAAAAAGGATTAGGGATGACAGTCAGGAAAAGAGGATTCTGTCTAAGCGATAGATGTGAAATAATGGGAGGCAGAATGAGATGGTTCAGTGAAAGGTCAGATTTGGTGGGCCATGGGACAGACACTGCAGTGGACTTGTGAGGGGGCCTATGTGGAGCTGATGCTGTGGAAGTGAGGGATAAAGTGGCCATACCTTGAAGGGCAAGAGGGGCTGGCAGAACTGTGAACTGGCTCTACCGGGTCTCTTTCCCAGGGAGTCAGGGAGCACATGAGAGTGGATAGCTGCAGGACAATCAGGAGGAGACCCATGGTATCCTTTGTGTGTGTCTGAACTCCTTTTCCCAAGACCTCTTACATATCTCTTTTTCCTCCAGAGTTTATAGGATGCTACTACCACTCATATTGGTGTGGGAAAGCCAAATTAAAGCAGCAAGTTTGGCATGTGCTTCAGTAATTGGAGTAAATGAATGAAGTACTCCTAGTCCTGTGCTTCACAGTCCAACAATTGCTTTTCTCCTATTCTATTCTATTCTATTCTATTCTATTCTATTCTATTCTATTCTATTCTATAATCCTGTCAAGCTATTCTGTGTTGCACAAGTTTCTCAGGTAAAGAAAACATTGTTATCAATAAGGTTAAACTCCCAGTGTTTACAGGGAAAATGAAACAACTAATGAGAACTTCAATCTACAATGAAGGGGAAAAGCTTTCTAGATTTCAGGAGGAAGCTGAAGTTTTCTCTCGGTGAGTGATTTGAGTCTCGGTGTGTGTTTCGTACTCTGAAGGCCCAGGTGATTTACATAACTAACTCCCCTGTTGCTAATCCCTGCAGCAGAGGATGTTTGCTGAACACCTCTGGGTTTATTTATCATGTGTACCTGAGGGAACACGATGGACCCATCAAAAGGCTTCGTTTTACACAAATCAAGAGGAAAGAATGTGCTGGGCATATGTCGAGGGGTAACCCCAGCTGGCGACTGAGCACTGCACAGTCACTCCCCCTTCCCCAGGGGAGAGAATCCTGGGAGAGAACCCTGAGAGAGAATCACAGAGTCATTTAGGTTGGAAAACACTTCCAAGTCCAAGAAAGCAAGAAAGTTCTTTAGGCACTCATGTGAGTTGATTTTAGCCTGTCCTCATCCCAGTACCATGCAAACCCTTGGCAGGGTGACTTGATGGAGACAGAAGCCACAGCTCTGTCCCTCTTGGGGGTGCCGTGGTGTTGAGGTGGCCTTTACCCCTTCCCTGTCACCTTCACTGACCTAAAATGAATTTACTTCAGCCCCTACTCTCCCTAGCCCCAGATAATGAGCATCACCCGGTGGATTCTTGCCCGGCTCCTTGCTCTCGAGCAGGTGCCACAAGCTGTGCACTGGGGGTTACTGGTCAGCCAGGTGGCTTCTCGTGGGCCACCACTTTGGGTCTGTGGGGTGAGAAACCCTCCTCTGCTTCACCTCACAGCCCTCGTGCTGAGAGTGCCAGGACAGCTCCAGCAGCTGCTCCCCAGAGCCCTCCTGGTGAATTATTCACGCTCGGGCTGTCACTGCTGCTTTGCTTCACGGAATTAAAGATACATCAGGTCCGGAGGCACATGGCTGGTGCTCCTGGCGCTTCTGCCTGCTGGATGGGTTTTTAAGGACTCTTAGGGCAGCTAAGGAAATCAAATCAAGCCAGGAAGAGCAGAAAACCATGGGAACCTTTGAGTCAGGGGTGTGGGTGGATGTGTGTGTAGGTGGAAGGCAGAGCTCTCCCTTTCCCTGGGCTCCTTCAGAGCCAGGTGAGAGCTTCCTTCCCGCGGACCAACTAATGGATGAGCAAGCTCAGTGACTTGGTGCCAGCAGGAGAGTAACTTGGTCTCTCTGTGTTGTTCTGGCAAATGCAAGGTGCTAAATGACATATTCCAGCATGGGGTTTGGTTCACAATTTATGTTTAAGAATCACTCCATATCAGCACCATCAATGATGCAGATATTGAGTCACACTTCGTCTTCGTATGGAACTATGTTAGAACAGCATTCTTTTAAAGGAGAGAGTGCGTGGATGTATCTGCTTTATTTGGTTTACTTATAAAGACAAAAAGGAGGGCTCAAAATAGAGCTTAGTCAATAGAACTTAAGTGCACTGCCATTTCTCAACAAAAAAAATATTTATTACCAAAATTTAATTAGCTATATTTTAATTCTTTTAAAGATAAAAGAGAAGCCTAGTTTGGTTTTCTGATTTTTTTATGTTCTCAACCTATTTTCACTCCTCACCTCTTTCTTAATGCTAACGGATAATAGAGTAACTAATATGAAAATTAACATCTTTGAGAGATGTTGAAAAACTCAACTCAAACAAACAAAAATCCATCAGATTTAAATTAGAACTAAATTAACATATCCATAATATTGCAGTCTGTAGAATAATACCATTACTTTAGGTTAGAATTATTCAATACACCATGGCATCCTTTCTGATCCAAACCCTGGAAGGTATTTCTAGAAAAGATGGTTTCCAGCCTTCAGGGGCTGTTGAAACATTATTATAGGATCATAGATGGTTTGGGTTGGAAGGGACCTTAAAGATCATCCAGTTCCACCCCATGCCATGGGCAGGGACACCTTCCACTAAACCAGGTTGTTCCAAGCCCTGTTCAGCCTGGCTTTGGACACTTCCAGGAATAGGGCAACCACAGCTCCTGTGGGCAGCCTGTGCCAGTATCCCATTACCCTTACTCTCCAGTTTGCTTCTGGCACCAGCTGAAAGAGAATTGCCTTTTCCAAACTGGGAAAAAGTAATTAATGCATTTGAAATCCACTTAGGCGATGCCATTGTTATTCCCTAGGTGCAAAGGTATCTTGATGCTGTTCACATGGAAACACTCCAGTCAAACATTACCTGAATTTTGAGATCTGTTATTATTGCTCTGAATTTCCCTCGTGTTTTCCTGTCAGTGTTGCCATCAGGACAAGAACAAACTGCTGTGTGTACGAGGGGCTCTGGGAGCCTCCCTGAGTGCTGCTCCCATGAGGAGAGGGACGCTGGGGACTCTATCCAATATTGGGACTGTCCTGTCAAGAAAGATGGCACAGCTGGTGGTGATGGCCTTTGGTGTTCCAGGCTTGCCATGAGGATGTGCTCCCTCAAAAACTCAGAGCTGCCTTGTGAATTGTTGTAGCAACCTGAGCTTTGCTTTGCTCTGGCAAATTTGCACTTGTTAAGGTGGCTTGAAAAGGGCTTGAAAAGATTTAGGGAGCTGTATCCAAATGGGAAGGTGGTGTAAATGGAAGACACTCATTCAGGGAAAGTTATTAAGCTGGGGGTGACCTCTCATAATGCCACCAAGGATGTGACAGTCACTCTGGGATTTAAACTGTCCTGGGAGAAGCATTGGATATTTGAAATGCATGCAGAGGAAGAAGAAAGACAGTCAGTAACTAAAAGACCCCAAATATCCTTGGTCTGAAGACAGGTAAAGCAAGTTAATTCTCAATTTTTTGTGGAGGAGAGGCAGGACTGAATTTGCTAGATGTTACATTTTATATTGGTCCTATAAGGAGTGATATAAGTGATATAAGTGACATAAGTGACACCTGTCACATCTACGCTGCTCTAGATAGAATTTGTTCGCTTTACCCCGTACTCCTTCAAAATGTCAGAGCAGAAATCACTTTTGTCACACTTGCTCTTTTTAGATGTGTGGTATTTCAATTTCCTCTTGTTTTAAACTGGGCTGGCTCCTTCTCACTCAGCAAAGATGAAAATAGAGGCTTGAACAGAAGGCTTTTAAGATGATACGTAGATGTCAGTGCCTGCTTCTATATAAAAAGTCATACATGAACATGCACTCTTGTAAACTTCCATTTAGCAATTAGCTGAGTACTTTATTTTTCATAATTTCTTCCACTACAGCAATTTTATGTGGATATTCATATCTATCCACTTCTTTGCAGGAAACGCCCATTATTAATCTTATCTTGTGATTGTAATACATGATTTTTGCATCTTGGTTGGTTTGGGGTTTGGTTTGTTCTTTTTTTTTGTTTCTAACTGAACAGAATAGCATTTCTGCTCTTTCTAATAAGTTCTGCAGGGGAGGAGGTTATTATACATATGGAGATGATCTAACCAAATATGTCTGCTTTATTAACGAGGGATAATTGGATCTTTGCTGCAGGCTGGGCAGAATAGTTTGGGTTCAAAAATACATTGAATTTCCATGATCATACATATTTTTTGCTCAGCTTGGTTTTGCTTTGCCTCCTTACCCTGCTGGGATTGTGGACTTGGGAGCTCAGCTCCTTGTGTGTCACCTGCAAATGCTCCACCTGATTGCCTAACTAATTTAAATATACTGGAAAGCTTATTAATGTCATTCCATCTCAGGGAAGGACACATTCAATTCGTTCTTTAAGAGACTAAAAGACTCATGTCAAAGCAGTCTATTAAAGGCTTAAGTTATGTCCCTGCAACAGCTCTTCTGGGTGTGTGATTCCTTTGGATCTGTGATATATTGACAAGGTTTTATAAGGCTTCTTCTCACTGGCAGCTTTTCTGCAGGCCTACTAGGTTTAAGGACTCTGAAATTCTAATTTTAATTATTGATTTAACTGGCTTACCATGGTAATGAAGGAATTATGCAATCCCTTCAATAAACCCAGCAACCTTTTAAAAATACATACCTTATTTCCAGGCCACAGTTTGGGAAGCACTATTTATGAGGTGTGGCATGCCCTTGCCATCAGTTTAGCTTTTTCATTTTAAAATGTTATTAGTGTAAAAGGGATTTAGCTAGAACTCTAAATCTAAGCCAACATTTTGCAAGCAAGATAGAATCATGGAATGGTTTGGGCTTGAAGGGATCTTAAAGATCACTTCATTCCACCCCCTTCCATGGGCAGGGACACCTCCCACTATCCCAGGTTGCTCCAAGCCCCGTCCAACCTGGCCTTGGACACTTCCAGGGATCCAGGGGCAGCCACAGCTTCTGTGGAGAAATGGAGGGCAAAAAGAGGTGAACCCTCACCACACGTGGTTTCTGTGTTAATGCAAAGCAGTCGTGTGGCCAACGACCACCACCAGCGGGTTCTCAGGCTGACACTGGAAATTGTCACAAGTGTCGCTGTTCTGGCATTTTCTTCGTAATCAGGAAGGATGGATCACTGGCTGCTCTTTGGAAAAGTATTGTCTCAAATTACTAAGATCACAATAAATGGGAAGAGCTGATCCTGTGATCTTTTATTGACATCAAACGGGACTTTATCTCTGAGATAGCTCTTTTGCAGCTCCACCAGTTGGTTTTTACAGCAAACATGACAATCATTTTATGGTAGACCATGTGTGGTGGCTCCCCTTGGGCCTGGAGTAGAGCATGTTCTATAAAAAATACAAATGTGAAATTTGTGAGTTATGTTACGTTCCACTAGGGTTAATATTTTTTTTTTTTTTTTTTTTTAGTAGCTCATTTTTTTCCAAAGAGTACTGAGGTCTGGTTTCAGGAGTTTCATATTTTGCCAAGAGTCAGCTGCCACAGCAGTCTGTGTTCAACAGCTTAGCAACATCCCTCATCTCTCCACTAGTGTAGAACACAGGGATAAAACTCCTCTAAAAAAGTCACAGCCTTTCAGTCAACTATAACTCTGCCTTGTCATCCCCTTTAATTTTTTTTCCAGTGAAGTAAATGTTTAAAATAACCCAAACAATGAAATAGCCAAGTATTGGCTGCTTTCTGCTGTGTTCCTCTCAGTCAGAGTAGTCCGTGGGGGTTACCTGGAATGAAAGAGAACTTGTGTAAAACTCATACAGAGCCAGAGCCAGACTGGTGTCCAAGCTCAGCAAGCTCCTGATGGGACAATTCGGAAAACTACCCATTTCACAGTAGTACTGTGCATTTATTAGCTGTAAAGGAACAGGGATAACTTCAGTTATTTTTACCAAGCACTCCTGACCTGTCTCAAGTGAGTTCTTCACGTGAAAGAAGTTAATTTAACCCACATTCATATAGATTATTTCCATGTTTAGTGGTTAATCCTTTTGTCTTTTTAAAACACACTTCTGATAAAGGTTCAGAGAAATCAAGAGAAAAGACAAAAAGCAAGCACACAAGAAAATAAAAGATATGTGGAAGGAGCAAGTGAGGACAGGGACTTTGAAGTGATCTGTTATATCCTTTATATCATAATATTCTAGAACATTTTTTACCTTTCTTATATTAAATTTCACCGATCGCTGAGATTCTAGCTGCAAAATCTAATTATAAGGCAGCAAAGAAGAAGGTGATGAAGATTTGCCTATGTCCTTAATCACTATTTGATTTTTATCAACCCGAGGCACAATAAACATCACCTGCAATTATCTCCCACGCAGAAAGATTGCTTCCTTTTGTCAGGAATACCTGTCATCCAGACCCAGGAGCCCTGGGTTGTTATTTCTTGGGGCTCCAGGAACACCTGCATTTTCTTGGCAAGCTCTGGAGATGAAAATGCTTTAACAGTATTCATGTAAGAGTTTCCTCTGCAGCCGTGAGTGCCTCATTGGTCTGGTAGCTATAAAGAAGGGAAAATTAAAGGAGTTGCTGATTGATTTCTTTTCCCAGCATTGAGGGTCTTCCACTCCTCATCACAAGTTTTAGCTTTACTGCATTAGCACAGGAAGTCCCCACTTTTTGTTATTCATGGGAAAGCTGAACCCCCTAAAGATTTGAACAGAAAGCTACAAATGGGGATTTACTTTCCTTACAAAATGCTGATTTTTTTTTCGCCTGTGTGAAAAGAAAAATGTTAATTATTGCTAACAAAAGAGAGTTTTTTCCTTTCATTTGAAATCGGTGTAATTCAATTAGCTTCAAGGAACCGTTCCTCCTCTTCCTCTGGGCCTGGGAGGTGAGGAAGCAGTGCAGGCAGGAGGAGCATCTCCACACCTGCAGACACAGGCAATGTCCCTGCAGCCCTACAGCCAGATAATGCCAAAGCTTCTTTTTTCTTCCAGGTACGCTTTGTGAAATGGAAACAATGGCTGCAAAAATGGCCCTAAGTGCAGAGAAATTGAGGTTGTCTTAATGCAAAGCCTCTGCAGTATTTCCTCATTTGCAGGCAGTGCTGTTGCCTTGGATTTCCAGCTATCATAATTTCTCCCCACTGTGTATTGGCTTCTCCCCCTTTTTGATACCAGCTGTGTAAGGTCACAGTGGATTTTAAATTTATTTTCCCCTAACCTTTCTTGCAAACCTTCTAACATTTCTTCCCTCTTAGTGGAGGCAAGCAACCCAAACTCAAACCTCTGCTACATTCCTTCCCTTTTTCCCTCACCAGACCTCTTTAACACCTGACAGTCTGTCTTTGGTGCTGTCTTAAGGGAAGGGAAGGGAAGAGCATTATAATGAACTACACTGGAGAGCACAGATGCAGAATAAAAAGTTCAATCCAATTAGTATAAACCGTGTGTCTGCTCTTCAGGAAATCCTCTAACACTCTCTGGCAGGGCAACAATTCAAGTGTCAGGGAACCCTTTCGGATCACAGAATCAGAGATGGTTTGGGTTGGAAGGGACCTTTAAAGGTCATCTCATTCCCTATGTGTTACTCGGAGGTGGCAAGGGGAATGAAAGGCCAGAAAATCCAAATCTTTTGATTTCAAAAGGCCAAAAAATTTCTGCTTGTGATTTTCATGTAGTCTTTGACATGATTTCCAGAAGAAAATCTCATAAGAATTTGCCCATCTTAGGGACAAGTAAAAAACTGCCTTAAAAAGGCTTTTTGGGCTGTTGCAACTGGAGGAGATGATAAAGCAATGTTGAAGCAAACTCGGGGGCTTTATCAACAAACAGCTTGCTTGGGCTAATAAACTGAACATGTAATTCTAGAGACAGCCCATCTCCCTCAGCAGCAGGGACATCCAAGCCCTGTATTCCCAGGGTTCCCAAAGCAGGATAAAAGCTCATATTTATCCACTGAGTCATGAATCAGCTAAAATCAATATTTTTATTTTAAAGCATTCTATGGGAAATTTTTCTTTTCTTTATAAACCTCACAGCATGAGGCTTGCATTGCCAAACCCCAGCTTTAAAATGATTTTTTCTGACAAGACATGCATCACTGGAAATATTCGTCTGTAATGAAAGTGATGGCACAGGTTTGTAGCACGGTGAACACAAATGTGCTCTGACAGTGTCCCAGAGAAACGTCCTGTGTTCCACATGTATGTTCCTCAAAAGCCATTTTGCCTCAGCGACATCCCACGAGGGTTTAACCCACAACAAACTTGAGCCAGAGGGTTTGTGTGGTTTTCCAGCATTTAATAAAATGGTCTGAGCTGTGGTGGCACAGGGGGTGAGCAGTGCGTAAAATCCCTGGTGTGGATGGTGACCCTGGATGTAGCAGCGAGTTTTTATTACCCTTCCCTGCTCAGATCCTGTGAGGTGTAGGGGCTGTAACTGGTGAAGTCCTGTTCCCATCCCAGAAAGGACTGGAGGCTCATCACAGCCTCAGCTTGCTCCCAGTTATCCACAGAGATCCCACAATGAGGAAGGAGAAAAATAACCTCTCTCCTCCATCCCTGGGCTGATGACAGGGAAACTGGGCTTGTGATCTTGTTCCTTCTTCTTATACTTTTTCCTGACTATGAGAATAACGCTGGCTACTGCAATTGTTCTTGGTAAATTACTGCAGATGGACAGAGATACAGATAGAGATACAGATAAATCCATGAATATTCCAGGATATTACCTTTAATCACCAAAGGACAAGATTAGTTACTGTGCAACTTTATTAAGGACTATGTTAGATGACTTTCACCTGAGAAAGCTGTATTTATAACGTGGGTGAAAAAAAAGCACAGGATCTGCAATAAAAATTCCAAGAGGCAATACATTATCCAAATGGAACTTTATATGTCTTAAGGGATTCTGATAACAAAGTGCTATGTCTCATTTCTTTAATTTTTTTAGTGTCACATTGCATTGGCACGTAGAGAGCCAAGGAGGCATTTTCTGATAATCTGATTTTCAGAATAACATGGAATATATATTTTCACTAACCAGCTCCTGGTTCAGATGTACCATATTATCTCCAAGACAAATTAAGAGAAGGATTTTGCCTACAAGGGTATTAAAGGATGAATTCTAAGAAGGACTGGGTTTGTGTGAGCACCTGTAGGTATAGGTGGATATGGACTTTGAAAAGTGGGAGCTGGGAAGAGTGACATACCTTCCAAAAACAATGGCCTGCTCAGACTTCCAGCCATCCTACCAAAATATGTTCTGGCTGTATCCTTGGATCACTTGGGATCTCTCCTGATTGCAACCAGGCTCTGCAGCAGCACAAACCACCCTGTTCCTCTGCTGCTGTCTGTACCAGAGGAAGTTGCTTTAAAATATTAAATTCTCCTTCAGTGATTTACTGAAGATATATGAAAAGGGCTTGATTGGAATGTTTTTTAAAAAGAACAATATCCTTGTTCTATTTTCTCTAAAATTGTTCCTTCTGAGTTTGCTGCCCCTGTTAGCCCTGAGCTTTTAGTTCCCAGATGAGTGTGGCAGCACTGCTCCTTTCCTCAATACAGCAGGATAAAAGGCACAGGCAAAATGTGGTGTTTTCTAATAGGATCTGAAAAGCTACAGTTTCTGTAGTTAAGGTTGCTTTTTGTCTAAAGAAAAGTCTCATAGGTAAGAAAGACACGACAAAGAAAAAGGCCTTCTGAGCTGATACACTGAAGAAACTGTTCAGGAACAGTTAATCCCCCAAAAGATATTTCTTGAGCAATTCTGGCAAGCTTAGATAGAAAAGGCTATTACTTATGTGTCTTGCTTTTATTTGCAGCATGAGCAGGAGTTGTCAAGACACAAGTCTGCTGCGTTTCAATATTTTAGGTCATTCTTTATGCTGGAATCGGGATTATTTCTCATTCATGTCACTTCTATCCTCTGTTCATTATTTGCTTTAGACATCCATCCCTACAGCACACAGTACTTAAGGCGTGACCCTGAGTTTGCTGGAGTAGAACGACTTATGTAAAGGCCAGAGGAAAGACTCTGAGGGCTTTTAATTAACCCTTATTAAGCTTTTCAGCAAACAGGGGGAGACTTCCCAAACAGGCAAAAATAATTGGCTTTAGATGCCTTTCTGCATTAATTGGGAAAGAGTGAGACTTCCCAAACTGGCAGACCATGAATCAAGTTATGAAACTCTAATATTTGGTGTATTTATACCAAATCAAATGTAAAGGTAAACGCAACAGTCAGTTTGCAGCCAGTCATTCACGACACCAAGGTCTGTGTGATCTCAGGCACCCTAAAGCAGATAAACCAGCACATGGAGTAACCCACTATTTTCTCTTGATGGGACTGAAAGATGAGTGACAACCAAGACCTGTAAGTACCTGATTTAAAGCCCTCATCATTTTCCAACACATCTGTCTCAGCAAAACCTCTGCCAGCCTAAAGGGGTTTCTTCAATCAATTTTTACATTAGTTGTTGATAATTGAAAATCTTCAACTTGCGTCTGTGAAGACCTCTTCATCTTTTCGTTCTTCAGGGGAAAATTATATGTCTCAGATTGGGTCCTTGGGTATGTCATATCTGCTCAAAAAAGTGTCCTGTTATAATGGTCAGTCCTATGCAAGGTGTAATTAAAACACCCTGATCACAAAAACCCTCTGAGATCAATTTTAATCCTTCCTGCTTGTTTTAAAGCACATTAGTCCATGACAAACCAAGACTGGCCTGATTGCAGAGGTCCCAAAGTGCTCATATATTAGTACATGATGGTTTCTTTCTGGTGTATTTTGCTACCCAAATAAATGAACATCACTGCGTGGTTGTTCAGCTGGGTGTGATCTTTGTTTTGAGTCTGGAGCAGAGCAGAAAGGGAGCAGTTGTGTTCTCACGTTTTCAGTTTATTTATTGCCCCAACAGCCAGAATTATATACAGTCACAAATTTCTTGGCACTCTAATTCTTAAAATATTCATTTCTGTTCATAAACATGAACAAGCTTCCTAAACAGCCATTATTCCTTTAACAGAAAGAGTTTTGCATTTGTGTGGCCCTTGTTGTTCTAGTCATGACTTTAAACAATAAGACTGTAGAAGGTGAGATATTTTACAAGCTTTAGAGCTAGTTTAGTTAGTTAACTGCAAATATTCAGCTTCTTGTCAGAAACGTATCAGCCTAGAAGTAAATATTCTGTAGCCAAGGTAATCATTCAATATTTAATAAACTGTGTAGGCTTCATCTGCCATTAGAATTCAATGACAGTGGAATTCCGAAGAGCTTTTTGGATAAGGGCTGATACAAACCAAAGTGATTTGTGCAATACAGACGTGAAAGGAAAATTTTCCAGCTCTGTAGAATAAAGCAGGATTAGGAAGCCATGACAAATTATTTAAAATGGGGTGGAATTCCTAAGCATCATCTCCGGTGTAACACGGGCTTAGCCAGCAGACTGGTTTGAAAATCACTCTCTTCTCTTATCAACAGCCCAAGGACATTCACCTCCCTCCTGTGACTCCACCCTTTCCTTGTGGCTGCCATAACTTTCTTGGAAGAGTGACATTAGGAAACTGATTTTCAATATGATTTATCTCCTAGACCTGAAGAGCAGTAACCACAGTGAAATCAGATTGTTCCATGAACCATCATGAATCCAGGGAAACAACATTCAGATGTTGTGGGCATCTCATGTCAAACCAGACTGCAATCCAGAGTTTTGGTTTAGTTTAACAAATCCAAATTGCACACTTTGACTTGGGCCCAACCAAACCTTTTGCTTCCATTTAAAAAGTTGAACCCAAATATTTTGCCGTATCCATGCTGTCTTCAACTTTCCATTCTGCAAATCACTCAGCTTGCTGACTTCTCAGCTGGACTTAGGAAGAAAAACATCAGGCTGTTCCACAGAGTGGAAAAAGCTGGGGAAAAAAAAATGCTTATGCTAAACCTAATTGGCAGTAGGGAATAATATCAGATTTCTGAAAGAAATGTTTATGTATGACAATCTTTGCTGCTGAACTGGCAGACAGGCTGAAAAACACAGCTGGATCAACTGTGTCAGACTTTTTGGTTTGACAAATTGGGGACAAACATTTTAGCAGGTCCTGCTGCTAGAGGTCAAGGGGTGATGGTTTGAAACTGAAGGAAGATTGATTTAGATCAGATATAAAGAAGAAGTTTTTTTACAATGAGGGTGGTGAGGCCCTGGCACAGGGTGCCCAGAGAAGCTGTGGCTGCCCCTGGATCCCTGGAAGTGTCTAAGGCCAGGTTGGATGTGGCTTGGAGCAACCTGGGATAGTGGGAGGTGTCCCTGTCCAGGGCAGGGGGTGGAACTGGATGGACTTTAAAGTCCCTCCCCACCCAAATAATTCCATAATTCTTTGTTTCTATGTATCCCAAACTCCTAGCTTTCCTGAATGAAGCGGCACTGCTTGACACAAATGCCGTATCAGCAGTGGGGACATGACTGTGGAGCAGGGGATCCAGATCTTTCCCAGTCCTGCCACAATTCTGCTGAATAACCAGAACCAGGAGCTTTCCATGTCCCTCAGCTGCAGCCCCTCCACGACAGCTGATGGGAACACGTCCTTACGTAAAAGCTTCTGCTGTTTAAGGAGTGTTCAAAAGTACACACAGCAATTCCTCTGTGCCATTGCATTATCCTGCCCCTTCAGCTCATGAGAGGATTTCAAATGGCAGCACCTCTGTGGTCTGTCAAACCTCACTGTGGTCTTGTTCCATATGGAAGCAGTCAAATGTGTTGAATGCAATTAAGTTCATGTTTAAAATTAGAAGTAATTGACAGTGAAAATCTGGGAAATTTTTTCAGACAGAAAAGAAGTGGTGAGTTTTGCTTTGCCATCAACTTCCTAAGAGCTTAAATATCACTGTGCTCTAGGACACTTTGGGTAAAATGTTATGTTTGATTCTCAGAAACCAACATGAAAATGGTATTTGGAGATGGGAATGTTTTTGTTTTCACCATGAAACCCTCAGCAAACATTACCCTCTCTCCCTCTCGGGTGTGTGTGACAAGTTTCACTGGCTCAAATCAAACATATTTATTTCCAGACAACCCTTTCAAGCAAATTCTTTTGAAATAAGTTTACTTTGGTTGTTATCCTACACTTTTTCATATTTCATTAACTTGACTTTTAACAGCTGGTGTTTAATGAATAATTACGCAGTAATGAAAAATACATTTTGCATTTAAAGAAAGCTTTATGCAGATTTGTTAATCAATTTAGACACTGTATCTCATTTGTTTATAGTACATCTCCCAGTTGGAGTGTAATTATCAAACTTTGTGTCTATATTTAACTGTCTAAATTGAAGGAAATAAAACAGAGTAGAAGTAACTAATTGTCAGTGTTACCCACCAATTTGTATTGAAGGATTAATCAGCACAGAAGAGTGTGTGTGCTTAAAATATTCTCAGCTTTTATAGATACTGAGGAACAATTTTTGTGAATTCTCTCTTCTGTGGACACTCCATTAAAGAGCACTATAATCTACGCCATCCACTAAATATCTGGTGAAATGTGCAATTTTAGCTCACAGTCATTTTTCACTGCAATAAAAGAGTGGATGGCAAAAAAAGAGATTTTTAGGGTACTGTAAGGTGTGATGCCCCTCACTGTGCAGCACCATGGACTTCGTAAGATAATGAGCCTGGTCCAGCTGCCCCTTGAGCCTCTGGAAAACATCCCACTATTTGCTTTAGTCATGGAATCACAGAATGGTTTGAGTTGGAAGGGATCTTAAGGGCCCTCCAGTTCCACCAGGGACACCTCCCACTATCCCAGGTTGCTCCAAGCTCTGTCCAACCTGGCCTTGGACACTTCCAGGGATCCAGGGGCAGCCACAGCTTCTCTGGGCACCCTGTGCCAGGGCCTCCCCACCCTCAACACAAGAAATGGGCTCTTAATATCCAATCTAAACCTACTCTCTTTCAGAGTGAAGCCATTCCCCCTTGTCCTGTCACTCCAGGCTCTTGTAAAAAGTCCCTCTCCATCTTCCTTGTTGGCTCCTTCTGGCACTGGAAGGACACAATTAGGTTACACTGAGGGTTCACTTCTCCAGGCTGAGCAATCCCAATTCTCTCAGCCTTTCCTCGTAGGAGAGGGACTCCAACCCTGATCTGTACTCTTGGCTTAAACCTGTTTCACAGTTTGGGCTTTTCCCATATTTGGAAGTAATGCTTCCCAACACCTGAGAAAAAAAAAAGGGCTTTTATTTAAACAGGAAGAAAAAATTCAAAAGGAATGCAAAAACTGTGAATTAACACCCTGTGGCACTGCCTGTGTAATTTATCTTTTTCTTTGTCTTGCTTATCTATCTCCTCTCTCCTGTGTCTTTCTTTTCTTCCATATTCTGAAAGATTATTAAGTTAAAGCTTTTTCATCCAGTATAACTCATCTTAAACACCTGTAGGGTTTGGAGCTCTGTCCATACTCTCCAGGTATTTTCAGCTCTAGAAGCAAATTGTGGAAGAATAGGACTAATAGGTCACTTCAGCTATGAACACGAAAATTTTAGGCAACTAAGTGAAATTATAGATTAATTCTCAGCTAGTCCCTTATTTATTCTAACACCTGAGGTGGGTTGGAAGGGCTGAAGGTGGTTATATTTTCTTCTTGAAAAAAAAGATATTGTGGCTGATCTGAAGAACTGTTAGAATAAATACTGCAAATATGTTTAGTTTTTGGATTTAGGGCAAAAGTAACAAAGAAAAAGAACTTGCATTGTTGCTGTTCTAAAATATGATTTTGCTGATATTCTACATGACATCAAAAAGCACTTTTAAAAGGTCATTTTGCACATTAAATAAAAGTAACTGGATGAATATCTATACCAAGAAATCTGGACAAATTCAGCATCATGTCCTAAAGAGCAATAACCTCTCACTCCCTAATAATAAAATGAATTTAAATTTTAAAAAGTGAAACATTTAATTTCTTCCTATGGTCTGCTCTACTTGAAAACTATGTTATCTTCCTTATTACGGGTTTTTTACAATCCCTTAAAATGTTCTAAGGAAGAAATAGAAAGATTAAAAATAAAGAAGGCAAAGATCCTGGTGTAACATCAGATGGGACATAGCAGCTGGGTACAGATATGGAAATAATATCTGGAATGACAGTAACAGTTGACCTAATAGAATATTATTCCAAATACAAATATGCAGATTAAATGATCCACAAATGTGACACTCCTCGAAGTCTCCAGGAATGCAGTAATTCCTTGCAAAACCAGATTTTTCTCAGAATATGAATTCAAAAATCCCAGAATTCCCTGGAAAAGATCAAGAGATGTGCTCAAGCAGTGCACCCACCCACCAGCAGGCATGGACGTCACTGATTAACCACAGACTCGGGAGGTATTGCTGCCATGAGCAAAGTGATGCCCAGGAGGGAGTGGATCCAAAGGAAGGTGCCAGACTGCCCAAAGCGCAGGAATCACTGCTGTTGGGTTCTCCTTTCCTCTCCTGGGGATGTGCTGGGACTTCCAGGTGGTAACAGTTCGGGCAGCAAGCAGCAGGCATTGGAAAAATATTGGCTTGCTGAAACTGCTGCTCCCTGGAGCACTGGGCTTGCTGCCCAGGGGGGAGGATTGCTGCTGCATGTCAGCTCCTTCTCTTCTTTCCCGTGGCAGGGAGCGTGGTGGGATTGCTGGGGTGTCCTCTGCAGGGCCAGGAGTTGGGCCTGATGATCCTTGTGGTCTCTTCCAACTTGGAATACCCTGTGACTCTCTGATTCCCCTGGGTGCTGTTGCATCCTTGCACTCTCAGAAGAACAAAGGCCTATTTTCCACCTGTTACCACAGCGTAAATAATGGAAAACTCTGACAACGTCACTCTCGAATCATGTGTATGGAACAGTCTTGGGGTCAGCATCTTTGGAACTGCCTGCAGGTTGTTTCCAAAGATGGGAAGGTGTTAGGAAAACACTGTGCTCCACTCAGCTCCTGTAGCACAGCAAAGGACAGGTATTCGGTGCTATCAAAAAAGATCCCTCTATAAAAGCAAAATAAATCCTGCGTGTGTAGTGTGAATATATGATGTAGTGGGTAGAAATCCCTTTTTTATTTATCAGCTGCTACTTGTGGCTGACAACACGTGCAGGGCCATAGGGGTGGCTGTCATGGGATAGCTGGGGATAGAGCAAACCAGAGAAATCTGGATTGATCCAGACGGATTTGGGTACAGAAACAGGAGGGGAGACGTGGTAATTGCAAGTGGTAAATCCTTTGGCTGCCTGTTTCCCTGGTTGCTCTTTCAGTGACAAGTCACTTTAGGGAGGAAATCTAACAGTTCATGGCATTCTGCCTGCAGGGAGCAACGTGTGGAGATCGGGAAATGTCAGCCCCTGCGCAGGAATCGTTAACTCTTCTCCAGGAGGAAGGAATGTTAATTGCTAATGAGAGCAAGGCTGTGAGCAAACCTCCTAGCTCACAGTCCATTTTGCTTTCACCGCCTTTTGAAGATTTGCGGAAGGCTCTTCTGCCAGCTCTGCAAACACGGAGCCTTTTCCCGTGGTGGGTGGGAAGCGGTGCTGGGTGTCTCCCTGTCTGGATAAGGTCATGTCCAGCCACCAGCACCCTCCCTGGGGCAGGCCCAGCCTCCAGCTCTGCCACACAGAGGCAAATTCTGCATTTTGGAGTGGAAATAGAGAGGAGACAGGTGAGTACCAGCTGAAATGAGAGGCCTTCAGAGATATTGGATGGGTACCATTGGCTTTAGCCAGGCACAGGTGTTTGTTCCCTTCCAATCTCATCCCACTTGGTGCTTATGAGCTCCATGTTCTTGTGCTACAGGCTTAGTTATGGAAAGAGAGCATAACTAAAATGCAGAAATTCAGTGGAAGGTGTCCCTGCCCATGGCAGGGGGTTGGAAGTGAATGATCCTTGAGGTCCCTTCCAACCCAAACCATTCCGTGATTCCATGCTATGATCCAATTCTGTGACGCTGTGTGCCAGGCTCATCTAACTCACACAGAGGACGGAAAGGCCCTTTTTGGCCTCAGACCACAGAGGTGGCTCACAAAGCCCCAACTTGTTATCCTTGGTCCTTGGGAAAACAAACAGGAAAAAAATAGAGAAATAGCCTGTGATTTGTTGCTCATATTTGTGGTGAGCCACAGACTTCAGCGTGCAAGGTCAGCTATGTCAGGCTTGTTTGATTATGAAATACAGATAATATCCCAGCAAAAGCCATGAAAACAACTCCAGCTGTGATGTGATTTGATTGTCCCATGACAACTGCGTGAGAGTACAACCCCTGTGCTCAGCTGGTGAGAGCAGGGAGGGGATCTGCTCCCCAAACCCAAACCCACACCTGGCTGCTGCTGGATTAGCATCTCGTATGAGGTGCAGAGGCAGTAAACATGCACAGAGCCAAAGGAAGGAGATAATGAGGCACGAGCTCCCAAACCCTGGTTATTCTTTGTGAGGAGAACTCTGGCAAAATCACCCTGCAGCCAGCCAGCTGAGGTGATGTGGGAGGGATTTTGAGAGGTGCATTAGCAAGCTCTAAGCAAGGTTGCTTTAAATCTGCTAGGCTGGAAATTTCTGCACAAAACTTATATTGTTCATACCTCCTCCTTTCTTAGAAACATATTTTAAACAGACAGACTCCCATTTGAAAGGCTTCTATCATAATTTATGTGCCACAAAAGGGGGAGATTGCCAAAAGAGTGAATCATTTTATCTTGTTTGCAAGTGTTATAAGGTATATGTGAAGTTATGAAGTATTATAATACTGTTATGTGTCAGAAGGTTGATGCAGGATGAGATTTTTATGGGAAATGGTGCTAATAGTGTGGTAATTGCCAAAATAGATGAAAGGCTTAGAGCTGCGGAGAGCTGGCTGCAGTAAGAACAGAGGGAAAACCTGTCAGAGGAGCTGATGGGAATCAGACACACAAATCCCACTGAAGTGCAGCAGATTTAGGATGTCTGGTTCTGCTGCAGCTCCAATAAAAATCCCAATCTCAGCAGAGAGAGCGATGCTGGATTTTTTACACTTGCAAGGTGCCTGTGATTTGGGGTTGGTCCCGTTGCCGTGGGAGTTGTGACAGCTCTGAGCCGTCCGGGAGCTGCTCCCGAGAAGCTGCTGAGAAAATGCCACAGGCAACCAAGAGTTTCACTCCCTGCAGAGACCGGTCTGGGATGGAAAGGCACCGTGTGTTATCTGAGCACAGGTATTACAACCCAGCCCCTGGAAGAGGCAGCCAGAGGTTCAGAGAAAGAAAAGAGCTTTAATGTTGAAGGCAGCATCTCCATGCTTTGATTCTCCCTCACCTCTGTTTGAGCTGGAGAAATTGCTGTTATCACTAAGATTATTAAGGAAAAGGTCTTGGATGCCTGAGCTGTTGTACAAAGTGAATAAGGTAAAAAGGGGAAAAAAAGCCATAAGCATCAGGAAATCCCTCAAACCAGAGGATCTCTCATCTCAGCTGCCTGCCAGAGCTTCAGAGCCAGGGAAAGAGCCTCCTAATTGCAGGGGACACCCCAGGAAATTGGGCCTTGCACCAGATTGCTGAAAGCTGTTGACTTCCGTGCCTATTCTAAGAAAAGCTCAGCGTTGCTTAGCTTATTTTTCTCTCAGATTTTCACAGAATTCCAGTTGTTTTTGTGTGCAAACAGGGCTGCCAGATAATATTTAATTACTCAAATACAAGCATCTAGTGCTATTCTCACCCCTGTGGGAGACTGAGACCTCCTGTGGGGCTGTGGACGGGTTGGGGGGCAGCTCAGGTGGCAGCAGGGACAGCTTGGAAGGACTGAAATAACACAATCACTTCGTTTGGGCACCCAAATTGCTCCCATAGGTTGAAAAAAAATAAACAACATGGTAATTTTTGCAAGGAGAAGGCTCGTGCTGAGTTACCAAGGCAATGCCAACCCCCTTGATAACCGTGGAAGCAGCAGCAGCAGCAGCGAGTTGGTGCAGGGTGAAGTTGAAGGAGTCCCTCAGTCAGGGAAGGGACAGATCTCTGTGCTCATGGATGGAACTTGTCTTCCCCTCACACACGGTGCCTTAGAGCCCCTTGCACCTTCCCTCTGGCTGTTTGGGGAAGGCACAGAAATCCAATGTTAATTCCTTTGTGCGGCAATCAAATGAGCCAGGTCTGCCATGCTGGGCAAGATCAGAAGAAAAATCGTGAAGGAGAAAGTGAAACCCACCAAACTGGGAATAAATCCCATCTAAAAGCACAGAGTGCGGCTTGTTGGGTTTTTCCAAGTCCATTACAATGCTGAAGTTGAATATCTGCCAGTGTGGTGATGCTGTCAGGTTTTTAAGAACACACTATGCCAGCTGTTCCAGGATTGTATCCCAGCATTATTATTATTTAATAAGTTCCTTCAGCCGGAGTGTTCACAAATAAATAAACCAACAGATTAAGGGCAAAAACAATCCCACTAAAAGGATGTGCTCCATTTGCTCCTGGTCAGGTATTGCTAATAATAGAAGTATCACGAAGTGATTCAAAGTGTAGCAGCAAGGCTGAATGCTCGGGTGCACAGAGCGGAGGATCCCCAGCCATCCGGACACTGGAATCACGTCCTCTCCGATTAGCAGGGGAAGGGAGGAAGCAGCCCTGGGACACCCTCCCCAAGCAGCACGGCTTGAACGGCCTTTCAGTCCCTGTGTTTGGGGAAGAGAGCATTCCCTTGGAAGGATTACCTCTTCAAATGACAGGCACAATATTTATTCATCAGCAAACGTGCATTTGACAGGCTCAGCTGGCTGCCCTCTGCTCCGGCAGTTTCAGGAAAGCCTCCCTCGCAAGGCACTCTCTGCTTCCCGGGGGTGCCAGCCGCTCCTTCGCCACTGCTGGCTGTTTTCCACGTATTTGCTCACTCTTTTTCCATCCCAGTTAGCTCTGCGTAGCCTGGAGGAAGTGAACTAGATTCTCTTTCTGGGGCATCATCAAAAGAAATGTTTACGGGATTGCAGACAATCACATCTGTGTAAATCTGGTGGCAGCACATGTGCGCTGCTGTGGTCAGCAGAGATTTTATTTTCCCTGATAGCACGAGAAGAAAAGCATCCAGTGCTCCCCACCCCAAGCCCAGGACCACTGCACAAGCCCTGGCCAGGCATCAACACTTTGTGCCTGCTTGGAAAAAAAAGCGTTAGAACTCAGACTAACTGGGGTTTATAAATCCCATTTAAATCATGTTTTGAAACAGTCTTCCTCTGAAACAATCTTCATCAGTGTTCCTCCATCAGCTGACAGATTATCAACTACTATATTAAAGAGAAGTTTGTTCTCCTTGGGACAGATGTGTCAGCCAGAATATTAAAATAGTCAAAGTAATATCCAGTTAACATGCATATTTCCTGAGGCAGAAAATATTTTTCCTGTTCCATAAGGCACCAAATTGACCCCCAACAATCAAATTTCACTGATAGAAATAAGACTTCCTTTTACATTGAACTTGATTTCCAAATATAGTTTTCCAAACTGTCCTTTAGAACAGATGTGATGCCTAACAACAACTCAGTCCAATGCCATGCCAGGCAAAGCCAGGCTGTCTTGGTGCTTGAGCATCCACATGGAACCAAGTCCTCTCTCCTGGAATTCCCACCTGAACTGGCCAAAGAAATAAGCATGTGCAAAAGTGGAAGCATTCACTCACATTTATAGGTTTGAATCACATCAAAGCTGTATTTTTGCACATGCACCCCCTGCGTTTATTATCATTTAAATGAGTTTGTGTTTCACGATATTTGACTTTTTATTTGACTTCTGGTTGGGGCTAGGGGACACGCTGAGCTTCCAGGTGGTGCCAGCACACTGTTCTGTTCTGTGGGGTAAAGCAAGTGATCAGGGATTCACACACACACATCCCAGGGAGGTTAGACAGAATTATGCCTTGGCTTATCGCATGGAGAAAGGAAATCACTAATTAGCATCAAGGGCAATACGTTTATGACCTCTGGAGAATCTCCACCAATGGCTGGTGGGGGTGATGCACCCACGGAGGGGAAGGGCTCCTTACAGGGTGCCCCACACCAGCACAGCCTTCCCATGTGGGATGTGTGGGATACCTGAGAACTGAGCAGCCACCTCTTCTCCTGTGGGGATAGACAGGGAGAAATATGGGAGTGAATCTGGCAGAAAAGGAGGCAGGTAAATACGTCGTGAATGATGGAAAGTGAAATTATTCGGTGGGGAAAGGCAACTATAGCAGACACACTTTAGGTTTTGCTAGGATTCAGCATTCCCACCTTTCCTTTTTTCACTGGTGTTACTCAACTAGTTGACTCTTCCCACCAAGAAATCCATCAGTCTTTGTCTACACATGAAGGTTTATTTTACTTCTAACTCAGCTGGAGAGTAAGCATTCCAAAAGGGTTTCTTTCCATGTGCTCAACGTTAGAATGCAATTCCTCTTACCAGTATTCCTACAACTATGTTTTCTTTGTGTTTTATTTATTGAAATTTTGTGCAGTTTATTCCCCCTATGCTTTATTGGAAGAGCAGCACTGCTAACTGAAAGGCTGTTTGCACTTTTACTGGAAAGGCTTTTCGGAATATTAGCTCTGAATTGGCAAATTTTCAGTAATTTGCACTCTCAGCAACACATTGCTATGAAAATTGGATTTGGGCAATGGGCACTCCCTGAGCTACTTTACTTTCAGTGTAATGACTTTAGCTAGAAGTTGAGCATACATCATACATTCCATCCACTGCTCTCCTGCTCAGCATCAGCTGCAGATTTTGGGTCTCAACCTTTTAACCCTTATTCATGGGAAAATACCGTCACTTTGATTGACTTGCAGAGCCTGACACTTTAAGCCTCCATTAAGAGACTGCTGTGAAAATTAGGGAATAATTTAATTGTGTTTAGGCCACAACATGACCCCAACTTTTTTCAAAGCATCCTGACTCCAGTGCCATGCTTCTTTGATTTCTAGCCTGGTGTTTCAATCATTTTAATATTTAAGTAGTTCTTATTAAGACCTGAAGCAGCACCTGTGAAAAACCATGGAATGGTTTGGATTGGAAGGGATCTTAAAGATCATCTCATTCCATGCCCTGCCATGGGCAGGGACACCTCCCACTATCCCAGGTTGCTCCAAGCCCTGTCCAACCTGGCCTTGGACACTTCCAGGGATCCAGGGGCAGCCACAGCTTCGCGGGGCACCCTGTGCCAGGGCCTCAACACCCAAAGGAGGAAGAGCAGAAGGAAAGTTTGCAGCTCTCCTGTCTGGAATTGCACATGTCGGACACCAGGGTCAAAGGAGATTCCCATATTCTCTGGTACTGACAAAGCTGCTCTCTTCCTAAGAAGGATTAAAAGTTTTATATTAAAAAAATTAAAATATTAGATGCTATCAAAATGTACCTGTCTGTGAGTTTAAACTAGAGGCCATTCTTTTAAGAAATAAATAGGCTATTAAAAAATGGCATTTAAATATTGTTGCTGCTTATGCAAAGAAGGGAAAGAAAGGGGGAAATTAAAGTTTCTTCTTTTTCATCAAGTCTTATACAGTGAGAAGTCTGGTTTTATTGACAATTAAGGAGTTCCTTGGAATGGTGGAAATTCTTGTCTGCCTGGGGCCAGTCCCTCTGATGCAAACACAAGGAAAATTGAGCTAGAAACTGCAGTTTCCAAATTCTTTCTTTCACCTTTTTCCTCTTCTCTAGGCCTGGTATGTCAATGACAATCACTCTCCCTTGCTGCCTACTTTTGTGGTCATATGGGGGCACAGTTCCATGGTATAACCTTGCAATGGTTTTTGGGTTTTCTTTCTGTCCATGAGCACCAGATTTGTGTCTCTTAAAAATATAAAAATTTCAGATTAAAAAAAGGTAGAATAGGAGTGGTGGATATTCATTTCAAAGCCTAAAAGAAGGGTTACGTGTAAAACACCTTCTCCATTCCCATACCACCAAATACCTAGGAATAAAACTTATCATAGATCCCATGCTGTAGCTAAAGGAAAGATCAGAGAGGTGTGTATGTTTTACCAGAACTCATTTCAAAGTGGAATTTACCTCCTTAATCAGCTGAAAGAAAGAAATTGTTGAAAATTCCATTTTTTCAGCTATCCCCTGCCCTCAGATGGGTGACATTATTGATGCTCAAGTCATGGAGCCTGAGAATCCAGAAGAACTAGTTCAGGTTTTCAAGTCTCTTACAGTAGTGAGATGTTTTCTTCCTTAGACTTAATAAGATTAATTAATCTTGGTAGTCATCCCTCAGGAAATATTTGTTAGGAAAACAAAGAAAAATAACTCTGTCCACTTCTGTGGGGAAGTTCTTCCCGTAAACAAATACACTTGCAAGTAGCAGAACTTAATTACTTCTCCCAAAGCCTCTGAAATCCTTTCTTTATCCTTCTGCATAAAGACTCGCTGCTTACAATAATTTGCCAGAGCTCTGAAGACCTAATTTTGCACACTCCAATTAATAATATTCTAGAGAGACAGAAGATATAAACAGTTTTTCTAAATTAATACTCATGCTTCTGCTCAAGCTTTTAATCAAAGAAGACAGCATGACACCTCCAGAGGCTTGTATGCCATTGTGTTGCCAATAACATTATATTGTTCTAGTCAAAATGTATTTTATTCCCCTATTCTCATGATGTTTTCAGTTCCTTATAAATTGCTTCTAGTTATTAGCTTTGTCTGTGGTTGGTCTTCAGTTGGGGAGAATGATTTGGCTTCAGAATGGGTTTTTATCATATATATTTTTTCGTCGCTGCTGTAAGTTATTTTTTATCAAATATCCTTGTTGTGTGAATTTCTGGGATAAAGTGCCTTCTTTCTTTATATCCCTGTGGATATTGTTATACCCACGGAGGTCCCAGGAAGCTGGAAGTCCTCCAGGCTTTTGACACATCTGTGAGTCCAGCAGCAACTCAGTGCCAGCAGAAACTCAGTGCCAGCAGAGTTTGTGGGATGTATCAAGAGGACTCCCATGGACTCTTCCAGAAAGTGTTGTTAACACTTTCCCAGAAGTCTCCTCCAGGTTTTCTCCATATTCCTGTGACAAATCACACTTCCCTGGGGTGCCTGTGCTGATAGACATCAACTCATTTTGTTCCTCATTAGGGCAAAAATTTGTCGTCAACATATCCATGACAACAGGAGCCATACTGCTGGATGAACCATTCCTTATAGCTTCAGGCCAACAGCCTTTCCACAGGAAGATATATCTCCCCAGTTGTCTTGGATTCCCAAAAATCTGAAGAATGTAGGATGGTGTCTCAGGAGGTACTGATTTTAGCAAAGGAACGGCTGAAACCACATTTTCATCATGGTAGGTATTGCCAATTTTGAGAGATTCCTGGCTCGGAAGAGTTTGCAATCTATTCAGGGACAGAGATGAAGATCTTTGAGAAAACCCTGTCAAAAAAATGAAAAAAAGGTTCTTTGTTGTATCAGTGATCAGAAATAGAAGCCCTTGGTTCTGTATTCAGGTATTCAGGAGCTTCACCAAGTGCTGCTGTTCTTGCTCCTTGCCATCCTTGCTTTCCATTTCATGAGGACATTTTGGACACAATGGTCCTCAGTGGGCTTGAGGGTTGGCATTGGCACATTTAGTTTTGTTTCTCTCTATGTATACACAAAGATATATAAATATATATATATATATTTAAATACACGCATAAGCACCATGCCAGCTGTGTGCAGTTTGTAAAACCTGTTACCTGCTTACCTGGATAAAGCCAGCATTTTCCTCCAGGCTACCTTTGCAATTCTTCCTATACAGTCTTCATTAATAACTCTGCAAGTGACTTTTTTTATTTATGAGAATATTTTTAGAAGAAAACCTCTGATAAATTCTTGGTATCACTATGTATTTTCACGGAAGGTGTTTCTGAAGGCTCATTGGGAGCGAAGGTGGCAGGGAGGTAGAAATGTGTGCAGCTGGGCTTCTTAGTAAGGAATTGTTGTTCGGAGTCCCCAGAAGAGACTGAAGTTTTAGGCACTGGAATCTCAGTCCCACTTGTGTGCTGGGGACTGTCCCTTGTGTTCCCAGCTGGCAGAGAGGAGGCAGCATCCATCCTGCCTGTGGTCTGGGCATGGACCTGGGAGTGCAGCAGTGTGGGGTCACGGGCACCGACACCCCACAGCAGCAGTGAGGGGTCTCTGAGTTGCTTGGCATCCCCTAACGGGCTCTAGGCCCTGCATTTGTGCACTTTCTTTATCAATTTGGAGGAGCTGCTGGTCCCCAGCTCTCTTTTGGCTGGAGATTGCCACTGGAGTCTCCCTGGATGAGAGCCCAGCCCTTCCACACGCCGTGCAGACTTCTGGGGAGTGACATTCTCACTGTCCTCCTTGTTCCCAGCCTGGCAGAGCAGCGAGCCGGGAGCTGCACACCTCGCTGCTGCTCTGGCCCTTCACATTCCACTCCACAGGAGTTGTGTCACCTGCAGACCAACATTCCAGGAATCTGGCATGGCACGGAGCAGAGACTTTAACACATGGATGGTTCTGGACCTTCATGGACATTGCAGAAAATCACTCCTCTGCTTTCCCCTTCCGTGGAGCCACCATGGCCTTACCCTGAGGAGTAAAGGCCCTACAATGGCAACCCACGGGTAGATCCAGACTGCAAACACTCCTTGTACTCAAAGTTTTGGTTTATCTCTAGAACACAGCCTGGTCCGCTCATTCCAGGATGGTTGTAGCCAGCCAAAAATTGTCCAAGATTAAAAAAATAAAAGCTTGTCCGCCTTTTGTCTTACTTTTCTTTCCTTCTTACAGCACTGAGTTCTGCAAGTATGGATGGATTCCTCACATCCTGTAAATGGCCAGTGCAAAGCAGGAAAAACATCTTGACAGAACCTGCAAGGGAATTTTAAAACCTGAAAGCACACAAACCATTGCCCTTAAAAAAATTGCCAAGGATACATAAAGGATGGGCCAAAAAGACTGTCCTGGTTCTTCTGCTTCATCTCACAGAGTCAAACACACAATGAGTCTATCACAGAAATATGTAGGTCGTACAGTCTTGATATTTGTGCTGTGAAGCTTAAATATCTTTCTTACCCAAGAAAAATGTCAGAGGCACAGAGAAATAAATTATTTTCTTCATGTTTTAGGCAGTTGCATCTGCAGCTATGGATTGCTCTTCTGAATTTTTTCCTCTTGCAAAGTTATAAAAAGCTTCAAAAAAAATTAGTAAGATGGTTATTTGTATTTTTCTGACATAGATTAATTAATTTGCTTTAAATTAGCCTGAGCTGTTTGAAATTGGCTGGTTATTCTCTTCTCCTAAGTACATAATATATAATTTATTTTGACAAGTGTAGTGGGTGATGCACAAGAAAACTGCTTTTTTTTTTCGGGAGGGGTGTGCTGCTTTTTGGTCTAAGCAGAAGAATATTTGGCTCAGAGGGATGGAAACCTTCTCCTAGTTCCACCGTTGCTTTTCTCTCTGAATAAATTTATTTTCATGCCTGTTTATGTAGAATGGTGTATAACAACCACTCCTTATACACTGGAAATATTATGGTTTGCCATTGACAAAAGAGCAATGTGAATTAAAGAAGGTGTCAACATTGTCCTTAGC
Source organism: Atrichornis clamosus (assembly GCA_013400975.1). Classification (NCBI taxonomy): domain Eukaryota; kingdom Metazoa; phylum Chordata; class Aves; order Passeriformes; family Menuridae; genus Atrichornis; species Atrichornis clamosus. Next base: position 170,850 of record WBMZ01009479.1, on the reverse strand, counting down.
CAAGGGAATAAATATTTTCCAGTAGAACTGCATCAGTAGTTCAAAAAAAAAAAAAAGAAAGAAACTGAATTAATTTGAATTAATATAATTCTTTTAGAGACACTGAAAGCATTTCAAAAGATCTTGTGGTTTTAAGAATGTGATCTGGTTTTATTCCTGTTTTTTAGAAGACAGATGATAGGATTATTTCAGGTTAGAAAAAGAGGTGTCTGATCTTATAGGAAAGATAACTGGAAATATCTAGTTTCAAATGTTTAGTGGAAAGTTAGGATGGGTAATAACATTTTAGTCCAAAGTGTTGAGTGATATTCATTGTACCCTTCTCTGGCTGTTTGCACTCACTCTCTGCATTTGGCCTCTGTTTTTAACAATGACATCCTCCCGCATTTGCAAGTCTTACACAGCCCATGCAGGCTGAAATGCTTTGCTTCTAGAAGGTAAAACTGCTTTTTTCACCAACAAAAAGAAAACTCTACCCCATTAAGTTATTGATTTCCATCGGCTAAATTCAAAGCTATTTTGTTATTCAAGTGGACTCCTTGTGATTTTGCTGCCAGGAGCGATTAAAAATATAAAAACCCTGTGACACTCCCCAACAAAACTCAGATCAAAAGCGGTGACAGAAATGAAAATTACACATTCTTCCCTGGGCTTTGTATTCTTCCAGGTTGCTCTGTGAGAAAGGCACGCAGAAAGGTTAGGCTTTGATGGATGAAATTCATTTTCTCCCAATTTTGTAATCACCACAGCTTGCCCTCTTATTGATGCCACGAGAAGAGTTTCATTTCATGGTGCTGTAGAAGAGGGTGAAGAGCTGAGAGGTTCGTAAGAAAACTCTGGTGTCACAAGCTGTGCCACTCCTGGCATCATTCTGATGAAGGACCTTTCATTTCCAGCACAAAGAAAAATGAAAGAACTTAAAATCTCTGCCTTCCAACCTAAAGTTTTCTGCTCTCTCTCTTCCAGCACTGGCTGCAGCAGCACAAGGTTGATTTCTGGCTGCCCTTGTCTTTGAAGTGCAAGGTGAGTTCAAATGCACACAAACATTTAGTTTTGATTCTATCCTGCTGCTGCCTTTCCCAACGTCAAGATAAAAATCAAAAAGGGGCTTAGATGAAAAGATTAAAAGTGAAAAGTAAAAAGAAAACACTGATCAAGCTGTGCAGCCTTCCAGGACTTAGAGGTGCTACAAGAGACCTGGAGGGAGACTATTTACAGGGACATGGAGTGACAAAACAAGGGGGAATGGCTGCAAACTGAAAAAGAGCAGGTTTAGATTAGATTTTAGGAAGAAATTCCTCCCTGTGAGGGTGGTGAGGCCCTGGCACAGGCTGCCCAGAGAAGCTGTGGCTGCCCCTGGATCCCTGGAAGTGTCCAAGGCCAGGCTGGAGGGGGCTTGGAGCACCCTGGGATAGTGGGAGGTGTCCCTGCCCCTGGCAGGGGGTGGGACTGGATGGGCTTTAACGTCCCTTCCCACCCAAACCAGTCTATAATTCTATGATTTTATGATCCCAGTTATTTTAAAATAACACAGCAGTCAGTTTATATTGACTTGGCTCTTGAAACTACGTATTTTCACTGACACCTACTAAAAAATCAACACCTACCTCCAGGGGATAAAAGGTGTTTGAGATCTTAATAATTTGTCTTGTATTTATAATCATGATGGATAGATATTTTCCCTGACGAAAAATAACTTACTGAGACAAAGATAGTAACAGCCTACTTGAATGCAGCATAATGCAGAGGGAGGCTAAACCATTGCTAATAATACCTAAATTTTGCACAACAATTAAATTATCAGAAGGAATATGTTACTATTGAGCACAGGGATGAATAAACAAAAAGAAATGTCTGAAAGTATCAGTATAAAAATTGCTTGCCTTGTCCTTTTAAGGCTGGTCCCAACAGCCACAGGTTCCCATGCACATGGAAATCATTCCATGGGCAGTTACCTGAGTCATGACCATTGCTGCACCTTCAAAGAAAACACCACAAAAAAGTTGCTGCCTATTTATCTTTTTTCCTCTATTTTGCATTTCTTGAAAATTTTAAACTATAAGCATTTAAGGGAAGAAGCTGATATTTTTTTCTCTTTATTAAAAAAGATCAGTCACTGGGAGTGTTTAAACCTTTTTTCACTGATTTACTTTTTAATGAAATATGAAAAATGACAGAAAAGCTATGGACTTCCTTCATAAATTTGTTGTTGTTGTTAAAAATGGAAAAAATGAAGCTATTAACCAAGGACAAAGTTTTCTCTCCAAAGGCAGAGGATGAGTGTGTGGATGCTGCTGGGACACTCGTGGGATGTGTCGCTCTCCTGGGATGGGGTGACTTTCCTCCAGGGATGGCAGGAGCTGCAGAGGAGCCATCCCAGGACGGTCACAGCCTCTCTGGGGCTTCAGCACAAAGGCAAACCATGGCACATCCCTGCAAATATTTCCAGGAGAGAAACCTAGTGCAGCAAAAAGCAAATTGAAATACCTGAAATGTCATCGGCTGGGGCGAGCTGTGTTACGTGAGACACAAATACAGGTGTACTCAACCAACCAACCCCTCTGCTGCTGCTGGCCTGGGTTGTGCTGGATAATTACCCAGTCCATGGGACTGAGATATCACAACTCCATCTAATTATTTTGACTGTGGCATTTTAAGAGGGCTGAATTGCTTTTCAGTCCACATGTCAGAAAGTCCGCGTGCGGAAGTTTATAATGAAGCAGCTATTATTCTCTATCGCTTGATAATTGCCATATGCTTCTAAATGATGTTTCTTTCTCTAACTATTGCAAATCTGGCTGTGCTGGATTTTTCCACACAGACTGAAATCCCCTGTGATTAACCCACTTCTCTCTACAACTAATGTTTTTAAGCCACCGAGGGACCCCGAGTGCCTGAGGGACACAGCTATCTTCAATAAGGTTTAATTTTATTTAATTTCATGTTTAAAGCGGCTCTGACCTTTTTCAACATACAGATCATAAAAACACTTTCCCACATGGATATATCAAATGACGTGTCCACCTAGGTTTGCTAATAAAGCTGCACTGCTCTGTTCCTGCTGGCCCCTGGCTATATTAGCTGTCTGCTTGCCTTATTTGTGAGTTATAAATAGCCAGGGACTGCATACTCACTGTCTGGTTCCATTGCACAAACCGTGATTTTAATTCTCTCCAACAAGCCTGTCTCCTGACACAGGTCTGTCCTGAATGCTCGCTCTTACCTGTTTTCCTTTATTTTCGTGGTTCTTACATAGCTGGGAGATTCTTAAGCAAAATTCCCCAACTGTAAAATATTCCAACAATTAGCAGAGCCACTGAAGGGCATTTTCACTCTGTTAACAAGCTGCTTGCTGCAAAGAAATCCTCCACATCGTTTGTTATGCTCTGGTTTGGTGACATCTTATACTCCTATGGCAGAAATGAAAGGCATCAGGGTTTGTGAGCTGCTCTTCCAGGCTTGGCAAGTACCAAGAAGTCATAAAATCCTCTCCAGGCTCTGCTGGACTAATTTGCTGCAAACCAAAGGCAACAGGCACTCACTTCCAAGAGCCTTCCAGCCCCAGGCCAGAAATGCTTTACAGGTGAACTAAGGCAGAGAGAGCTGAAGGCTCAGTTGGACTCAATACAGGATTAAATCACCTAAAGAAGGATTTAGGTGGAATTTGGCACCTCAATCTAAGGCTGCAAGCTGAAAGCCCTCTGCTCTCAGAGCTCACACTGTACCTGGGCATCTCCCCGTGTGGCCAGGGAGGTCTCTGGGGTGGTGGGTGCAGAGCTGCATCTTCTCCTGCTCTCTCAGCCTCTCTGTTTGTGCTAAAGCTCAGTGAGTGCTGCTGTGCTGGAGCATGTCCAGACACACTGAGCTCTGCCATGGGTCACACCCCACTGTGAGTCTGAGGAAAGGATCACTCTGCTCTTTTAAAGGCAGCAAAATCCAGGGAACCCAGTGGGATGCAGAAACTGCTGAAGCACCAGGCAGGGAAGACCAAAAACTGTGCCCTCATTTCAGGAAATTACATTGAAATGGCTCAATGTGGGCTCCTGTCAAGAAAGAGAATGAGTTCCCAACTGTCTGTTCTGCTTTGCTGATTCCCAGGTGAGTCATAAGATCTCCACCACCTTCCTGAAAAATGTGCAAGAGGTACTGAGTATTCTTCTTGGAAAGACTTCCTTGGGACAGCTGATCCTTGGGCACTGAATCCAAAATCCAGGCTGTGGTGCCTTCCATCCATCAGAGGGTTCCAAGTGAAAGATGTTCATGGAATCACAGAATATCCTGAGCTGGAAGGGACCCACAGGGATCATCCAGCCCAACCCCTGGCCCTGCACAGACACCCCAACAATCCCACCCTGTGCATCCCTGGGAGCGTTGTCCCAATGCTCCCGGAGCTCTGGCAGCCTTGGGGCCGTGCCCATTCCCTGGGGAGCCTGGTCAGTGCCCCAGCACCCTCTGGGAGAAGAACCTTTCCCTGATATCCAACCTGACCCTGCCTGGCACAGCTCCAGCCCTTCCCTGGGTGCCGTCCCTGGTCACAGAGGGGAGCTGATTCCCCCAGGCACCATCCTGCCCTCGTTCAGCAGGACCTGGGCAGGCCCAGGCGTCCCCAGAGGGACACTCAGTGGGACACACCATCCCAGGGGAGCGGTGGGGCCGAGCGCAAGCCACACCAGCGCAGATATCTGCGGAACAAATTACAGGCGTGATTAGTGTGGGAAAGGAGTTAGAATGAGAATGTTCCTCAAAGAAATCACGGCCTCTGGGGGAATAATTTACAAGGGCCATGATGAGCAATATCTCACCCCATGATTCCCTTGCCTTCCATCTTCCCCTTCCCTACAGTTACAGTGAGGGTGAGAAAGATCAGCTTAAAACTTCGGTGTGTTTGTACTGGCAGGATCTGCTGCCAGTTTTATCATTTTTATTAAGACTGGTGTGGCATTTGTGCTTTGTTCAGCCACACTACCAGCAACCTCGCTCAGAGGATCTCCGTGAAAGCTTTTCCATGTATTTGTGCACTTGACTGCGATCAAAACTCATGAATATTTCCAAGACAGGGCATATGCTGAGTGCAAGAGAGATGTGTTGGACTCCAAAATTGTTTCATACAAGAATAATTGAGATTTTTGGCTCTATAAAGAAACTATCCACGGAGTTTTTTGGTGGGAAAATTTATAGGGATGATGCCATCTGCAAATGTCTTTCCATAACCTCATGTGCTGCAGCATCTGGCCCATCCAATGACACAGCAAATTACAGTTCCTGCTAATGCAGCTTGCTTCTGCATTTCAAGCATTATGCCATTATGTCACATGTTAACATGAAAAAAGCCCTTTTTTTATTTTCAGAGGCTTTAATGGAAAAGTTAAGTTCGCTGCTTCTTCCTCTTTCATGGAATCACAGAATGGTTTGGGTTGGAAGGGACCTTAAAGCTCATCTTGTTCCACACCCTGCCATGGGCAGGGACACCTTCCACTAGACCAGGTTGCTCAGGGCCACATCCAGCCTTTCCTTTTCTTACATCATTTCCTATTTTCTCCTGCAGTTGTCAGTCTGTAATTTGATCCATTCCTCAGAAATTATGGTGTCAGATGTCATTTCTTGTGGCCACATTCGTTGATTTTCTTAGCTGCAAATTGTTTCAGGCAATTTGCATTTATGCAGCAGCTTGATGAAGTTATTTCCATTTTCATACCCTCCTTCACTTTATTAATTTATTTTGTTTCTGCAGTGCTTGTTTTTATCTCCGAAAAAAAAGAAACAGAACTTCCATTAAGTTTGGGCCTTATATGGATTAACTCCAAGCTCTAAAATATCCTTCCTGCACAATAATCCAGCTTCTTTCCTTTTCAGGGTTACATACCATAACAAGCTTTTGCTGTTTGTATTAAAATCCTCCCCAAAGCCTTTTAAAAAAATTAACTTTTGTCACTTCTCATTTTATTCCCTTCCTTAATGACATGTAGCATTACTCTGATTACTCTTATTTTTTTCCATTCCTTATAAACAATGATTTTCTTTCCCCATTCTGCTTTCTAACACAACTAATCCCCTGGTTCGTCTTAGTGCCTCATCCAGTATTTTCTGTCACTTATTTTTTGAATATTAATTCAGATGTGGGTAACTTGTGCACCTCTGATTTAAAAACTCATTAAAGTCACCACGTTATTATGTTTAATTTCAGCAACTCACTTATTGCAGCCTGCCCTTCAGAAAAGGGACGCATTCAGACTCTCAGCTAAACTTTTAACACATGCTTAGAAGCAGTTTTGATGAAAAGAAATTGTGCTTTATATATTTAATATTTTTCAACCATCTATTCTGGAATTTCTGAGCCTTGCATAACTCAGCACACATCAACAAGATGCCTCTAGCACAAAAAACGTCCCCTCACTGCCATGCTGGAATGTTGGTCTGGATTTCCTCAGGCTTCGAGTCACACCCAGAGCAGCCTCCTTGCCTTTAACCTCTCCAAGTCTTTTTTTTTATTACTGTTATGTCATTATTATCATTATAATCATCATTCATAATTATTTCCCCTTCATTTTCAGCTTTTCACCTGATTGATCAATGCCCACAAAGGCAGCTGTGTTGCTTCTGGAATTGTGGTTTTCCATCGCCGTCAACATCCAGCTCCATACGGTGCCACTTCCTGAGGAACATGCCAGGATGCTGGGCCATAAAAACGAGCACTGGGCTGCACAGAGTTTGCATTTCATCTCTGATAGCCACAGGAGTGATTTCTCACCCGCGTTGTTCACAGGGTGCATCATCACCGTGTAATTTCTCTGTTCTGTGATTTGCTGTGCACTCTAAATTTAGGGAACTTGATGGGCTTGGCAAGAAGCTCGGCTTACGTGGTCAACATGATCAGACTAAACGGCTGTGTGCGCTTTGTAACACCTTCCTTCCAAAGAGTGCCAATAATTTACCTATTTTCCTACCCAGGGACACGTGAAAGGGATGATCAGGAAGAAAAGCAGTGACAAAACCCTGCTTGGTGACGCTGGAGTGCAACTCACACAGGGGTCTCCTCTGGAGGGTATCAGACACAAATATTTAATATCGTATTTATTTTCTGGCTCAGGTTTCCACTGCTGTGAGGTTCCTCATCCAGGGATGTTCCCACAAGCAAGTTTTCTGCCTCAGGACTCTATTCCTTCCTCTCCAGAGGTTTTTCTGTGAACACCTGGACAAGGCATGTTTTCTTTTTGCTTTCCACCATTTGTCTGTACAGTTTTGGAAATGCAGCTGGTACAGGGTCTTCACCTGGACCTGGAGGTGCTGCTGAAATCCTACCTTGGAAGATACCTGGGAGGGTTGGAACTAAATGAGTTTTGAGGTGCCTTCCAGCCCAGGCCATTCTGTGATTCTATAACTCTATAATTCTATGATTGAGTAAGGGGGATCCTCTGCAACAGCCCCACATATTATCTGCAGTAATCCTGATGCTGACAAAGACCCATAAGAGCAGAGAGTGCCTGCAAATGCCCAAGGAGATTTGGAAACGATGCAGAGTAAAAAGAACAAGGATAATAATCAGGATATGGCTATCTGGATCAATAGGCCTTCCCTTAAATAACAGAATTGCCAGAACTCATTGCTCTAATCACTTTTCTTTCAGCAAACATAAAATCAAGGAGGACACATCTGGGCAAACAAGTCTTGCCTCCAGAGATAAAACCTATGAGGTGCGGTGACTGGCAAGGCTCTACCTCTCAGCACATCAGTTTGGGGGCTATAAAGCTGCTCCAACCATTACCTGTTGTTGTGGAGTGGGGAAAAGCACGGGAGGTTGATGCATGGTGGCATCTATCCTGTTTAATATGGTTTTCCATGTGCCCTCAGCAAACATCACACTGGAGCAGGGAATGGGAACCCCAGATTGGAAGCAAAATGTCAGCACTCACACGGAAAAGAGGAGCCACAACTCCTGCCTACTGCTTTTGTCTTGTAGCAGTTTCTCTACTTAGCTCGTGCTAAGCACACCTCTGCTGGACCTCAGGAGCCTGCTTTTGTAAAAACAATACATTTCTTTTCCACAGGTTGCCTGCAAAAAAAGAGACTTTATTTGATGTTTCAGGCAGTGTTTTGGGCATTCTCTATTTTCAGCCCTCCAGAAACTCGCTGAAGCCGCTGCCATCTCACCTGCTGGGGCTGGGGACACATTTGTACAGCCAGAGGACAAGGTGTGGCTAACACATGTCCCAGACCTCCCAGCTGGTCCCGACAGCGCACTGTTAACTTTAACAACTGATCCAATTAAGAAAACTATAAATATGCAAAGTCCCAGTAAATTATTTATTCAGGGAGCAATTGGATACAAATAACTGCTGAAGGGAAAGATGCTGCTCTCTGTAACAGGGAATTTCACTGATAGCCTGTGTGTTAAAAGGACATGTGTGCTCAGTTGCTTTGGTCCACTACTGCTGGGAAAAAACCCAAAAACACCACACCCCTGTTGCTATTCAAAAAAAAAGCCCTGGTTTTCATGCACTTTTTGTAGGATGGAATGATTTTTTTGCCTGGAAAGGCTCCGCCCAAACTAGGACTCATAAGGACAATCAAGGAGTAGAAAAACAAGGTATGACTTGACTTTTGTGAGTAAACAAGGAAAGGTTTTGGATATTTGCTGGGGAAAAAGAAAGTCTTATCAGCAAGTCTGAATAAAGAAGAAAGTAAAAAATTGTGTTCATAATCAACTCTGGAAAACAATGAGATAAAGTTTGAGTAATATACTGTTAGTGCAAAAAAGAGAAAGGTGCATCACATCCAGAGGGCTGGAAAGGAGTGATCCATTGTGTGGAATGTCTTTTGTGCTGGGGGTTGGTGGGACAGTGGTGAGCTGACACTACATCCCTTACCTCTGCCAACATCAGTTAATTGTCTCTGGGTCTGAATTCCCAAGGAAAGCCTCCAGTCTGCCACTAAATGTAGGATCTGGGAGATTTTAGCTGTAGGGTCCCGGTAATTCCCAGCTGCGTGAGTCCTGGGATGGTGTATATTAATGGTCTCAGCCACTCAGTTCTAAAATATTTAATTTCTCTGCTCTTCATTTCTGCTGGAATTTGCTAGAGCATTTCCTAATGCTGAGAAATATTCCTCAGTGTGTTTTAGGCATCAGAAGTATTCACAGGAACATTCACATGGTTATATCTCACTCTGTTACCCCCTGGTACCAAAGAAATAATTGCAAAGAAGCAATAAAGAGCTGACAAAAAGGGTTCCTGTAACCCCGGGAACACAGCAGCCACTGAAGGTGAATTCCTGTAAATCATCCACAAAATGAAAGCATCTGTCACGACTTCTTTACAAAGTCATGGTGAAGTATGGAACACATTAAAAACAGGAATAATTTGGATAATTTTGAAATCCCATTTCATTTAAAATGAATTCTTAAAGTGTCTGCAATAAAAAGAGTTCTGCAAATACCTTATCCATTGAATGTGTGTGTGTCCTGCATGAAAGTTGGGAATGAAGAGTGCCACTTGGGGAAAACTCTGTTAGGAGCTAATCAGGAGTCCGAACAGCTCAGAGCAGGAGCTTGATTGAGCCATGACATTTCAGAGCACAGGAAGAATGTGATTTATTGACTCATCAGCTGATTATTGCTAAGATGGACCCTACTTAGCTCATGCAGGCTGAAGCAGCCACAAACTTCACCACAGACCTTCCCTACCATGGCTGTGCTGACATGTTCTTCAGATCCATGCCAAGGAAGGGAGAAAGGCAGCTCCAACATTTTGGGAATACCCCTAACACCCCTTACAGACAGATTGGCATCTCCAAAGCCAGGGTGCAAACCTGTGCTGGTGACTTTGGCATCCTCCATGGCCATCCAAAATCTGCTGTGTGGCATCTTTCCTCAGCAGAGCACATAACTCATCAAAGCAGCAGCCTGTAACAGCCGCGGGAAGCAGCATCTCCTAGGAGGAAAAGCAAGTTTTCCCTGGAGGGTTTTTACACCCCTGGATAGCTGTGGGCAGAGCAGGGCTCGGTTTGTCTGAAAGCATTATGCTGACACTCGGCAGGACGTCCTGGACGCGGGATTTTGGGAGTGGGGAGATATAAGGCAAAGTATCCTGAAGAGAGGATGCCACAATCACCTGCGGGGATCACGTTTTAGAGCATCCTCCTTCCTGCCAGTGCTCCCCAAAACGGAGGTAGAAAAAGCCCGGGGGGCGCTCCCAGGCTTGGAGAAACACGAGTGGCCTTTTCGTGTCAGGCTGTGGGCCCGGGAGCGATTTGATCCCACTTCTCCCGGGATGCGGGGCCGGGAGGTGATTTGATCCCGCTTTTCCCGGGATGCGGGGCAGGGAGGTGATTTGATCCCGCTTTTCCCGGGATGCGGGGCAGGGAGGTGATTTGATCCCGCTTTTCCCGGGATGCGCGGCCGGGATGCGCGGCTCGAGGGCGCCCTCGCGTGGCGGCCGCGGGGAGTGCGCGCGGAGGCCCGGCCGGCGGAGGGTCCGGAAAATGCGGGAACGGGGAAATGCTGGAGGGGCTGGAACTGGAAAACAGGGTTGAGATGTAACCCAGCGCTTTTAAAAGTACTCGGCAGCTTGGGAGCCCTGTGCAAAGTTCACTGTGAGGGCCTGCCCGGAGGCTGGACAGACAAACTCAGAGCCCAGCAGTGCAAGGAGCACTCCGGGGGTGCCCCGGCAGTCCGGCAGTCAGACATCAAATCCTGCACCTCTCCCGAATCCTCAGCCAGTCTGAGGAGCTCGCGTGTCCATGAGGAACAGTGTGGCAGCAGGACCAGGGCAGCGCCCGTCCCCTGTGCTGGCACTGCTGAGGGACCCCCAATCCCGGGGGCAGCTTTGGGTCCCTCATTACAAGGACATGGAGGGGCTGGAGCGCGTCCAGGGAAGGGAACGGAGCTGGGGAAGGGTCTGGAGCACCAGGAGCAGCTGAGGGAGCTGGGAAAGGGGCTCAGCCTGGAGCAAAGGAGGCTCAGGGGGCCCTTCTGGCTCTGCACAAGTCCCTGGCAGGAGGGGGCAGCCAGGGGGGGTCGGGCTCTGCTCCCAGGGAACAGGGACAGGACAAGGCGAAATAGCCTCAAGTAGTGCCAGGGGAGTTTAGATCAGATATTAGGGAAACTTTCTTCACCGAAATGTTGTCCAGCCCTGGCACGGCTGCCGAGGGCAGTGATGGGGTCCCCATCCCTGGAGAGGTTTAAGAGACGTGTAGATGCGGCACTTGGGGACATGGCTGAGTGGCAGGGCAGTGGAAGGACTCAATTTTTAATTTCTTGGACTTTTCCAACCTAAATGATTCTATAATTCCACAATTCCCTGTTCAGCACTGCAGCACAGGATCTTCAAGAGTTTTAAAAAACACCCTCCTTACCAACATAACTAATTAAGCATTACCGATTGCTAAGTAAACATTGCTAATTATCAAGCAAACACTGCTGACATATTTCACACAATTAAAGCTATCAAAACCCTGGAAGCACATTTCTCCTCTTCCAGATGCCTGTGGGGTATCCTGGCGCTGTCTGTGATGTCTGGTGCACCTGTTTTCACCCCTCGGAAACCACCTGATAAAATGAATTACCAGCTCTCCTGTAAGCCTGGCAGCTGCCAGCACAGCAGAAAACACGCTCAAATTAATATTAGAGCTACAGGAAATTCATCTTCAGGGCTTCCAAAGCACTGAATCAACCCAGGGCAATGCAAGGTGTCATTAGAGTTCAAAATGAAGCTTCCACACTCAATTTGAATGAAATCTGTTGAATCTAATTGTTCAATATCTATTTATACTGAACTTTGGGAGCATCTCAAACACGTTAGGCTTTGAAGACCTATTAGGTCTGAATTTTCTCAGATGTTTTTGTAGCCAGAATTGTATTCACTTGCACATGTGTTTTACCTAAAGGGGCATCTATTCCCTCTATGAGTTTTATCCAGGTAGCAACAATTTATTGAACAATTGTCTTTAGCTAAGAGGATATATTTGCATTTTTAAAATCAATTAATAGGTAAAACTCTGGCCTTGCTGAAGTCAGCATGAATTTTGCCAATGAGTGAGGATTCAGGCTGTCTTCTAAGGCTGATCAAATGTGTCTTTGAGTAACTATGCTCTCGTTAAATCCTGTCACTCATAAACAGACAAGGTTATTCTCATCTTGTATAATATGCACCAGGGATTTATATTATTTGCCTTCATCCTGGAAGCATTCCAGGCCAGGTTGGACCAGGTTTGGAGCAACCTGGAAGATGCCCCTGCTGGAGTTTCCTAACCCTGCTTTTACCTGTACACTCTACCTTGTTACCTCCCAGATTTAGACTGTTGGAACTCTCCAAATAAACACTTGGAAAACTTCGGGAACACGAGCATGGATAAATGCAGCTCGGCCTAAGAGGGAGTTGCTGTCTCATGCCTGCCCTAGCAGGGTGAGGCTTGTCCCTGGAGCAGCAGCAAGGAAGACAGAAAACTCCGTGGGGCACGAGCAGGGATTGCAGCCCCCACCCAAGGAGGCTCTTCCACCACAAAGACTATCCCAGTTTTTTCTCAGCCACAGCACCCCACCTCATTAGAGACAGGAATATTCCCCCAGTAATTTGACACTTACACTGTATTTCCTTTTGTTACGGCAATCTCTTCAATTTTTAGCGTTTGCTTTTCAGAATGTTTCATATCTTGAATAAAAAATGAAGTAATAATATAAATCAAGCTAAAAATGCCGTGCTCTTTCCCTTTTCAGATGCCTCTGTCTATTGTAAGTTTAGAGCTACTGATCTAGTAGTTATTTTAACTGCTGCTTGGCTTCAGCCCTGTTGATGTATTGGTTATTTTTATATATGGGAGGCCATTTGTGTGACTGATTTTGCAATTCATGCTGCCTGCTGAAGGACATCCCTTGAAACAGACCTCAGAGCTGTATTCTCAAGATGAAAGCAATTGGACAGAAGTACCTTTCTCAAAAGAGGGACCTCTATTACATTTATTTTTTTTTTCCTGAATTGCTTGCTCAAGCCAATTGGTTGGGTTATTGGAAGAAATGAAACAGGGAAAAATTGATGGGATTCACATGTCGGTGTGCAGCATTAAAGCCATTTCTTATCCTTAGCAAATGGTGAGTGTTGGATCAAATTCCAGTATATGGCCCAAATACAGCACAAGGGAGAAAATGATCATGCTTATCATGGCAGCACAGGGTTAGGGGAGGTGAAAACAAGTGCATCAAAAAAAGCACAACCAAATTGCACAGGGTTGTTATTTCAGGTTGCTGGTTGCTCAGCCTCCCTGCCCATGGAAGAAAGATGCTGCAATAACTGTAATTTCACAGATAAGTTGCATTTTAGGTGTCAATATAAAAAAAATCAGGAGCCAGGTAGGAAAATATCCAAGGCTGGCAGCTGAAAGAGGCTTTGGTAAGGAGGTTTGTGCAGCCAGGTGCCCACCAGAGCTGCTCACGCAGTCCCCTCTGCAGCTGCACAGAGGAGAGAAAATTCAACAAAGGGTTCATGGGTTGAGATAAGGACCATGCCGGTCCATCTTGTTGAACCAGGTCTGTCTGAAGTTTTGGGCATGACTGGAGCTGTTTCTATGTGATGTTGAATATTCCTGGCCTTCCTCAGTGAGTGTGAACAAACGAACAGCTGCACTTTATCTGGGCAAAGTTTACTGATACTATTACCTCTTCCCTCGTAGAAGCTCACAGGAGATTCTTAAGGAAGATCAGAACATCTTACAGTGAAAGGCTTCAGAGTAATCGCTCCTCTGGTGATCGGTGACTTAGAGATTTCTTGAGTCAGATACAGAGATTACATATTTAAATGACAATTTTTTTTTTTTTTTACATGAATCTGTCCACACACTTTGGGATCCTGGTCCCAAAGTGACCACCCACATGAAAAAGTATCCCCTTTTCCTTGGTTTAAACTTGCCCTTTTTTTTCATCAGATGCTCCTTAGCTTAGAGAGGTCAGAAATCACAGATTGCTCTGTTATCCCAGGTGACATATAAAAACTTTTGGTTTAACTTCTGTTCAGTTCAGTGACTTCAATTGTTTCTGTCAGATGTGGACCAAAGTAAACAATCCTGTGACAATTTAGAAATTACAGTTGTTTTCCAAATAATAAAAAAAAAGAGAGCCTTGTTTATGCCATCCATCTGGACGCACATGGCACAACATCTGCATGCTCCAAGGGAAGTGCACTGATTCTGAAAGGCACACACAAAATGACATCCCAAGAAGAGTGTTTTATGTTGTTTTGCTAATTTTCAAACAGACCTGAGCCCATAAAACAAGAGTGGTTATGGGGCTGTTCAGACTGAAGGTTTTGCACTGGGCCCATCTCTGGCTCCGCTCTGCTTGGAGAGATTTCTTATGCCCAAACCAAAGGTGAAAATGTATCAAATTTCACACTGCCAGGACCTGTTTGCCCCCAGAAGCACAGATAACACACCAAGCTGCCAGGCACGTTCCTAGAGCGTCATTCCAGCCACTCAAGCACACTGAAAACTTCCCCAGTCAGTCGAACCTTTTGGGGGATACTTCAGTCATTTTGTGGCTGCTGCTGCCCCATTTCATCACCAGGATGCCTGAGGAATTTGGTTCGGACTGGGATTGGCATGACGGAAGAGATTTTCATCGGTCAGGTATAAATCTGTTAATCCTGAAGGCTGTGAAACACCGACTGCCCAGTCACAAGCTCTGTAGCTGAATTCACCATCCCTGAAAGGGTCCAAGGAGTGACTGGATGTGGCTCTCAGTGCTCTGGTCTGTGTGACAAGGTGGGGATCGAACACAGGTTGGATTTCATGATCTCAGAGGACTTTTCCAACTTAATTGATCCTGGGATTCAGTAAAAATGCCAACTCATGTCCATCACAGTGGATTAGACCCAATCACCTGATATTCAGCAGTGCTTTGAATTTTCTTTTGGGAAGAAAAAGAGTGGCTGCTGGCAAAGAGAAAAAATATACAAAAATCACATAAAGAAACAACACACAATCTCTACCAATTATAGAATCAGTTTCTGCCATCCCAGAAAAAAAAATCTTCTGTGGGGAGAATACTCAACATCAGTTTGCACTAAAATGAAGACTGATGTGATTCTCCCAGTAAACTGATTGGTTTGTCAAACACCTGCTTTCAGCAACAGGTATTATATGGGAGTTACTGTGTATTTTTGACAGTGTATTTTTGACAGTGTATTTTTGCTCAATTATCTGCACTTTCTAAAATATTGAAGGCATTTTCCTTCAAAAGGCAGCTTAAGGAAAACACATAAACACACAAAATTAAGTGACTTTTTGCATTTTATTGTGAAATCAGATAGATTGGTTATTCTGCTTTGGGGCAGGGAAGAGAAGCCAGGATGGGCTGGTTCTTACACGGCACATATGATATTTTACTTGAAAGCTGCTGATAACAAAAAAACGAGGCCTAAGTTCCAGAACTGACATTTGCATGTTTTCTCCATGCAAAGTTGCTTTCTCAGGGTCACACGTCACAGCCCCCAGGGCAGGGAGCTCGTTTGAAGTCGGCTGAGCCAGATGGGGAAATCTCACGTAGCAGCTGCAGCAGATGGGAACTCAGGAGGGAGATCCCACAGAGACCCTCTATCTCAAACTTCCCTCACTTGCCAGAAGCTCTGGATTTTTGAGGCCTCACCAGATGGTTTGTAAAGCTTTCAGACGCAGCAGCTATGTTTGAGCATCCAGCAGTTTGAGAAAATGATGGGCAAGTTAAAGCTGGTGTGATGAAGACAGGGCCGTTGCTGGAATGCATTCCTGCCCTAGGAGCTCATCAGGTGCCAGGATCCCGCAGGAAACTCTTCAAGGGCAAACTTTAGTCCAGGGGCAGAATTAAACTGGGGCATGTTTTAACATCTAACCCAAACTTCACTGCAGTAATTTGGCATCCCTCTGTGTTTCCATGTGCTCTGGAGAGTTCACTCCCGGAGCTGCTGCCCAGCACTACCCCAGGTAACCTGTTCTCAGAGCAGGAATTCCCTCCCACCTGGACAAAGCTTGGATTGATGTGCTGAAACTGCACCTGTGCTCCTGCTACTGTGCATTTACCAGTGTATTCAAAGTGTTGAGAGTGCTATGGAAGACAATAATTGTGAAATAAGGATTTCATAAAATCATAGAATGGTTTGGGTTGGAAGGGACTTTAAAGCTCATCTCATTCCACCCCCTGCCACGGGCAGGGACACCTCCCACTATCCCAGGTTGCTCCAAGCCCCGTCCAACCTGGCCTTGGACATTTCCAGGGATCCAGGGGCAGCCACAGCTTCTCTGGGCACCCCGTGCCAGGGCCTCAGCACCCTCACAGGGAGGAATTTCCTCCTAACATCTAAACTAACCCTGCCCTCTGGCCGTTTGCAGCCATTCTCCCTTCTCCTGTCACTACATTTGGAGTACTCCATTTTTTAGGTAAGTGGCAAAGTTTTGTACTAAAAGGAAACTAAACAAAATAGCCACGAAGGAACAAACAACAAGGAAGACACACACATACAAGAGCACAAAAACATTAGAATACAAATAAAAACAAACAAATAAAAAACCGGGATAAATTTAGTTGCCCGAGCTCAGCGCTCCCTCACAGCCCCGCTGTGACCGCACTCCCGGCACTGTTCTCTCCTGTCTCTAGAGGGCTGCCTTAAACCATGGAAAAGGTCCGAATAGCCGGTTTTCAGCGCTTTCCTTCCGCCTCCGATCCCAGCTTCTGCATCGTCATCAGCAGCACCTCCGGACGAATTCCTGGCAGCCGCCAGGAGCAAACGTCCTTTGGGAGGAGATTTGTCCCCAGCTCTGGTCGCGGGTTGTCCCACGCCGCACAAGTGAACCCACCCCTGAAGGCTGATATCAAACCCTGACATTGGGCATTTAGGCTCCAAGCAGAGCAAAAGTGCAGGTTTATAATCCGACTGGTTTGCACTCCACAGCCACCTCGCTGAGAAGGGTTAAATCAGGACCTCTGAGCAGTGTTAGCAACTAATATGCAGCTCCAAATGTGTTTGTAATGCTCTGAAATCAAGAAATGAACGCTTAGGAAGAGTTAAAATCAAGAACTCTGTAAGTGTGCCCTTGTCCAAAATGATGCTGCACTTTATGCTGCTGCATAATAATACACAAAGTAACAGGATTGCATAATAGTGCATATTCCATTTTCAAATGTCACATTTTAAAACTTAAAATGACACCTTTTGTTTTCAATTACTCATTTTTTAATTGCTCATTTTTTTGGAGAATAGATCTCCTGAGGAATGTAAGTTTCAAGAGTTCAGTGTTTAAAAAAAAAAGAGGAGTATAAATCAAGAAGAAAATATGAAACAATGCCATCCAGTAAGGACCTTTACTCCTGAAGCAGTTTTTGTTGAAAATAGTCTTGTTTTGTAAATCTGATGATCACAAAGAACCTGCTTGGTTTTAAAGCAAAACAGAGTCAGCACTTTTTCAGTTATGGGGAAAGCACAGAGGAAGCATGCCAGCCTTTTAATAATTTGCAGCAAACTCCAGTCTCTGTAGCTCTCAGATTAGTACCTGAGCTGATTCAAAGGGAAAGCAAAATAAACTGTTGCACTTGTGTGAAAAACAAACAATTAGTCCAAACTTTGAAGATACTTGGAGGGTTCTTTTGAAATCTGCCAAAGAAAACGTTGTTTGGAGAAAAATCCTTTCATGGTTGTTTGGCTACCCTGGAACACCAGATTTTGAGCCCTTGTAATTTCTAACAACAGTGTTGAGTCGCAGGGAGGGGGTCAGAGCCCTTGGCACCCTCAGCTTTGCCTGGTTGCGCTCAGGTAAGGTCGTGTCTGGGTGTGCCCTCTGACATCCAGCCCCATCCCTCTTTAAACCCGGGCCTGCCGCACTTCAGGAGAGCAGCACTACAGGAAGATACAGGTGCATTTCCGTGTGTGAAGTCTTCCCCTGCTGAGGCCCTGCCGTGGGATCCCAAACAGGTGCCAGCCACCCCTCCTGCAGCCAAGCCCCACAAAGCCAGAGGGGGCTCAACTCAAGCAGCCTGGTCGTAGCACAAGGACACCCTAAGAGCTTGTGAGTGAGAAAAATACCCTTGGAAGTCTGTGGCTCGTGGCTGTATTTGAATTCCATAAGAATAAACCCCCCATTCCTCTTCCTTTCCCTCCTTCTTTTGGCCATACAGCATTTTTGTGTCTCCTGGGTCAAGCATCATCTCTCAGAGACACTGAATTAAAGGCATTTTCCTCCTGTGGGTGCTCAGCCAGCCCACTGTGCCCCCCAGCCCCACCTGAGCCAAGCCCCTGAGATGGGATTATCCTCAGGGCCTGGCTCTCCCGTTGTCCCTGTGGCCACTCTCCAAGGATGGGGGTGAATCTCACCTGTGCTCCCTCCCCAGATCAGGTTTACTCTCAGTCATGAGACACAAACAGCAGCGTGGAAACCCGCTAAGCACCTTAACATCTTTAAAAAAAGGCAATGCTTGAATAATAAATCCATACATGCAAGGTAAATGCAATAGAGATGCAAACACAATAAATGAATTTACAGCTATTCCATTTATTGCACAGCATTTCACCAAGTACCACTGATGGGGTGATTTACAAGGGGTAAAGAGGTTGCATTTACTAAGCTGCTGTGAAAATTGTAGTAGGAGAATCAAGTGCATTTCCTGGCTTAACCGAACATGGGATATGATTTCTCTAAGTACTGTCACCAGTGTTAAAAATATGTGATGGGATATATCAGTAAGAAACATCTTCAAAGAGGATTAAAGGTTCGGATTTTTCTTCTTTTGTTTGAGGCAATAATATATTGAATTCTTTTGGACTAATTAAACTTGAAACTGATCCAGCTTTTTTTTTTTTTTTTTTTTTTTTTTTCTTTTTGGGTACAATGCTTCTTACAGTTTATAGCTAATTGGCAGGTGAGCAAGATAAGTAGCAGTGAACACCACTTGATGCTGTTACTGCCTAAGGGAGAGATGGGCAGCCTGTTGTACAGGAGGAGGCTGTTCAACACACATAGAAGATGAACATAATGAATTTTCACCTGAGGAGATAATGCTATGACTTAACCTCCCACAAGAAATAAGACCTTGGTGTTCCAGGAAATTTCTTATTGAGAAAGTGTTTCAGAGATGACAGCAAAGCTTCTTTGTGGCCACCTAAACACTAAAAAGCCTGTAGGTTGCTTTGCTACTTGGTTGAAATTACAGAATCAGAGCACTTGACTTGCATTCAGGCTTTGCTAATCCCCGTGGAGCTTTATCCCCTGTTTGTCACTAGCTGACTGCATTGACAGCCTCCCCTGCCTGCCCTCCCCAACCAAAACAGCAACAAAAACTCCTTTGCATCAAAGAGAATTCTCTTTGCACTTTGATCACATTTCTCGCGGTGCTCAAGCCTGTTGCTAAGAGAAACTGCGGTGGTGAGGAATGGGCGAGTCATTATTATAATTACTCTTGTTACACCCCAGTGAGAACAAGCCTCTCCCAGCACTCAGGGAATTATCCAGCAGTGTGGGCTTTAATTGATAGAGTCAGTGACAGCCCTGCTGGGTTGGAGCTGCAGGAGGACCCAGCCACAACATCAGCACGTGGGGCAGGGGCTGCTGCCACCCTGCATTGAGCCCCCTCTGCCAGGTAAGGGGGTGTGCACGGCTCTGGCTGCCAACAGGGTGGATTTATTGCATCAGAACCATTATTTCTGTGAACTCGGGAACAGCAAAAAAGCCTGCAGCTGGTGCAGTGCAGCCTGTGCTAAAATATCCCGCTGTGCCAGGGCTTCTTGGCCTGACCTGCCTGGACAGACCTGATGGTCAAGGCAGGAGCAGAAAAACACTCATTTGAAGCCATGCAATGAAGAAAGCAGGACCCAGGTCTCCTGTCTGTCACTCATTCCACTGACCCAGCCACATTCCCTGAGTGACACTACTCATTAGTCCAGAATCTTTTATAAAAACTAAAATATATCATAAAAAGCACTCAGAAATACTAAGCAGAGACATGTGGTTCTTCCAACCTTACAAAGAGACAAGGTAGCTGCGGTTAGAGCAGCCAAGCATTGGACCAGGTTTATTTGGTTTAGCATGGGATGAGGGGATTTGGAGCACCTTCAAGGTGGTTCTGCACATCCCTTCCGCCAGTTCAGAAATTTCAGTTAGTAACTTTACTGAGTTTAGTTCTAAAGGAAAAGGAGTAACAAGTTATATACATGCCAAAGAGGCCTTTTTCTCACATTCCCAAGTATTTAAGGAAAACTGTGGCATGTACCCTATCATCTGCTGGAGGTGTCATGGAAAATATAAACTCATCACCTTCTGAGATTGCAAGGCACGAGCTGTAATAAATACATGAAGTGGTGTTCAGAATATCTGCACTCGTCTGAACACAGGCCTTCCAAAGCGCCTCTGCATTTCAGAAAGGTGCTTGCTCTGAAGTAGCAGAGCTAAATGAAGGTGTTTTAATTTCCCAGACAGCACAAATAGAGTGATTCACCTTTCAGGTGAACGAAAGAAGGGAAAGGATTATCTTTTTCACCTCCTGTTAGAAGGTATCCCAACAGGCTCCAGGTGACACGACGTTTACATGGATCACTGCTTAGTCATTCATCCAGCGTGGCTGGAAAATGTCAAGTGCAGGGCAAATACCTGCCTATGTCGAGACAGAGGGACTTGCACTCTGCATTTAAGGCCTCTAAAGGAGCAGAAAGAAAAGGTGAGACAAATTATTTTGACGAACACTGCGGATCTTCAACAAAAAAAAGGCAAGGGATCATGGAGGAAATGTTCTCAAGTTGTGCTGGGGGAGGTTTAGATTAGATATTAGGTAAAATGTCTTCACAAAAAGGGTTGTCAAACACTGGAACAGGCTGTTCAGGGGAGTGGTGGGGTCACCATCCCTGGAAGTGTTGAAAGAAGGTGTGGATATGGCACTTGAGCACAAGGTTTGGTGGTGAACACGGTGGTGGTGCTGGGTCGACAGCTGGACTTGAAGATCTTAGGGGTCCTTTCCAACCATAAGGTTCTATGGTTTTTTGATTCATTAATGTGGAATTAAAACCTCAAATATTCAGGAATGGCCGAGAAATTTGTGCAGATGGCATCCATGAAGCAGTGTTTGCAGTACCTACAATCCTTGGCTTGGGCTTTTTAAGATCCCGTGGCAGGGAGGAGGAGAAGCAGCATCCTGCCCTGTGGAACAAAAAAGAGTTGAGTTGATGTGCGGGATACTTCTGATGCTGTGATTCTGTGGGGTTTTTTTTGGTTTGGTTTGGTTTTTTGGTGGAGTTTTTTTGTTTGGTTTGGTTTTTTTGAAGGTGCAGCGAAGCTCCAGTGCTTTACTTCCTTGGGTCTCCCAAACCCTTCCAAAATGCTGCTGGAGGGCTTCCTTTCATGTCAGGGAGCAATGATGGGAGCAAGGGAATTGCAGCTAAGTGGAGTGTACACACACAAAAGAATGGTCTTTAGCCATTTCTCTCTGCCTGCCTTCAGTCAGAGCCTGAGACATTAAACTCTATCACCAGCTCAAAAAATCCTTCCCTTTGCTTTGAGAGATAAAGGTTGGCAGCTTTGGAGAACTGCAGGGCTTGGAGATCCTTTAAAATACACTTTACAGATCCTTTGGCTTTTCAGCATTACTGAAGTCAGCCAAAGAAGAGGGCAGGGAAGACTGGAAGTTTGAATCCAGCTATTTTCTAGGGGTTACAGCTATTGATTACAATTGCATTGACTACCAGACCATTTAATCTAATGAAACTGTTCTTGAATGACACCACTGCAATTGAGATGAAAGTGTAGCAAACTTGGAAGGAAAGTTTAAAAGTGTTGGAAGAGGCAACAGTCAGATTTCAGGATACAAATGTGTTTGTTAGTTCATATTCTGCACTGACTGTATTGTGTTTAGCTGAATTCCTGTAGAAATTATCTTATTTCACCAGGAATAATGCAGAGGGAGAATAGTCATTTTCCTACTATTTCTGTGAATGTTTTCCCATACAATAAATCTATAAACCTGGTAGATCCTAAAGCTGAGTCAATAACAAATTATTTATTGGGAGGCAGATATAGCTCTCAAAATCCCTTAGATAATTCTTTTACTTGTGGCTTAATACGAAGAAGGAGAGTTAATTATTTATACCATGCACGGGGTTCACTAAATGAGCGCTGCAATTTGCAAGATGAGATGGAGTCATAAATAAATGCTTTGCAAAAATTGTTCTTTACTCAAAGCCAAAAGGAAAAGTATTTGTGAGATGGAGCAGGGATGGGCATCACTGAAATCCAGCAGATTCAGAGGCATCACTCAGCTACTTACACAAAGGGGCTGCACTCTGTTCTGGGTTTCCCCATGCCCTTGTCTCACTTAAATACAGCACCATGTCTGGGTTTTGTCTCAATTCCAAACAAAAATTATCAGAGCTTGAGTTTACCTGATGAAAGAACTCTGCACATGTGAAGACATTGGTCTGTCATGTCTGGTCCTGACACAAACCCCAGAATCATTGTATTAGTTCTGTGGTTTTATTCTTAAATTAACATTGTCTCTTCTTAACTCATTTTTATCTGCCATTAGACCCCAAAGAGAGAGAGAGT
Organism: Atrichornis clamosus; assembly: GCA_013400975.1. Lineage (NCBI taxonomy): Eukaryota > Metazoa > Chordata > Aves > Passeriformes > Menuridae > Atrichornis > Atrichornis clamosus. The sequence continues at coordinate 148,314 of WBMZ01009479.1, read as the reverse complement.
ACTCGTTTCCATGATCTAAGTTACCTTCTCAAATTAGATAATTTTGATTAATTCCTTCAGCTAACAAAGGTCTTCAGAGAAGATCTTTAGAGAAGGAGCCTTTCTAGTCAAGACAAAGGTGCAAGAGAGAACACATGGGGTTTGGGTTGGAAGGGACCTTAAAGTCCATCTGGTTCAAAGCCCCCTGCCAAGGGCAGGAACCCCTTCCACTAGACCAGGGCTTGCTCGTGACGCTCCTCAGACAGCCCTTCGATGATTTGAAATTACACTGTAATATTTCGCTGCATTTCCCAGTAAAGGACCTCTTCAGGAGAGGCTGAAGGCAGTTCTGCTGTGGATCTGAGAGCTGCTGCCCTCACCATCTCCCTCTGAGCCCTGGGAAACACCTGCAAACTCCTTCCCTGCAGCTGCAGCAGCTACGACGTCTCCCTCTGTTACTTCTCAAATTTATTTCGTCCTCCTCCCTATTTAAACCCTGAAATTCTGTCCCAGCCGTCTTTTGTAACCGCAGCCACCACGTCTTCCTTCAAGGCTCTTGGGTTACCTACTGCCTCTGTTGCTCAGACCTTCAACCACTTCACACTTTTGTCGCAGCACTTAATTGTGAGTGTTAATTGATGGACTACAAGTGCTGTGAGCGTGAGAGTTTTGCTATTGTGCCAGACAAAAGAATTCAGGTAACTGCTGCCTCCTATCACTTGACATGCAAATAGTGCCCGAGCTCTGGGAGACCTGGGGGTGAATTATTGATGGGGAAGGGGCACCTGCCCGGCTCGAGCAGGTCTTGGCATCCGGGCTCAGGCAGGAGACACTGGGAAGTAAATGAGGAATGATGAACAACGCTTTTAATAAATTGCAGATGAAAACCCCTTTGGCCAGCGAAAGGTTAAATAACAGGGATAAGTGAGTCACTCCATCGCCTGCCCTCCCCCCTTCCCCACGCTGCAAGTTTAATAAGCCAAAATCAAAACCATCTCGGCCCTCGGAGCTTTCTAAGATTTAAGACTTTAAAATGTGAAGCACCTCATTATATGTGCCTATTTTCAATAAAAAGGGGAGATAACTGGTGTCACGTCAATGTCTTATCAGTGATATTTGTTTGACTCCTCTTTCGAGAGTGCACTGCTTGCTTTTTCTGGTGCTGGAATCAAACTCTTCTGAATTGTACAGTATGAGAAGATATATCAGTTTTCACCTAAGAACTTTCAAAAGGAGACCAGTCTGTGCCTCACTCTGCAGAAATAAAGAACTATTGTACAGTAGAGCGTACAAGACTTGCAACATGGCCAATTGACTTCCTTCCTATTAATCAACTACTCTGTTTACCTTCTTATACAAACCATTTCAAAACCATTAAAACTAAGAGGATTAGCATCACATTTCTGGCAAAAAGCACCTTAATTTCAGCAAATGCTACTTTCACTCTCTGAGGAGATTTAAAAAAAAAAAAAACCAACCTTGAAAGAATTGGATTCTTTATTGTGGCAAATTCACTGAAACAGGTATAAATTATATCTCCCATGTAAAAAAAAGGTGGAGGGAGGGGGGTAAAAAGAGGAGTACAATTCTCTCAACCCAGTGAGAGAGAACTGCAAAAGAATTAAATTACCAAGAATGAAAAAATTTCAAAGCAATCCTGAAACATGAGTTAAGTCCTGACAATTTGAATCAATTGTTCTGTCCTGGCCATGTACGAGTAGTTCCTACTTCTGCAGCCTTGATTTCGGAAACAGTTGGGAATGGTTCACTTGGTCTGCAAATAATACTGCAGCCAAAAGTTCAAGGCCCAAATTCCCATTTTTTTGTGCTCTGGGAATTTGTCTGGCACAGACAAGTGGATGCCCTCATGCCTTTTATGCTAAATTAATCTTATTTATCTTCCAGTCTTGGTCAAAAGTTTTGCATGGAATTAAATGGGGGAAAGGTATTGTTCCAAATAAATTCCTATCTCCTGTAAGCATGAACACCATGTAGCATCAGTTTAAATATTTGCAGCCAAGCATTTTGCTTTGTTAAGTGGGAGGTTTATGAGATGTAACTACTAAACACACACCTGAGAAAGAACATGAATCATGAAAAGACATTAAATTGATATAATAGAGACCTAACACCTAAAGAGAACGTATCCCAACACAGGGGCACAAGAAAATGATATATAAGGGAATATAACAGAAAAATTTACCTCTGAATGATATTAAGGGTAATTTTTCATGAAGGGAGGTAATTAGAAGAGAATTTAAATATTCCCAGGAACTTGTCATAGAGCATCCCATGAAATGAGGATACAGGGTGAAGTCTTAATCCAGACAACCAATAAATCATATTAAACACCAATAATTCCAGACATGATAAAGGATGTTGCCAAGGATGCTGCAGACACCTCCACTCAGGGCTGGCACACAGGATGCAGGACAAGCAGGAATCCCTGCAGAAACATCATCAAGAGCCACTTTGGGATGTCCCAGAAAGGCAAAAAGGGGCACACCAGGGTGGATTCGGGGGTCTAAACTGTGTGTGCAAAGGTACCAGAGACCATGCATATTAGATTGCTTTTACGCTTCTTCCCTAATATTTTCTAACAATAAATTTGCCATTTGCTCACTAAATGTCCAAAGAAACACCTAAAATCCTTCTTGTAAGTAAAAAAATGATGATTTAGAGCCCTTAAGCCAGTTCATGTCACTATTTTATCAATACTGTTACTAAATTCTAGTAACAGTAATGTTACTAAATTCTACTAAAATTTTTGTCATTTGCTCATAATAACGAAAAATAGCTTTTTTCCCCTATTTTCTTTCCATAGTTTGAGCCTGCTGAGCAGGGCAGAGAGTAAGAGGCACAATTTTGCCTTCTTCATGGCATCCCTGAAATAAATAGATTAGCGACTTGAAGGGAAAAATCCACAGCAATTTTTTTGTTTTTCAGAGCATTAAAATTCTTTTTAAAGCAAAAATTTTTTCATGAGTCGAAAACAAAGTTTTAAAATAAATGTTTTCATTTTAGCCGTATTTTTTTTTTTTTCAACTACTCGTCTTTAAATCAAGCTCAGAAATAAGACAACAGTGTCTCCAAAGGAAAGTTGCAGCTTGATGAAAGAAGGCGCCAGCTAAAATTCCACTGAATTTCCAAGCCTGTCCTTCTGGTTATCATTCCAGTTATCCATCCAGTGCAGCTCAAATAGTTAATATATGGGCATTGCTCTGCGATTGCTGGTTTGGGATCAGGCTTTTTAAGGCACATAATTTTTCAGACAGACCTTGGTGATGAGTCTCTGGGGTCGGATGCTGATGGTCCCTTCCCTCTGACAAGATAAATGGTCCTTTATAACTCTTGTCACACCGCAGAGCTGGCACCAAGGAATTAAGATAAAACTTTTTTGCTGGCATGGCACTGTTGTAGTGCTGCATGACTAAAACCCTTCACTGCTGGAAAAAGTCTGGCCCTGCTTGTGTTGAGCAAAGGACACAACCTCACCAAATGGAGCTTGGAGGAATGATGTTGTTGCTTCTCTATCTTGGGGAAAGGCATTAAAAATGAACTGCTCATCTCCAATTGCTACAAAAGATTCAATCCCCCAGGTTTACTCTTAAAAAAAAAAATAAAATTTAAACACAGGGTCTTCATTCCAATTTACTGCAAAGAGTTTGAATAAAGTGAAAAATTCCCATGCTGGAATTTCTTCATTTAAATAAAGGCTTAGAAATAAAATATCTACCTCTGCTAGAGAAAAAGACTTCTGATAATATGTAGTTTTGGTCCAGAGAATCATAGAATGGCTTGGAAGGACCTCTAAAGGTCATCTAGTCCAACACTAATTATTATCAGAAAGCTTCCTGATCAGTGATGCACAAAATACCTGCACAGAGGGCATGGAGACGATGTTTTCCCACTGAGCAGGTTTCTCTCATCACCAGGTTGCAATAAACAGTTCTTCAATATTGGTTTTCCCTCGCAACGAGAGCTATAGGTATTCTAGAAATGCAATTGAGAAAAATAATTGTACACTCAGGAGGAGGATAAGCAAAAAAACAAGCACTGCAATGGTCTAAGAGTGGTCCATGCCCTGCTCCTTGTCTGTTCTGTAGCTATCCTCTGGTATAAAAATAATGAGGATTTTGCAAGCATCATCTTTTGAAAGCATCTTCTTTCCCAAGTCCTAAATGTCTTTCTACTATTTTAGAAACACAAACTTAGAGCAAGAGCTTCTGTTTTTTGAACAACCACAAAGAAAAAAAAAAGGGAAATTCAGCATCATCTGTCCCATAGGCCCTGTCATAAATGGATCTGGATTTTTTCTATGACAAAAGATAAGCTCCAGTAACACAGTGCTGCGCTGCATCTGATGACCATAACAGAGATAATGCTCCCTAAACTGGAGGCTTAGCCCTGCTGCAGGGAACAATAGACTGGCCTGAGTTGGAAGGGACGTTAGAACTCATCCAGTTTCACCCCCTGCCATGGGCAGGGACACCTCCCACCATCCCAGGGTGCTCCAAGCCCCGTCCAGCCTGGCCTTGGACACTTCCAGGGATCCAGGGGCAGCCACAGCTTCTCTGGGCACCCTGTGCCAGGGCCTCACCACATTTTCAGGGAAGAACCAGCTCCCTCCCCTACTGCCCAGGGTGCTCTGGCTGGACCTGGCTTAGCTGCTGGGAGAACCCTCCACCAGAGCCTTTCTCACTGCAGGTTGAGCCATGAGAGCAGGAGCCGCCTTCGGAGTCCACCCTGCGTGTGGCATTGCAAGGTGTTTACAGCAAAGCTGCAAGGTGGATATGGAGGAATAAACAAGCCCAGCTTAAACCCTTGCTTTTGTCAGAAGAGCTCAAGGCCATTAAGCTCAGTCTTTTAAGCTGGCTAAGAGAAAGCCATGATAGATTCCACAAGATATACTGTATATTAAAAGGTCCCTGATTTTTTCGAAATGATAACCTGCTGAAGGAAATGATGTCCTCTGCCACAGTACCTGCTTGTCTAATTGCAAACCATGCAACCTTATCCCCCCAGAGATTTACAGATAAAAAACCCCACTGTCATCACCTCCACCCTCCCTGTCTCCGCTCTCTCTGTGCAGCAGGTAAGACAAGAAACGTGGGCTGGAGGATTTCAATAGGTGGGGTGCATTTGAGAAACAGGACAATTACCAGCACCAGCACGGACACGTGTGCAGCAGGACTGGAACAAGTTAGTGACAGCAGGCTTTTCAACTGAGTACCAGTAAAATAAATAACAGATGGGACTTTGGAGGAACATGGAAGCCCTGGGTCCTTCAATTCAGGCCATCGATGAAAGCGCCCATGCGGATAAAGTTTTAGAAGTTATTTGTTTAAAAAAATAGTAATAAGCAAGGTCCAAAATTCAAAGTTTCCCCAGATAACAAGGCTTGACAGTGTGAGGAGCATAACCATAAGCAAGAGCTCTTCTGGTTTTGCATTCCCCCTAACTCTGCAAGAAGTTATTTTGATCCCTAAGGAGGCTGAGTCAAACCCTCTCCTGGTGCTGATGCTTCTTTGTACAAAGCAGGTGTAGGGAGTGGAACCACAAAGTTGTGCAGACTTCCTGCAAAGGGAATGCAAACCTCAGAAACGGGCCCCGAAATGATGTCCACTGAAGGTACAGCGGTGATCCTGTGGGAAGCCTGCTCTGGAGCAGTCTGTTCCTGAAGGACTGACCCCATGGAAGGGACCCACGCTGGAGCAGTTCGTGATGAACTTCCCACGGAAGGACTCACATTGGAGAAGTCCATGGAGAACTGTTTTCCATGGGAGGGACCTCACACTGCAGCAGGGGAAGAGTGTGAGAAATCCTTCCCTGAGGAGGAAGAAGCAGCGGATAATACTAGAGATGAACTGCCCACAGCCCCCATTCCCTGTTCCCCTGAACCACTGAGGGTGAGGGAGTAGAGAAATCAGGAGTGAAATTGAGCTCAGGAAGAAGGGAGGGGCTGGGAGAAGGTATTTTTAAGAATTGGTTTGATTTCTCATTACCCTACTCTGATCTGATTAATAAATTAAATTAATTTCCCCAAGCGGAGTCTTGGGGAGTGTATTGCCCATGACAGCAATTGGTGAATGATCTCTCCCTGTCCTTATCTCAACCCATGAGCCTTTCATTGGGGTTTTTCTCCCCTGTCCAGCTGAGGAGGGGACTGATGGAGCAGCTTTTGTGGGAACTTGGTGTCCAGCCACGGTCACGAGCACAGATTGTTCTGCCTCCCATCCTTCCCGGCCATGCACCATCAGGGCAGCTTTACATTCATTCCCTGATACCAGAGGAAGGATTAAGGAGCTGTAATAGGGAGTGAAGATCTTGCAGTCTCACGAAAGAGTGCATTAATTGAGCAAATTTTTATGGATGTGGAAGTCTAAATGACTTTTCTGCCTCTAGGCTTTCTGTGCAGGATTGTATATTCAGGTGAATGAAATATATGAGGTAGGCTGGGTGAACATTTAGCAAAACTAAAACCTTTAGCTAAATTTGCCACCCTTGACCTCTACACACATTTATTTGGTCTCATTTTAGAAAACCATTATTTTGCTGGGCATAGCATCAGGTTAGGATGAGAGAGGGTGGAGAAAAGTGAATGAGGGAAAAAAGATTTTTTTTCTGCTGCCGCTTGCTCTCCTGCCCCATCCTGTACAACACCTTTCCTAGGGTGATGGGCAAGGCAATCAAGGACTTGGCAGGGCTGGGTAAATACATTTTCCTGGGAATCAGCTATGCAGACACAAAGGGCTAAACCTTTCCTCCAAGCACAGACCCCAGCGGAGCTGTTTCCAGACACAGGCAGTGGGAAGGTGTCCAACGGGGTCGTGGTTTAGTGGTGGACCTGCCAGCACTGGATTAATGGTTGGACTTGATGATCTTAGAGGTTTTTTCCAACATTAATTATTCTGTGATTCTATAATATGTGACCTCACACAGTTCATCTCTTTTTTTCTGTCTCTTCTCAATTGTTTTAAATAAAATATAGTTTGGGCCTGAGATTCTCTGTGGCCCTGTGACTGTGTAAGTGTGGTCCTGACCCCAGATATGGAAATACCAACACACAACATTCCTTCTTTAGATTTGCATGGGGAATAAACCCATTGAATTCTTAAAGCTTTATCAACTCATTTCAGCTTTATCCATATTGCAAAAAAATCAATCTCAGCACCCTGTAAGGGCTACCCTGACAGAAAAAAATTAGAGATATTTGATCTGACCCATTTTCTGGAGAAAGAAGACAAACATAGACAATATCTCAGTGCACAAGAAGGTACAAATCCTGTACAAGCCCTGACTTCCCAGGCAAAAGTCTTGGAGGGTGAGCTATTAACACCTGCAGATGTGCACCTCCCTCGTTATCTGACAGTCAAGCTCTCAAGTCTATTTAGTATAATTCCAGAGTTCTCTGAGATGAAAATAATGACAAAAAATACTGTGACAAGATAAAGTACAGTGCTATAAAAATTCTCTACAGTGCTATAAAAATTAGATTCTTAGCAGAAAAGAGAATGAAGAGGTAATTTAGTAAAAGTGATGGATGAACCTCGGAAGGTTCAGAATTTTAGTTCAGTGCAGTTGCTTATTCAAACCTGGGAAATTCAGGAAAATTGTCACCCCCCATGACAGCCAGTCCCCTCTTGGTTCTCACCCACCTTAAAGCTGACAATAAGAACACAAGAAACAAGAGGTGATGACAGTCTTTAATCCAGCTGGATTCCTGGTGGTACTTAATCAACTCTTAGTTGACCCTAGCTGGCTCTCACATTTCCTGCAGTACCCAGGTTTCCATCAGGGCAAACAGAGCCAGTGCTGCAATGTGTGGCAGGACTTGCACACCATCTGAGATGGCCAAAGTATCACTTTTGGTATGTGTTTCCTTTTGTGCCAGTGGCTTATATGATTAAAAAAACACTCTTTGGCAGGTTAGTGGTAAAAGCAGAGAATACCTTGGTAGTGGTAGGATTGTCTGGCACTGGTAGATAAAAGCAATTTCTGTTGATCCTCAGATGTCAAAGTGCTAAGAACTAAATATCTTTATGGCCTGTTTATAATGAATCCTAGAGAAATGAAATAGTGAACCTCGGTCACCATGAGACTGGATGTCACAAACAGGAGTAAAACTCAGATCTACCAAACCCAGGATCTTCATTTTCTTAAGGGATGCTGCACCTCTTTTATTGCATGATGGGCAGAGTTTCCAAGATGTGACCATATTTTCCACACTTTGTATTAGCAGAAGAGTAGGGAATACAGACCTTGGAACTACAAAAGCACTCACACCAACTGGCTGAACAATTTGTACCAAAAGTTACAGAAATGCTGTGAAATGAAACTACTTCAATACTCCACTGAGCTTTTCCCTGGCTAAGGACCTTTGCCTCTAAGGAACTAAAACATGATATTTATTTCCTCAAGGCCAAATTTCCAGTGATAATGTTGCTTACAATTTCTTATTACCTTAAAAAATATATCTATATAACTACATATTTCTATATCTATGTAGATACAAGTCTGGTCATACAGAAACCTGTTGACCTGGGTATTCCTTGTACACACCTGGCCACTGAGAGGCTTTGCAGCTTCGCAGTGCAGGTAAAAGGTAGAGTTTGTTTAGATATTGAAGGTAACAGATGTGAAGTGTAGAGCTGCAGCTGAAACCACAACACTCCTCTGGTAGGTTGATTGTGGTTTGCTGTGAGCACCCAGCAGCACCCATGAAAAGCCTTTTTTTCCTTAGGCAAACAATTTTTGTGCTCTGTCCAGCTGCCTGTACATGCAAAATAACACCTTTCTGTTTCTCAGAGAATCAGTAAACCGTGGCTGTAATGAGTTTTGTTTGTTACGGTCTTTAAAACATAACCCTTGGTAATTCTGGTTAACTGTATTTTAGTTTTCCAGGATTGAAGAAACACCACAAACGTTACAAACTGCTGGATGTGCAGTGAGATTATCATTTGTTGAAGCAGATTAGGCACGAGCAGGGGGTGTCAGTGACCTTCCATCCCTCCATCCTGGGATTTGGCTCAGTGGAGGTGTTATCCAAGCCAGTTTTCCTCGCCCCACCTCCTCAGTTCCCCTTCAGAGACTGTCCTCTCCTTTTAGCATTTTCCCCTCACACTTTTCTGATTGGGCACATAATTTATGGGCTGTGATCTACTGTAGTTTTGAATTGATTTTTAGTTCAGCTATTGTAAAGCATTTTTGTGGACCAGTACCTCAGGGTGATATTTTTTTTTCTTTACTTATGTTCTGACTTACCTTTTTCTCCCTGACTTTCCCATTCTTTGCCTCTTGTTTTCCTGTTTGTTCCATAGTGGAGTGCAATATTCAGCTAATGTCCCCAGGAAATAAAACCTCATTAGAAAATGGTAAGAACTAAAGTCATTCATTTTAATGAGACAATTATATTAATTTGCTTATAGCCAGTAATAAAGAATGAGAAAACCTGTGCATTTTATACTTCTCTATTTTTTTTCTCCCTTTGGTCCCGCTGGCCTGTAATTTCATTTCAAAGCCCCCTGCTAAGAGCTCTCAGGACTTCTGTAGACATCCCCAGGAAGGTGGGGATGGATGGTTCTCCCTCTGCACTTCCACTGTTCTCACCAGGAAAAGCTTCCCAGGACAAGTGTGAGGGAGTTGGCTGGTGATATAAAGTCCCACGGATTACAAGATTTGTTTGGAAACTGAATTCTAGAGGAGGGGAGGAGGAAACAGTGGATTTGGGCAGAAGGAGAGACCTGTGAGAGGGCGTGAATGGAGTAATGGGAAACCATCCCCACCCCTGGATGCATGCTTGAAACAAGAGCTAGATTTAGATAATATATTCCCATCATGTCAATAACTAAATTTGAAAAATCTTCAAGGGTTGGTTTCACGTGATTTGGAGCTGATAATGAACTTTTTGGGCTTGGTGATCTTCCAAAGCATGATTCAGTCATTGAGTCTCCTGATAGAAGAGTACAGCCCTTCCAGAAATAAGGCAGGTGAAAGCAGTTTTAGAACCTTTAATGTAAAAATCAGATAGCATAACATATTTAAGAGATTGTCTTAATCCATTCCTTGTGGTCAGAACTGCCATTGACCTGTTACTCACAAGCTGGAAAGAATTTATTAAGGTTTTTAGGCAAACAGATAGGGATTTCAGCTGTTGGTGGAGTCAGAAAACAGAATTATGCTTCAGAAAACTGACTTTCTGCTTCAAGAAACATGAGCATAGAACCAACAGGAGTAGAGGTTGCTTCTACAGCGATGTTTCAGCACCAGCATTAATTCCTCCTCATGCCTTGCGTTTCTCATTGAAGGCGTTATTAAAGACAATCAAACTGTCCATTTCACATCTAAACTGTACATTTTGCTCTAGCCAAGGGGCAAAATCGCAGAGATTTGCTGTTAATGCCTTTAATTAATAGGGAATGGCAATGGTAAGTGGTAATTCAGCAGGGTGAAGGTGGGTAACTGTGTCCCTGCCTCATCACAAGGACTTCTGGAAGGCGCCAGCTGCCCCGCTACTTATCAGTGAGCACAAATGAAGGTGTGGAAAATAAAAAAAGAAATGTGTAGACAGTCTCATAGATGGATCAAATATTTGAGAAGCAGAATTTACACACATACTGATGCTCTCTACATGGTTATAGCATGGTCATCTTTCTCTGATATTTGTTCTGCCTCACTCAGGGCTGCCTGGGGTGAGTCTCCGCAGCGCTTCTTGGACCTATGCAGACAAATATAGAAAAAGAAAATTTCTAGGTCACTTTTCTTTGGGTGCCTCAAGATTCTTGGATCCTAAATTATGCCCACAAACAGATCTGACAGGTCTGTGTCTCATCTGGGAGCTGAACTCTGGGCCTGGACTGACTGCTGTAATCCTTCTCTTCCAAGGGAAGCCCTGCACCCTCATCCATGAGGATGATGGAGCTGAAGTTGCAAAGACTCTCTGTTCTTGGCCAGATGAAAATGAAGATTAGCAGTTAATCTGGACGCAGAATGTGGATTTTCTTACCCTTGTGGCTGCATGTTGCCATTTCTGAGCAGGCAGCCCTGTACAATCCCTGGAGTTGTGTATCCACTGCTCAGGTTTGGGCTGGGTGCACAGCAAGCGCTGAGAACAGAGGCCACGCTTTTTATCCCAGGATTTTTATCATTTTACCAGGTCCTATTTATTTTCAAGCATCTGTTCAACCTTTCATGCAAGATGAAAACAATAGCTTCAGCTGCTTTCTACCTGAGCACTGGAGGAGTTCGAGCTGATACTCACATCAAAGCGCTCGGCATATTTATCATTCCTGATTCTGTAATAGGCAGCGGCGTCTGACAGATGCACAAAAGCACCACAGTTTCCACTTGGACCTTACAATGGCAGCAATGACTTCAAACTAGGATTAAAGACTCGCTCAGGAAATGCTGAGCATTTTCCTTACCGAGTAATTGCAATCTCCTCACAGCTTGCCTTGCTGGCAGTGCCACGCTACACCCGGCGGGTTGGGAGCACAGAGGGTGCTTTGGGAGCTGCTGCTGCTGCTGCTGCTGCTGCAGAGCCCAGGTTGGCTTTAGTGGGAACAGGAATACACCTATAATTCTTCGCCAGCACTTTATCAAGTGACACATAATCAGTTTGGTTTGGAATTTTTCAGGCATGATAGAGATGTATTTCCTCATGGGCAAGCCCTAGTCTTATCCTAGAATAAGTCACTTTTTCATTTACCAGAAAGCAAATCTTGCTCTGCAGTTAAAGCTTATGTTTAGGAGAAAAAAAACATACCATAAATAAAAAAAACCCCTGAATCCAGCTATTGGGGTGAAATTGCCTCTGGAATAACTTGTATCAGTGACAGCCCCAAAAGTAAGGAAGTAAGAATGTGTCACAACCTGCCATTATTTAATACACGGAAAAAGCTGTTAGAAGAAAATTATTCAGCCTGCTGAGAGAGACACCTAATCACCCTTACAGGTGTGTCAGATGCCATTATTTTTTTTCCTTACCATTTTTGAATCATTACATAAATTGTTTATTGAATATACAGCCTTATGCTGTGTGAGAAATCAAGAGCATTGGCCACAAGCTCCAAACACAGTCAGTCACAAGGAAAATCCAAGCTTACTGGAAAATTGCAATTCCATTATGGAAGATTTGTATGCAGGCAAAGACATTACTTGTGTTACTCAAAGCAACAGAGTATAGATACGTACTGATTCTAAAAGACAATTAAAGCCACTTTAATCAGCATTAACTAAGATATTTTTGTGGTTTTAGTAAGCAATAATCTCATTTAGGGTTATCAGATTTAAGAAGAGATGGTGTAAAAAGGAACTAGTTTGCTTAAAATATGTTTTTCACGTGATTATGGGAATTGACTAAAATAAAATGCTTGGCAAAATTTAAAGCGCCTTTAAAAGTGAACAGTAATCTCTTCACCGGTATGGAGTAGAGGCTTGCTTTGGACTGTAGCTTGGATGCATCTACAAATCAGTAAAATGATAGAACAGAATCTCTAAATGGATCCTTTTAAGGCATAATTTGCATTATAGGCCCATGCTTGGTAAAATTTCTCTCAAACAACAGCATAGCAGTATTAGCATGCTCAATTATAGATCTTCCTACAACACCACAGCTCCTATGAGTCCCCAAAGGCTAAAATGGTTCTTTTGCAGAAAGCTGTATATTTTTATGTTTAAATAATCCATAAAGACTGTCCCTGTTGAGAAGTTCAAAAAGACTGTTCTGAATGCTTCATTGCTGGGCTTCGGGCTGTAGGACAGAATGCAAATCCTGGCAGTAGGTCCTTGTTTCATCTCTGGATGACCTTTTTTTGGGCTTCACTTTGACTGCCAGAATGTGGCTCTGATTTACCTGTGATTTTATAACACAGTCTCGAGTCTCTGAGTCCAATATTAGCAAAGGATTTGAGCTTACTCGAGGAGCAATGCTCAGGGAGACCTGGAAATCCAAGGGTGCAGCATGTTGGTGGCAGAGCTGGGGCAAGCAGTGACATCTCCAGCAGAGACCAGCACACAGTTCATTGGTGATTTGCAGATACTGGTGATGCCGTGTGAAAAACAGGATATTGATAAAAACGGTGCTCTGGTTTGGGTCAGGAATGTGACTCCTGGACAGCTGGACAGCACATGCACATCGACACGAGTTTCCCATGGAATTACCACTGCTTAAAATTAAAGCACATGCATACAAAAATCATAGAATCACAGAATGGTTTGGGTTGGAAAGGACCTTAAAGCCCATCCAGCCCCACCCTCTGCCATGGGCAGGGGCACCTCCCACTATCCCAGGGTGCTCCAAGCCCCGTCCAACCTGGCCTGGGACACTTCCAGGGCTGGACAGCCACAGCTTCTCTGGGCACCCTGTGCCAGGGCCTCCCCACCCTCACAGGGAAGAATTTCTTCCCAATATCCCATCTACCTCTCTTATTTAACTCTCTAATCTATCTATATCTAATTCCCTGTCAGTGTGAAGCCATTCCCCCTTGTCTTGTCTCTTCAGACCCTTGTCCCAAGTCCCTCTCCAACTCTTTTGGAGCCTCTTTAGGCACTGGAAGGGACTCTAAGATTTCCCTGAAGCCTTCTCTTCTCCAGCTGAACACCCTCAGCTCTCCCAGCCTGTCCCAGAGCAGAGGAGCTCAAGCACTTGGAGCATCTTCATGGTCTCCTCTGGACTTGCTCCAACAGCTCCACATCCTTCTGAAGTTGGAAGCCAAGAGCTGGACACAGCACTGCAGGAGGGATTTCACCAGAGCAGAGCAGAGCAGAGGGGGAGAATCACCTCCCTCAAGCTGCTGGTCCCACTGCTCTGGCTACAGCCCAGGGTAAGGTACAAAATTAGAATTAAACACATGCATGGTGAGATTCCTATGGGGCAATTTGTGTCCATGTGCTTAAAATTAAGCACACACTGGAGTTTTTGCTGGATTGGGTCTTCCTGAGTTGCTCAAGGTTAAAAACAAGATTCCATTAGGCCCAAGCCCTGGGGATGAGCTGCAGTCCCCAATTCCCTGGTCTCCAACATGAGGCAACTGGAAGAAGAGAGTAAGCTGCTGCTTTTGGTAAATAACCTCCCCAGGTTTGTTTTTTTCTGACAGGTTTAAACAGCAACAGAAGAACTCATAACATCTTGATAGATGCTGCTTTTCTTTTGCAATGAGTTCTTCCTAACTTGCTTAAATTTGTATTTCTAAACAATTCTCTATCATGCTTCCAAATTCCAACCTGATATTAAATTATTAAGGAGGTATTTTTGAAATATCTTATCTTGACATGTATCTCCTGAGCCAAATGACCTCCGGCACTGTTCCTAATTAATTTCTTAAAGGAAAAAAAAAAAAAAAGCTGGNTGATGTTATTCTTTTAGGGCAAAAGACCACCCGCACTGTTCTCAAATCATTTGTTAAAGGAAAAAAAAAAAAAAAGCTGGCAAGAGATACCAGCAGTGACCCTTCCCAAAGTCCTCCAGACTGTGCTGGGCTGCTCCCTGCTTGGGGATGCATGAGAGGGAGAACAGGTCCAACATTTCCCCATTGTTTCCTCTCCTTCTCCAGAGCACAGACACTTCACCCGTCTGATGCCAGGAGCAAAGGCAACACAACCATTCCCAAACACCCACTGGGGCAATAACCAAACGTGAAATAAAAAACTCCTTTCTTAACATTAAAAGCCCCTGAAACAAAGAGTCTTCTTTTTTTTTTTTTTAAACAATATATTCTGAGAGAATGAGAGATTAAGTTTGAGGAGTCACTTCCAATCAGAAAGCCACCATTTAATTACAACACACAGGAAATTACAGAGTGAATGGCCGGGACAGTGATAAGAGACTGACACCGGAGGATGACAGGTACTGAAATCCGACCACTTCATCACAAAGCTACTTATCACAAGAGCCTGTCTGGAAGGCTGACAATCTGATTGTACTGTCAACTCAATTCATAATTAATATATTTATCAAATTAATTACTGAAAAAATCTCACTGGTGCTCGCCATAAAACAGTGGCTAAATTCATTGCCTGTTGGCTTCGTTTACTGCTAATAACTGTGCTGTCAGTTTAATGAGGGCAGTGAGTGGGCCCTGTTTTAGCTGCATGACAGACAAATTGCCCTCTTATATAGAATGATACAGAGAATTTAAGAGAAGAAAAGAAATATGTCATTGTTTGGTGACAGCCACAATCGGAGCCTTGTCTCGGAAACTTAGCATCAGCTCAAACGTACATGAAAGGGAGGATGGGAATTCCTTTGTCAGCTAAATAAATACTTTATGAAATCCTGACTGATCCCTTCGTCTGCAATGACCTCGCAGCACCGCGTGGAACTCTCAATAATTCCCTGTTTATTCCAAAGACCTGACAGGAATTTGTTGCCCGACAGGAGGCAGGAATTCTGGTGCACGCCCGTGCCGTGCGAACACTGCCTCGATTCCCGGCCTTCTGGGGAAGCAGGAGACCCAAGGAAAGGCAGGGATGGAGCTGGAGGTCATGTACAGCCAGGGGATGCATGGAAGGGCCATGAACCAACACTCACCCAGCAGTGTGATGGACACCTCGCTGCTATAATTGGGACAGAGGACCCATCATGCTTAATTAGCTGCACAGAATCTAATTGAGGTGCAACCAGCTCCAGTGAGCAGCTAAAAGTTGTTCCATCCCTTTGCCAAACAGGACTTTGATGACAACAGAGTGGTCTGTGTCTCCAAGAGAGGGATAATACTTCCTTGGGTGAGTACTGGGGCTAAGGAACACCTCAGCAGCAAAATTTCCACTTGTTAGATCAGGCCCTAACGCTGGTTTTCATGGGATTTCACACACATCACTTCAATTAGTTCAGCTTAGCCTGCGGAAGCCGTGCTGCAATGTAACAGGGCAAATCCACCAAGAAATGAATATTTAATTGCAAAAGTCAGAAGAAAGTTGGAGATATTTTTCTCTAATGACTATTAAATCAAGCTGTCAGTTCTGCAAGGTCAAAAAACACAGCTTTGTCTGGGATGATCCTCTCTACAGGGTGAAAAAAGCACTGCCATAGAGTGTGTACATTTACCCCCTACGTCAAAATCCTGTGTCCTGAGAAGCATTTTGTTGATCCAGAAGCTTGTTAATTTTTTTTTTTTTTGGTATTACAATAAAAAAGCAATATTAAACTAAAGACCAGATAATTTAGGCAGTGTTTAGATGGGTTTTAAGGGCCTAGTGTTTCTTGCTTAATGAAGGAGTTTGAATAAAATGTGTACAAATGGTAACACAATGTGATTCTACTGCACAGAGGTTAAGTGATAAAGTTAATGCTGTGGAAAAATCTCTGTATCAAGAATTCACATTAAAATCTATTATGTGTTATAAAGAGTATAAACAGCAGTGATCACTGGGGAAAAGTATTTGAGAGTGACGAAAAATCCTGCAGGTTCCTAATTATACCAAGTATTTTCAAATATTTTGATTTGCTCCTTGCAAAAGAATTAAGATTCCTAAATCTGAAGTGAAGGAGCCTGAGATGATTGAAGGGTTATTTTATAGTGGGGGGATTTCAGACTATTTCCTAGCAATGTTCTAATTCTGTGTGACTGGCTCAAATACAGCAATAAAACAGGGAAAATAGTTGGCAACTGTGGCAGTGAGAGCTAACAAAATAAATATTCAGCATTGCAGGCATGCTCCCTTTGTGTGTGTGCATGCATAGATATGTGTATATATATATATTTTGTCCTTATGTTATTTTCATGAGTCATCTGCCCATCCTGCACTACTCTCCTTGCTGTTGCCAGCAGCATTTTGTATTTTCTCCCTGGTTCCTGCCTGTCCTTGACTCCAGAGGTTCCAGCGAGGGCCCTGCTGTGAACACACAATCAAAAAAACCACTGGGCTTGAGCAGCACTGTGACAAATATCCCCATATAAAACTCAGACCTGTTATTTTTCTTTCATCTGGGTCATACCTAGATCACAGACTGAGATTGCCACTGCTGGCTGCTGTCTGCCCCCCTTCCCACTGCTCTGGCTTTTAATCCCAGCTCTCCATCCCCAGTGCCTCTTCCCCTCCCTCCTCCGGACACCACCTTGCCCGGCTGCTTCAATGCTCTCCCTTGTCCCTGTGCCAGCAGCAGCAGGGCAGCAAACACAGCCAGTAATTACACAAATATTCCCTGCTCTGCTTGACAGAAAGAAGATTCCACCCCCGAGCTCCAGGGAGCGGCTGGCACTGGTGGCTGGGAGCGTGGGGAGCTCCGGCTCCGGGGACACAACCCCAGCCCCTTGTTCCTGGCCAGTTCCAGGACAAGTCTCACCTGCTTGTAAAATGAAAATCCCCCTCTTTCCCAGCCTGGGAGCTGATGTCGTGTGTCTTGCTTGGATTGATGTTTGCAAAGCCTTAGGAAGTGCTCCCTGATCTGCAGAAATAGGTGCTTTTCACTTCATTTTAGCACCCGATTTATCGGGGTAGCTGCCCACCCTCTGAATTAATAAAGATGAAAGTGCAATTGTATCAGTGCTGGGTAACGCTTGAAAAATAAAAGGAAAGGCTCAGTTTGCAGCATTCATCCCTGAGGGATAAGAGGCTGTCTGCAGCGAATGAACTCGGTAAGAAAGGCTGTCCACAAATAATAAAAATGATCAACTCCTTAGAGTTATCTTATCCAGTCATCTCCTGTGAAACATTTGGATCAGATATCCCTTACCTGAGTTATTTTATTTGGCATATAGCACTTTAGGCAAGATTTTCAGGAGGCAAATAGGAAATGAGAGTTGGAAAACATTAATTAAATGTGAATACAACAGCTTAATGGGTTTTATCTTCAGATGAACTGGAGATGACTCTTTGCCATTCACTTCTTAAAACTGCAAGCAGAGATAAAGGAAATGTAGCAAGAAAAGGCGACCAGGGAAAAGATGAAAGATTTGGTAGATTGACAAGACCAAAGTAATTTGATTTGTATTCAGGTTGGACCATTTCACAAATTTCACATATTGCTGCTGTATGGCTGCATATCAAAGGCGAGTAAAAGGATACTTGATTCTTGCAACAAGCACGTTTAAAACTAAAACTCTCCTGTTTAAATGCTCTTTCAGAAATAGTTTTTACTGCTAGCTGTATGGGATCCTCTCTTCATACACAAGGTTTCTTCATGTCCCATTGAAATGACCAGCCTTGGGTTACACTAATGTTAGTTTGGAATAGTTTATTCTGAAATTTTCCAGATATAGCCAGCAGGCAAAGGGAGTTTTTCTGAAAAGTTCTAACTGGCTGAATCTTAAAGTCAGTAATTTCTTAACACTGGCTTATTCAAAATATATTACATTAAAAATGTGCTTTTATTTAATTTTTTTTTTTTTTGTAATAGTTCAAGCTGTTCTTGCCACTCCCAGCCAGCTTTTCTAGAACTCGGTGTCTCAGGGAAAATCTTTTACTTCTCAATACTTGCAGAAAATATTTCCACTTTCTTCAAGCAAAAGGTCAAGCAAATACTGATTTTAAGCCATAACGTTTTTTCAAAATGGCAAATGATCTTTTCTGTCTGTGTGTATGTGTGTGTACAGATGCTCAACATTTCTGTGTAGATTTAACTACATTTCTTTTCCTTGCGTGCATGGAACAAGCTATGTCTTTGTCCTATTGTTATTTCTGCCTGAGGATTACACCTGTATACTATCTTGGACCCAGTGATATCCTAAATGTTCAGGCTTTTGCACTCTAAACTAGACAAGGCTGAGAAGTGCCACGGATTTATTTGTTTGTTTGGGTTTTTTTTATTTTTTCACATTGTCTAGACAAGAAGGGAACACAAATAAATGGAAATATCAGAGGGTGTTTGCGGGTTACTTGAAATGTTCCTGGAGTGGCAACAGTTATTGTCAATGGTTTTGCATAACTAGCACAGTGAGAAAGAATTTCAGTCATTTCCACCTTTAAGCTGCCACTTTTGCACTGTGAATTAGCAGGTATTGACTCAAAGCTGTGTTTCCACTGCCACCCCAGCCCAGCAGGGTCTCCCCCTCACTCTGACATGCCAGCCCAGCCCTCCCCAGCTGACACAGGGACGTGCAGTTGGGGACAGTTATCTATAGATGGCAATCTTCTTCTGGGCACAGAGCTGAGCTGAAACCGGCTCTTCTTCCAGAACAAAAATAAAACACATCTCTACGCACATATTTGCCAGCACTGAAAAGAAGTCTTTTACCCTGGGATCGTACAGGATGCTTTGCAACAGGGGTTCAGGCTTGATTTTGGTCCAGAGGGGCTTCTTTAACAGAACTAATCTTGTATAACAACAGGAAATTATTGATGTCTGCCAAACTGCTCAGTTACAGCATCATGTGAAAAGCTGGACTGAACTGGGCAAAGTACTGTTGTTTCCACAGTGTGTGGCCATGTGCACACAGCAGAGTATTCAGGCTCACATTAGCACTTTTTAAAAAGTATTGCAACATTCATCCTGGTTTTTATTGGTTTTGCTAGGGAAAAAAAGTGGTACCATTTCCCTGGAAGGTGTGTGAAGAATTAAAGGCATTCATTCTACCTCCCCTCAGGTTAAATCTCTTCAACAGAGGATGGAGGGAAGGATACAAATCTCTCCCTTGCCCAGAAGAAGAGATGTTTTGCGCTTGTGTCTGGAGGAGAACACCGTGGGATGGAGGGTGAGCACCCCACACCTTCCCCAGGGACCTGAGAAAAGTGTCTGGACACAGGAACTTGTCTGAACTAAGAGAATAAGTGGCTGTTAATAATGAGAGAGGGATTCACAGTGCAAAATGTGGTTGCCTCTATATCCCAGGCCTCTTTCCACAGGTGTCTCTCCAGAGGCAGGTTCCTGGGAAGACATGGAGCCAACCACTGCAGGGATCCAGCCAAAGGCTGGCGCTTAATACTGAAATTAATTCTATATCAAAGAGCGTGCTCTGGTGCTAATATGCCTCATAGACAAGTCATATACCCCTCAAAGAGATTTTGATGTGTGTTTGAGGTTGTTGTGGCCTGTATTTAGCTCTGGACCTGGGCTAATCCTGATGGATACAAAATACCCAGTATGGACAGCAGCACCAAGTTATTGCTGGAAATGCTGTTCAATTGTGGTAACACAGACCTTTCCCACGGGAACTTTTCTCTTCTTCCTTCTATGTTTTGTAAATAGAGATAAAAGCTTGGATGTTATTGAAAACTGTCTCTGGAAAGATGGACATTCTACCTGGCCTATCGGCCTAGGGGGAGGTTATGAATTGACCCAATCCGGACGACCTTTGGAAAGTCTATATAAGTTTTAGAATTAAATAATAAATTCAGATTTTCTGCCTCACCCGAACTCGTCTGGTTCTTTCGCTCTGCCAGTGGTTCAACAGCGACAGTTCAATGAAACCCCCTTCAGCTGGCGGGGTGGGGATACAAAACACTGATAAATCAAATTACCCAAAAACTGGGTCGTTAAATGCACAAAATATCAAAGTATATATGGAGTTCTCACAAAAATGAAAAATGTTAAAGCTGATAGTGGCAACATTCTCAAAGTACAAAAGAAGAGCACCTTTGGTGTGACCCTGCAGAGCATTTTAGACACATTTAACACAGGTTGAGGAGCTGCTGTGTCGTCTGTTTTGAAACAAGTCCCAGAGAAGACCATTTATTTAGAATTCACGAGCTAACACTTTCAGAGCCCACTTCTGATAACTTGCAAAATCTAAAACTCCTCATTAAATGCCAGATAAATTGACTGGCCTGAGGGCAGGATGGGTGAATGGGATATGTGAGCATGAGTCCAGCTTCCTGTAATTAATGAGATCTGAATAAGCAGAACCAATCCAGCCTGAGCGAGAATAAAATTACTGCACCTAGCAAAGTTCAAATAAGAAATATGTGAACTTTGAAGTAGCTGAACACAAATCAAGACGTTGAGTTTTTATAAAAAACCTTTATAAGCTCCAAAATCTGATGCACAGTATGTCGCTTTTATTTTTCCTTTGGGCTGGCAATTTAAGATTAAGAGGATTCTTTCAGAAGCCTCAGTTCAGAAGGGTTTTTGAAATGCCTAATTTTAGTTACATAAATACTTTTATCTCTGTTCAGCAGGTATTTAAACACAAACTCCTGCCCCACTCTATTCAGCCAGATGGAAGAATGCATTTTTGTTTAACTCTGAGGTAAAACATTTTGTTTCATCCAGATCGACTCTACATGAAAAATAATATTTTTGAAAATTTGGGTATCCTAATCAAATTGTCGAGTTTTTGTACTTCCATAGAAATTTTCAGAAATGATTGTACTCTGGAGTCAGGAAGTTCTTACAAAGTTCACTGTAATATTTCATAGTTCAAAATGCAGAGAACATTCCTCTGCTGTAGTGTCCTCCAACCCAAACTATTCCATGATTCCACAATCCCCTGGCATGACCCTCACGGGTTTGAAGAATCAGTGCCAAGCTCCAGGTTCAGGCAGTGGAGTAGAATGAAGACAGAAATTTAGCTCATCCGTGATCTTTCTGATTGCTTTCCTTGTGCATTTTCCAGAATTATCTGTAATGTCTCTCCCTTTAATAAAGTTCATTAAAATTTGCATTTGCTGGGAAGAGCACATCAGGTATCCATCCTCTAAAAAACGAAGATGAGTGCCCCTGTGTCATAAAATACCAAAAATAGGGACACGGGTACTTCTTGCAACTTTTTGTTAAAATGCTTCAGTTTTTCCACTGACTTGAGGAACAGCAAATGGATCTGAAGTTCAGATAGGACCTATTTCATCACCTTGCCTTGGTTTCTTCATCTCTGAAATTACAATTGTAGCAAATGTCTGTTTCCTCAGCAGGGAATGGGGGACTTTTAAAATTTCGAGCTCAGGAAAACTGTTCAAAATATTGCATCACTTAGAGACACAGTTGTGTGAAACACAACCATTCCAGGTTATAATACCTGGTGCTTATATTTTTCATACATTTGTCAAGTTATATTTCACTTCTTGCAGCATCTTCATTTTCTTCCTCATACTTATGCACTGACATAAAGTATAATTGTAGCTCAGAGAAAATTATGGACTGGAATAGAGGATTTAAAAGAGTTTTTCTTTAAAGTAGCAATGAAATTCATGTGTTGGAGGAGAGCAGAAATATTGTCTGAGGCTTTGCTCAGGGGAAAATCCAAAAGTAACTTAGATACAACTTTAAAGAAATCACATTTTCTCTGAAAAGCACTTTCTCAAAAGACTATGGTCAACTTCAAGGGTGCCTTTATCAGACATTCCAGGGGGAAAAAACAGGAAGAAGAGCTGACTGCCCAAGGTAACACAATAGGAGCCTGCAGCAGTCACAGGAGTATCAGTTACCATAAACCAAGCTGTGCAACAAGGAGATTAAGATGTGGATTACCCACCACTTACTATGTGTCATAAAGAAAAGAATAGTTTCAGATGCCAGCTTGACTTAATCTGGAACCGGCGGCCTTTCCTTGAAAGGATTAATGGGCACTTTTTCCTACCTAGGCATTTTTAAAGGGTTTGTCATAATAAAGATTGAGAGGAGCAACAAGTAATGACAGAAGCTTCAGCATGAACTATTAAAGGATTTGATAACAAATTATCCATTTCTGAGCCCAACCAAATCACCATTAGCTGTATGCCTTGCTTCATTAAGGCAGCATTGTATTCCGATGAAATTAGCTGTGGCGGGGATAGGGGCCCTTCAATCAGGTTCTGTAAACACAAAATCAGATCCAAATGGGCATTGATTTGGAGTGTAAATCTAAGACAGTATTTGTTTCTTTAACAGGGGCTTGTGATGCCATCACCCCTTTTTTTTGGCATTCCCGTTTTTTTTCCAAACCTTTCCTAAGACACAATCTTGCTGCAGGAGCAACAACCAAACACACCAAAATGATCTTCTCCTTTCCTTACTGTGCCGTTTTCTAGTTTGCATTTGTTGTGCAATTTGAAGGAAAGCCTTTCCTATCCAGAAATTAGAGTGAAAAAATGGATATTCAGTGAAATGAAAGAAATGCTTCTGAAAAAAAAAGGAATTGCTAAAGAGTGGATGCTACAGATGACATTTTCCAGCTGAGACCAAGGAGCACAAGGACTCTGAGTTGAGGTGAAGGAGAAAGAATGTTCCTCACAAGGACACATTCAAGATGTAAGGTACCACTCAGAGCAGTTTACTGCAGAGCTGACATCGAGGGAGGCCCCTCCAAGTACAGATCAGTAGGATGCTGTAGGAATACCTGTCTTTTCCAAAATGTTGTCCCATTCCTGTGTGTTTTCTTTCCTTAATTGTTCAGTTGCTTTCTCTTCATAAAATTCAAAAACTTTCTGTTATTAAATGTTTGTGTCTCCCTCACAGAGTATCAGAGTGATCTGCTTAACATGGTCCTGCACCTTTCCAGGTCACATTCCAAGAAACATCAAAATTTAGGAGTGCTACCAATGTTTTTTATATGTGCATTATGACAGAAACACCCAAAGGCTCCCTGACCCGTTTGGTGCTGGTGATTTCTAACACATCCTATTCCAGCAGACCAGAAATTCCAGAATTACAATATTACAATCCATGATGATTTATGGATTCTGTCTTTTTATGTGCCTATAATTCATAGAAATACAGATATGGAAAAAAACCAAATTGTCCAGTATTTGTTGACAAGCCAAAGGAAGAAATGGCAAGTAAAACATTCAATGAAAGCTTCACTCCTTTTTAAAACCAGCAATAATAACTAAATCTTTTAAATCTTAATAAAAAGCTTGGTTTAGATTGATCTTTAATTGAGCAAGAAATTTAAATGAATCTTTACTGTATGCACATGGAGCTGATTTACTAATACCAGTTTTGCAAAGTAAGTTTTTAAAGTTTTCCAAATTTTGAAACATCAAAGCTCTGCATGACATAGTAGTTTCTCTTCCTAAACTCCCATAGACTATGTTTAAATAAACACCTTTTTAAATCTACATTTTGTAACCCACATGCTGCAAGGAGTCATTTTGCCTGTTAATTGTGACATAGGATATTTGACTGGCAATTTCTTACTTACTGTCCACTTCTTTCAACAGCTTCCTCACCACTGGATACTTCCATTTCCATGATAGTTTTTGGGCATTTGTGCAGTTTTTAATCAGCAACGAGCTTGACATCCTCTCCGTACACAACTGCACATGCACAAATGCCAGAGTTTATCTACGTTAATCCATTTACACAGAAAAACTGAGAAAAGAATCCAGGCAATATTGAGAGAGCATCAGAAGAGTTATGTATGTGCATGTGTCATGTCTGTGTGTATACAGCCACTTACACACTCACTGCAGTTCAATTAAACAGACGAGCTGCTCGTGTGCTGACAACGGAGCAAGCTTTACCTGATGGGAACTGATGGAGGTGGAGGCAGCTGGAGCAGCTATTGCTGAACCTGGGAGATTGGTATTCCTAAATTTGGAATGGTTATTATACTGTAAGAGAGCTGCCACTCCTAGCCATGTCCCTATAAGATTAGAAAGTAGCTGGATAACGTAAATAAACGCTGGATTTATTATTGTTTTTTATCAGTTAGGCAGCTGGTTGGATTTTCTCCAGGCCATTTATGATCAGAATTAAAACTTTCTATTTGGTCAGTCCATAAATATGCTCTAACACACTCCACTCCGACCTTTGGAAATGCTAATGTTACCTGGAGCACTCGGGGACATCTGAAGGAGATTTGTTTTCATGGGTTGACTTGCAA
The DNA here is from genome assembly GCA_013400975.1 of Atrichornis clamosus. Lineage (NCBI taxonomy): Eukaryota > Metazoa > Chordata > Aves > Passeriformes > Menuridae > Atrichornis > Atrichornis clamosus. The sequence continues at coordinate 123,658 of WBMZ01009479.1, read as the reverse complement.
AAGAGCTCGCCTTGGTTTTTAGCAGTTTTCCCAATATACACATGCAAACCAGCCCAGATCTCATCGCATGTCATTTAAAATGTACAGTTTTGTCCTTCCATACTGAGGGGAACAAGCAAAACAACAAGCTCCTATTCAGAGGTAATTCCGAAGGCAGCTCCGCCGTGTCTCGCTGGCTGCTCCCTAACAAACCTTTCATTCATTGCTGTTCCATGCAGCTGAGCTGTTTCTACCTGAGCCAGTGTTACAGACCTTTAATCAAACAAATGTACAAGGAAGCTCAACTACTTAACTGCCGTGCTTGTTCTGCGGGCTGAGATAGCCAAACCCAACAAAAAGAATTTTATTCCGCTCAGGACGAGTACATTTCCTTGCCGTTGTTCCCAACAAAGGGCAGCAGGTACAAATGGCCCCACTATCTGTGTCAGGGAGAAGTGGAGAGCAATTTGTTTCTATTAAACAGGATGGTTCTATTTTTTATTTTGTTGGCTTAGCCTCTCCGCAGCCAGTGCCAATCATGGTCTTTAATCTGAACTGTCCTTGACTGTTCCTGCTATGCCACAGAAGAATTCTCTCTTTTTTCCCTTTTTTTTTTATCCCCCCCTTCCTCTTGCACAGGTAATTGTGAGAAAGCCAGCGAAAGCCCTGGGGTATTGGATTCAAAACACAATCCCGCCATTCTCAGACCCGTACAAAGACTAAACTTGAATGCGACATTGAGTCCTCCCCGGGTGCACCTGCTGGAGATCTCCCATCCCCTCCAGTTCATGGTGGGGTCACTGCAGGCTCTGCTCTGCTCTGGTGGCAGGAGAGCTACTATGTTTTCAGTTCACAGTGAGATTAGATCTACAATGTTTGACCCGTCTAATTTATTTTTTGTTTGGTGGAGCAAGGAGAGCTGGGCACACGGTTAAATGCCTACTGGGCTGTTCCCCTGGAGAATGCTGCTGGGGTCTGTCAAGGACCATTGACGTGGTGGCATTTTGAAAGGCTGTGGATTGGGGTTGCTATAATTTAATGTGACCTCAGAGAACAAGACAAAACTTTTCTATATGTCTGTACACTGCCCTGGGTGCTCCCTTCTCAGGGGTCAAAGCAAAACCCAGTATAGCCTGTCCCATGTGCAAGTTCTGAATTGTGTGGTGTTTTGTCCTCTTTTTCCTTTTCTTTTTTTCATCTAGGTTCCTTTGGATTTGAAACATGTCCTGAAAGCACTGCTCAGAGTCGCTTTGCTCACTAAATTTCACTGCCTCATTCCCCTCCTTTGAGACTAAGATTTAAAGTTGCCTGGTGTAAAATCAGACGATCACAAGCTCAAACTGGTTCTTGCTGCACCAGCCTTCTTCCATGAAATATTCCTGAACAGAGAGCCATGTCCTCCTGCCAGGATTCATCCTGAATAGTCAGGGCAGCCTCCCAAATATTTCATATTTCTGTAAGTTTTTGCTACATCAAGACATGCCTCAGTTTTCCAACACCTGCCTTCACCTGGAAAGATCCTCCATTTCTTCTTGTCCAAAACAGACTTTTCTTAAATATTTTTTCTCTTTCTTATTTTATAGCAGACAAAAATGTTGGTTTGTGTCAACACATTGCTACCAGAAATTACATATTGCTGATGTCCCTCTAAGTTCTATGATGAACTTTTGGTCCCTTCCAGTCCAAGCCATTCCAGGATTCTGTGATTCCAGTGACACTCCTTTTTTGAATACAAATCTTGAAAACTCATAGGATCAATGGTTTGCCTCCCTTTACACCCATCAAATCACCCCTGAGCTATTTCACAGCTCATATGGTGATGGAAACACATTCACAGGTAAAGCTCTCTTTAGAGACAAAACATATTACAGAAGAAAATCAGAATTTTGAGAAGACACCACAAAAATTCCATAATTTTTCATTTTGTCCTAGACATCTTGCAGTAAACTGAACCTTTTGAGAGGTACAGCTGCAAGCCCAGGGACCAGAATTAGATCTGTTCTTTCATGACCATATTGTCTCTGACTTTGAGATAAAAATCCAAGTCCTCTGACATAAAATATAGTTTCTGTGGAGGGGGAATAAAAGCTGCCATTGAGCAAGTTTCTTACCCTTAATAATACTGCAAAAGGAGATGTTCTAGCTTAAATTTTTTAGGTAAAAATTCAGGTTAGTTATAATTTTTTCTGAGTATTTTTATCTACCCCTAAGGCAAGAGATAAATGAAGTGTGATAGTACTTTGGAGAGCTTAGGAACTATTTGTAGTGAATAATTTATTTGACAAATTTTGCCCTTATTTCAGTTCATGAATTATCTGTGAACCGACTGGTACTTTTGCGAATTTATTCATAATTCAAAATTATTCCAGAAATGTTTCTGTCCAAACACATTTTGCTGCACAGTTTGCCTATGAGCAGATTATTGATTTAGCTATTTATTATCTGCAAGGTATTACTTGGGGGGTGAGGGGAATAGTCTTTTTCAAAGGCCCTGTAACTCATCCTTAAACTGCATTTCAAAGGTTTCAGGAGAGCTAATCACCCTGTTTTCTGCCTTCTTGGGGCCTAAATTTCTGATTATTTTTGCGATCTTTAGTTGGACAGCCTGCTCTTCATTTGTGTTTGAAATCGACTTAAATTGGCTTTAGTATCTAATTTATAACTTTAATCAAAATAAATATGAAATTTGTTAAAGAAAAGCAAGTGTTCTGTTTTTTAAATGAGATAACGCACAGAATAGACATGGTCTTCTCTCTGGATATGATTTACATATGATTTACATACCCACATAGGGCAGTTATAATCTATTATTAACCTGTAGCAATGTCCATTTATTTGAGCTTGTTTAAAGGAGAGAAATGCATTAAAAGGAAAATAGAAAGAAATTTAGTGCAACTGCCCTCCTATAACTTCAACTTAGTTTTCTCTGCTTCTAATACCCTGGTTTAATTTGATACAATTGCAATAAAAGCTGCAATCTAAGGCGAGTAAATGAATTTTGTGTCAAGAGTGAAATACAATCTGTTAAAATTGGTTTGAAAATACAATTTTAGGTCTAGTACAGCAAGTCCTGACATTTCAGATTAATCTGTCCTATAACAAAATTAATGACACTCAAAGTTGTTTAAGAATGGCTGTTAACTATACTTACCCTATTCATCACTGGCTCGATCAGTCTAATCCAAGAAGTCACCAGGCTATTAAGCAGAGCACATCAGTTCACTTTAAGGACATTTGGATTGGGATTGTTTGAGGGATCAAATGCCTACTCCTAGAAACACTAGGTACCACAGCAAATAACAAGAGAAATAAATATCCCTGGCATTGCTGATGTGATGCTTGTAGATCTGTATGTCACTGCAAGAGATCTCCCTGCTGAAAAATACTATAAAGGTGAAAACTAGAGGCACATCTGGATGGGCTTATCTGGGTGATCCAATCTTTCAGGACTTCACATAGGGCAGCAGATCTCGTGAGCGTGGCTGTTGCTGCTTCGCACCTTGGAGCTCCTGCTTCTGGCCGTGTAAAAATCTTGTGACAGTGAGGTTCCCCCTACTCCTGTCCTTCTGTCCCAGCTGGAGCCTGGAAGGACACAAGCTCCTGCACATCAGATGGGAGTGTCAGGGTGCTGTCCATTATCCTTTGCTTTGTTCCTTGTGTTAGCCTCTAGCCTTCAGCAGTAATTGCAATTTGAGGTCCAAACTGGCCATAAAAAGCTTTGTGAGCAATTAAGGCAGTGCAGAAAGCAGATGAGGTTGGGTTGATTTGCAGAACCAGAGATGGGAAGAGGCAGAGCAGGCATTGTTCTCTCCCTTCTACCCTTAATTTTTTTAAAATTAAAATTAAGATTAGAAGATATATTCTGTTTATATGTAAAGTGAAAAAGTTTACTTGAGCCACAATAATTTTTATCCACTTCTATTATAGGCAGGTTTTTTTAAGGAAAAAATAAAACTAGACTTTTTGACTGAAGATGCAGGGCTTAATATCCTCCTTTGGACAAGTATTTTGGATCTGTGAGACCAAGATGAAGCTACTACCCATGCTTAATTAAATTTGAACCCCACTCCCCAACAGATGGGCAACCTGAACTGGGTGGCTCAGTGCATGTCTGAATGATGTCATGCAGGAAGCAACAGCTCCCATGTTTTGATCAGTGAAGGCATTGTCCCCAGTGCAGATTTGCCAGAACGTGTCTGTGACAGGTGGAAGATGTTTCAAAGAATAGAATATAAATTTTCACTCCATAGGTCAAATTAGAAGCAGCTCATCTACTTTTCCCAGGAGTGTCTTGGGATGAAAAATGGTGTTGTTCTTACTCCAGCCATTTGGTGACTCTGTCCCTGCCGCCTCATTCAAGAAAATCTACCTGAACCTGTTAATTGTATAGATTAATTGTGTAGATTAACTGAAGTTGTTTTCTTCAGAAAGTGAAGTGTTCACTCGATCTGAAGAGACACCCAGAGCTACAAATATTACAGTTCTTATTATTAATCTAAAGAACTGGCTTCTTGTGAAACACATTCCATGTGGTGATGAAAATGGCACTCACGTTTCGTTTGACTTTGTACCTCTTTTGATCACAATTACTTGGGTTTGCATAAATTATAGATTCGGTTTTCCTGCTGCGGAGAATCTGGAATACCTTCACCAGGATGGCTGGAATCAATGGATTTGGCTGTCTCTGACAGTGTGTTCTGTGCTGAGCACATGCCTGGCTCAGACACCATCTTCCCTCCCCTCCCTACGGAGTGAGACCATTCCAGGATTTCCCACGGAAAACTTTCACAGCTCACAAAGCTGAATTGATTCTCCTTTGCTTTTGACACCGAAGATGATATCCGTTCCTCCAGGATAAAGTGCTACATTTGCTCACCTAATAGCCGTACTTTTTGCCCAAATGTTGCCATTAAAAACTCAGGTCTGGCCATTAGGCTCTTCCTAGAGCAAGGCTGAAGAAAATTCAGGACTAAACCTAAGCTGTAATTACCTGACTGAATGTTCATCCACTCACACATCTTTCACCCACTCTGAAATTGCATTCCCCTATACATTTCCTGTATTCTAATGCCTCTCCTGCAGCTTTTAGCTGGAATCACCAGAGTAATCGGTGTCCTTCGTTACAGTCCAGGCAAGACTAAATGCAGAGCTAACACCCTATACTGAAGTGATATGAATCACATCACCACAAAAAGCCTGACATCTGGGTTTACCACGCAGGTATGTGGAAATGAAAAATTGCTTTTGATGCCTCTCTTTCTCTGTTATTTTTATAAGAAAAAAAAAAAGAAAAAAAAATAGGAAAAAGATGAGGGTATGGCCATTACACAGAGATTTTCTTTTGAAATCTAGAGGGAGGAAATGCCAGCATGGCACCTGCCTGGGACTGACACACAGAAGCAAATGCAAGCTTTCAAAGGGCAAGTGCGAATTTTGATGCTATGGAAAATGTGGAGAAATTATAACACCTCTTTTCTAAGTGGACAGTGTAATTGTCCTCGGAAGACCACAGCACTCCAGAGCACGTGGGTATCCAGCTGGAGTGTTTTCCTTCTGTTTTAGAAAGAAGGACAGAATGCAAATATGCATCTCTTATTCAGGCATAGGAGGAAGTGTTCAAATCCATTTAGTGCCTGCCATGCCAGGATGTAAGAAAGGAGAAGCAGAGGCCAAAAGCTGCACCACTGAAGGGTTCACGGCCATGAATTTTGTCTTTACAAGCAATAGTTGTGGTAGTTGCCTTTGCTGTACCGAGGAGTCTTTCCATAATGTACTGATTTCTGTCCCTGCAGAACAAGCAGGAGCTTGGGACTGGTGTTTCCAGGATGTTCATGCGACTAAAAAAGCTTGGGGTCCACGTCTGGAGCCAAATACCTTTTATAAACAGAAACAAGCCCATAACAAATGAGTATTTGTTTCCACTTAAGACAGTCTATCCATCAACAGTTTTAGAACAACAGTAGTGGCCATTTGAATGGTAGAAAATAAATAAATCCCATTTATTAGCAGCTGAATTTTTCATGACTATATTGGTATTAAATATTAACTCTATGGAATGTTTCTGTACCAGCTTCTAAAAGAGCATGGAAATTGGATTGCTAGAAAATTATTCTTAGATACACACTCTCCTAAGACACGGAGACTTCAGGATCTTTTATTACCATTTTAAAGGATGAAGATGCAGGGAGATAAATTCACCTGAAAGGCAGCATGCGCCAAAGGAAAGGGCAAATAATAATATTTATTGGCATACAAAATCCTATATTCTGTTAGGCCTGTGTCAAACTAAATAGATATTTACAATATTTTATTTGTTTTACATTTTATTTATTATTTTAAAAGAAGTAAACATGATTAGCAGTCAAGGCAATTCCTATTGCTTCTCCCACGCGTAACTTGCAACGCTAGTGACTGCACACACCAAGCAACACTCAGCATCAAGCTGGGATCCAGCCTCCACAGGAGCTCCTCAGACCTCTGCAGCAGCTGCCCTACCGCAAATGGGACACTGAGTCATGCAGAAGATGAAGACTGGTGGTACATTAAGTACAACATTCCAATCCAAGAGAAACTCAGAGATCTTAAAGCCCCTGATATCAACCTTTGGTGCCAAGACATCATCAGGTCAGTTCTCTGGGCCAAAGGAGCTCTCCACTCCTGGCAAAAATGTGAATAATTTGGTCACTGTTCTACCTTGTCCTTCAAGTTGCCACTGAGATTTTTCATTAGATGGTACATGAACCCTGTGAGCTGTAAATTAAGCATGAGAACAGCTTGGCTGGCAACGTGCAAAGTGATCTTGGGACAGCCAGGGCCAGGGCTGTGCCCTGAAATAAAACCAGATATAATTTCTCTGCTGTCATGACACTTCTGCCATTGTTTTCCTCCCAGTGTAAATCCCACCTGTCTGCTTGCTCATCCTTATACAATCCTCAGCCACTGCCAGATTTGCATTTATATCTTTCAACAGAAGAGGAAAATAAGAGTTGCTGATTCAAGTTTCGATAACTCCCTCTGCTTTAATGATTCCACAGTAATTTTCACTAGGCAAGTACATTGCCCAGAGAAAGAAAAGCATCGAAATGCTTTGCTGGATCAGTACCTCACAGCTGGACGTGGCTCTTTCTTTTCAAGTGGATGACAATTGTGGCTGTGACCACGGGGCTGGGAGTACGACAGGCAGGTGTCTTGGTGGAATTCACACGAGCCTGTTGATGCTGAGGAGCTCTGCCAGCAAACAGCAGCTCAGGAAGAAGCCTTTGGACTTAATTCATGATCCATTACACTGGATTCGTGCCAGGCTGATGCATCCATGCAAGTGTGCCAGTGCCAGTGAGCAGTGGATCACCTTCAGCACAAGGCAGGCCTTTGCTGCTGAGTTTTGTGCCATGGTACACAATTCCACCTTGCTCTATCCTTAGTGTGAAATGTATGGTTTTAGCTGTTTGGGCTAAATTGTGAGATTTGGGGCTCTCTCTGGACAGGAGCCAGGCTGAATTCTTTAACAGGAAATCATGATAAACTGGTTTTTGCAAAAGTGGACAAACATAAAATATTTTGTCTGACTGTAACTTGGACACAGCTGCTGTCCTGGATTTCCTGCTGCATCTCAGGTTAGGAGATAATAGAAAGAAAGTTAAAATCTATTTCACTACAGTCTTAAATGAAACCTTCAAAAACAACATATACGGATTTAAGCAGCTGTGAGGACGGTCATAAAAGCTGGCTCCAATATCAGAAGAAATAGGAGTTCAGAGGAAATGCATTTACATGAAAGCTCATAGAAATGTAGCGAACATGGAAAACACTCGAAATATATCTTCATGATCACCTTGGTGACAGGGTTCCTCTCACAATAATTCAAATCAGATATCAATTTGAAAACACAAAATCACACAAACACATGACATAAAACCTCAAAATTAATTCAAGGAATCACAGATGCAATGCCTGAGCCCAGGTTTTAGAATGCAACTATTGTTGTAAGCCATATAGGGATGGCACTGGGCTATTGCTAGCACATAACAATACAATTTAAGCCGGGCTTAAAATGGTCTCATTTGAACAGTATTCTTATTCTAGCATCAGTTTTCACAGTGAATGACTTTGATGTGTCATTTTTCTTACTCCACAGAAATGTTCTCTTCCTTGAGGAGGAAACAAAGGCCTTTGCTTTGCCAAGTTATACATGTCAAAAATATCGAAACTTCATAAAACATCTGGTTCTCTCTGTTTGGCAGGATTCTTATTTGGTCACTGACTGAACTCTTATGGTCCAATTAATTAAATTAATGGCTCTCTCATAAATTTAAAAAATATATACCCCATGTCCTTAAACCTCTGAATCCCAGCTGGGAACCTGAAAGGCGTGAAATACAAAGTAATCATCTCACATCAACAGAAACTGATCTTAAAGCTGTAATTACATGATAAATGTCTTTATGACACATGGCCACTATTTGGTCGTGCCCTAGAGACAAATGCTAAGAGCCAAGAGGGTGGGGAGGGGGGAGGAAAGGTACCTGGTAGCCAATCCCTTCAGCCTGTTTGCAATTTCATTGGCTTTCTTTCAATGACCTGAGACTTCCAAGAGCATGATAGATATTTCCTAAATATTTTACATTCAGGTAATTACAGTAGTATATGGATTTGCTAGTCAGCTTAGAGGAGACCAATTAATTTCTGCAAATCATGGGGTAAGAGATGAGCTTGCAGCAGGAGAAGGGTCACATCTTAATAAAATAGGCAGAGCTGGATGCATATGACTAAAGTCAATCTCATGCAAGTTACCACAGACTGGAAACCTCTACAGCATTTGTTCAGGCAAAATCTTTGTGTATTTGAGGGTTTGTCTGAGTTAGAGTCATCAACTTAGGCCTTAAATTTCTGCAGTTTGCTGCTGTCCAAAAACCAGAGCAGAACAGTTTTATGTCATATTTTATTTCAGTACAACATCCTTTATTTCATTATCTTTTCACAGAATTTCCATAGCGCACGATTCAAATTTTTAAAACGTTTTTAATTTGATCTGCTCTGGGCATTTTCTCTCCCAAGACACTAAATTGACACAGCCCTTTAAAAGCACCAACCAAGGCAGTTTTGGGACCATATTCTCAATATGTCTTTAATCCCTTAATGCATATAAAACACAAAAAGAGCATCAGCAAACCATTTGTGGTGATCTGAAATGCATTTGCCTGACAAAGAACATTGCAGGTCCCTAATATTCGAGTCTACTGAAACTTGCTGGGACAGACCATACCCTGCAAAATGTTATCATCCGCTTGGGAAACTGATGGATAAAGTGTCCAAAAAAGGTTCTTTTATTTTAAACTTTGCTTCTGATGTGTCTGATGAAGGCAATGTAAAATAGCTGGATATTTATTTAATCTCGGAAATCCTTAAACTGACAGATCAGATCCCTTTGTTAAATATGCATTATTGTGTATAATATATATTGAGAATATTGAAAGGCAGTACTGACAGTTAAAATTTAAGCATGCAAGTCCTTTATGATGCAGAACTCCCCACGAAAGCCAGTTTTGTACCTTCCAAAAAATACAAAAAGACTCATTCGAATTACTGGTATTTTATCTACTAGAGAAGGAACACCTATGGTTTTAAGAATTGATGAGGACACAGGCAGCTAAAATTCTCAAGGTTTGCAAATTCCTTTCAAACCAAAAAGTGGGATGGAAATCTCTTTCAAAATAAGTTTTTATCTCTCCCAAGCCCACAGAAAACACATGTGTGTTTATTTTTCCCTGACAGGTTATAAGCACAAAGTCACATTTTCAGATAGACCTCGAGTTACAAAGGAGCTTAAGTGAATAGTGCAGCATTAAAATGATCTTGTTAGAGCATCAGCATTGCACTCACATACCTCTCTACTTCTATTAATTTCTGCATCATAGACAGATGCTAATTTTGATTGGAAAACAAGGCAATGTGGTGACTTTTCCCTTCTTTTTCATCCCAGTAAATCTAGCTGAACTGCACTACAAAGCAATTCTGAGCTAGCTGTACCAAATCATATCAAAGCCATATTTTTCTAGCTTCATCTAACTCGTTTTCAAATATGCCTTGAAAATTGTTTTTGAAGCAGTTGATTCTCTGAAACCATTAGATCTTACTTAGTGCCAGTAATCGATGGTGCTTCTCAAGGTTAATGACAAAGATAACTTCTGGGTTTTGACGTTCACATGACTCCTCCTATTGACTTCAGAGGGAGTCTATCTCAAGACTGAAGCTGGCATTCAGAAAGGAATAATAAAGAATCAGGTTAATCATTAATCACCACAGAGGTGTAATTATTTTGATGTGAAATGCTATTCCATATAAAACTCCATCACGAGATCCCACCTCCCGCATTATTGAATTCTAGCTCTTGTTTTTCAACTTGGCTCACTTCGAAGTAAATCAGCTACTTGTTTAAAAGAAACGTATGCCTGTGCAGCTTTTAAAACAATTTTAAAACGGGTTTTAAAAGCAATTGGCTTTTGCACCATGCTTATTCACAGCAAGCAGACAATAAAAAAGGAGAGAACCTGGGCACGCTGATCACATTTTATTGTTTTACTGTGTGTCAAATGCAGCAATGACAGAAATAAAAAGGCATGCAAATTATCCCACATAATCATCCTGGTTTTCAATGACCCCTTGGGTATTTGCATTCTGTCACAGAAGGAAAGCAAGGACACAACAATTGTGACAGGCTCTGGCTGCCCTGAGAAGGTGGGAGCCCATCTTTCCTTTGGTGGGAGCATCCCTGGTGCAAAACGTTTAAATGTTGGGGGAAGTTATTGCCCAAACTGTCCTTGCAAAAGCTTAAGGCATGGCTTTAAGCTGAAAGGAAGTGGGTTTGGATGGGATGTAAGGAAGGAATTCTTCCCTGTGAGGGTGGTGAGGCCCTGGCACAGGTATCCCAGAGAAGCTGTGGCTGCTCCATCCCTGGAAATGTCCAGGGCCAGGTTGGACAGGGCTTGGAGCAACCCGGGATAGTGGGAGGTGTCCCTGCCCATGGCAGGGGCTGGAACTGGATGGGCTGTAAGGTGCCTTCCAGCCCAAACCCTTCTGTGATTCTATAATGACAGCGAGTTTAACAGACTTGAACAAAGAAAAAAAAATTTTTTTTAGTAAAATGTATCCACACCCAATTTTTTTTTTTAATTTCTGAAATTAATCTTATGTCATTAAGGATGAGGACAAAAAGGTTTTCCCAGAGCCAAAGAGCAAGGAGGGTACTGGAGATAATGCAAAAGAGCTTCAGGTAGTGAGGCAACAACACTGACTGAATGCATTAAATGTCTCTTCACATAAGCTCTTGCTTAATTTTAAGCCTGCGAGGAGTTTTGCATGCTCAAGGTTAAAATAAGTGACAAATAGCTTTGTAGAAGAGCAGCTGGAATTCAGGAAAGAAACCAAGCGTGACAATAGGATCTATAATACAGTTATAAAATTACATGGGTGCAATAAAATGCAAATTTGAGGTATACAACAAACGGAGCACCCAAACTGCTCATCTCAGCTTCGTGTTCTTTGTGCAAAGACAAGGATGCAGAGTGGCATCAGCTTTTACATAACCTTAATCTCAAAGAGCCTTCCTAATATTAAATGCATAAATTAGGGTGGTTTTTTTCACTAGCGGTCCCTGCAAAAGCTGCAGTTTTAATGCAAATGAGTCCCAAAGAGACAAAGAGAAAATAAATATTTGTTTTTCATTCAATGATACCGTTAGGTTTTATCTGTTGTGACCCTCCCCTAGCCTTACCATCAGATATCCATGCAAACAAGGGCCATTAGAAATGAGCAGCTTTTCTTTGAAATTAAGCATAGATTTGCCTGAAAATTTCCTTATCTCTTTACATTTACATTTCTAACAATAGCCGTGTATTACTGCTGGGCTCACCAGTAAAATTCAAAGAGGTCATTAATAAAAGCTTGTTCTCATATAAAGGATTTTAGTGACTTGTTTTGTGAAGAAAATTCTGCTTGTTTAGTGCACACTGTAATTGCTTCCTTTGGCCAACTGTTAAGCAGGGAAAAACCCGAAGTTCACGAAGGGATTTTTTATTTACAAACTATTGGAAACACTAAAGGAAAGTGCCCACATCTTGTATATATTATCTGTGCCTTCCTCAGAGGTGAAGATGCAATATGTGCTTATCTGCATTTTGCTGGCATTGCCCTAAATACTGAACCTCCTTCTCTGTGCTGTTCCTGCTGATGTTTTTCTGACCACAGATCTCTGTACCTTCCTCAAACCTGCTCTGCTGTACACCCCGTTAGCCCTGACCCTGCTGAACAGCAGGGGTATCACAAACTCTCCTTCTGACTCCCTGCCAATCCTCTCAGGTGGCAGAACATTTGGGGCGTATTGAGGATGGGGAGTGGGTCCTTGAAGCAAAGAGGAAATTGGATGCCACCTTCAAGCAACATGCAAACATTTATTTATTTTTCAACATTTATAGATGTTTAAATACAAATATGTTTGAGATCAGGTATGGAATCCCATTTAATAGAGCTTTTGTCAGGGAGTGTGTGCCTGAATGTGAGTTAAAGGTGTGCTTGTGACTGTGAATACTAATGAACAGTGAGTAGATGGTGAAAACCTTGCAAGGGGTGTTGCAAGCAGTCCAAACGGCTGAAATTAAGAACTGGGGTTAAAAGAGAAAGAAACAAGTATTCTAAAATTATGGACAACACAGTAATTGAGTGTCAGCAAATAGTTTTCCATGGGGCCTTTTAATAGTTCACAGGGTGATTTTTAATCACCTGTGCACAAGATTCCAGTTTTTACCACTTGGAGATTTAGACAAATTATAATGGTTGCAAGAGGGAGCTAATGGAGGGACTAAAAACACCTGACAACATGTACAGAAATCGTTTAATATCCAATTTCACGTTAAACTGGATCGCAGACTAATTAACTGACACCCTTTACAGTTCCCATGCATTCTCTTTAGGCTCAAGGAGAACACAGTTTCAAAGAGAGCCCATTGTGTCTTTTCACACGTGAAGTGGCTGACTCACAGCCCTCTCACACGCAGTGAGAGAGCACTGGAGATTTTCCCTGTGCTTATGGGCTCCTCCGTGGCGTGCGGAGCCGCCTGCCAGAGGCTCCTCTGCTTCCGAGGGCTCTGCCATCCTCACAGCACTTTTCCATTGGGAGCCCGAGAGCATTAAATGAAACGTTGCCATTTCTTGTAGTGGGTTTTAGGGCGGCCTACAGAAGCGACAAAACGTTTTCAAATCGCTGCCAACTTTGGGAAGTGTCCTTTCCCAGCACAAGGCCAGCGCTTCCGAAAGGGCTGCGGACTATTCTGGGATTTGACCTTTCCTTGCGAGGAGAAATTCGGCTGCTGCAGCAAAGCCAGAAGCATCTCTTTTGTTGAGCACTAGACACGCTGCCTGCGTGCTTGTCACCTTGCAGGCTCAAGGCTCTCATGAGGAAAGCATCCCTCGGGTTTTAAATCTGCCTCCTGAGATGTTAAGGGAGGAGAGCCCACTCCTGCCCCTATGGAAGCAGGGAAAGAAACTCCTCGACTGGTTTGGGAACACGTTCAAGTAATGAATCAGGTGGTTTTGGTGGAAATTTGCAATTCAAAGGCTGCCATTAGAAAAGTAGCATTTGAAACTGTGTTGCTGTGTTATGCCTCATGTAGATCAGTATCAAATTAAATTTCCCTATTGTACCTCCTATGTTGTTAACACAAAGCAGGGAGTGTTGTTTGCCTCATCTCCATCCTTCTAACTGCAACATCCTTTTCAGTTTAAACTATACAGAAGTGAATAATTATTGAGGCCTTCTGTTTACCATCTTTAGAAGATTTAATTTATCCCAATAAACATTGTGAAGCAGACCTTTTGCATTTGCAATGACATATAATTTACTTGGAACAAATGCTTTGGGTTCAGTATAAAGACCATTCATCAGGCAAATCTGAATCAGAGGCAGCTTAGAAAAAGAATCCTTTGTCTAATTGTTTTCCATCACAAACAACATGTGGGAAGGAGATTTAGGCAATATTTTCAAACATTATAAGATACATAATTATTGTCCTCGGCAAACCTGGTGATAGTTTTTGCAGTCACAATTGCACTTTATCTGTCTAATCACCTATTCACTGTGACCAATTACAGACTTGGCATTGATGAGGAGGCATTTAATAATATTAAATACAAAACCCGAGATTTGAATAATGTTGAGTTTATGACACAAACTAACAAAAGCCAGGAAATTCAAAGGCAGGGTTTACGCTCCATCCTTAATTCATGGCATTCTGCCTAGGCATAAGAGCACATATGAGCACTGCAGAGACCTCCACTACACAAAGATCATTGCAGTGCTGAGTTACAAAGGAATAATAAAGTCTTGGGATTAATTTTTAATGGTTTTTTTGCAGATTTAGCATGTAGCTGCAAGGATATTCTTGTTGTGTGTTGTTTGCAGAGCTTTGTTACTGCAGGAACTTTTGGGGGGAAAGGAGATAGAGCCTGGTGTTTTCCACATCCATTTAATACCACTGTCCTGGCACAAAAGAAAAAGTCAATATAATTGGGAGTTCTCCCTCATTTGTCCCCCAGTTGCTTCTATCAATGCAAATTTCCCTTTGCAGAAGTACAGTCCTCTGTCAGAGAGAAGACTGAAACTGATACACAGGAAGTTCTTCTCACTGCCAAAAATTAGAGGAATTTTGAGGCTGCTCTAAATTTAACCAAGCTGGAATTAATTTCTGGGTACCCTGAGCCAAGAGATTGAAGGAGAGGGTACAGTAGCATCTCCTCTACACCCTCCTGTCACAGACTTTATCCAGTTTGCCTACACCTGGAAATAGGTCACAATATTTCCCTAGGTCCCTATTGAGCATAACATGTCAAAATAATGTAGAAAATATATTTTTGTCTCTTCTCTCCTCGATAGAGGTGCATCTTATAGTGTACACAGCTTTGCTTTAAGTTTTCAGGTTTTTTGCAAGAAGTACAGTGGCCCTCAGAGAGATATTCTGTGAAATCAAGTAGATCACCTATTATGATCCTGTTAAGGTCCTGTTACTAATTTAATGCCATTTAACCTAGAATGGCATTTTCACAGGCAGCAAAGCCTGCACATCACCTTAGCTTTAAAGCTGGATCTTGATAAAATGGCTCCGAGGCAGCTGTTGTGGTCTATCATGTAAATCCTTCTTAGTTGGTGATTATTGACCCACTGGACTCCAATGGGAGTTCTTTGGAGATGTCCAATCCATTGTATCAGTCCAGCTGCATCTCACATGCCTCTTATTTGCCCTTTGCAGCTTCAGGGCTATTACGTGAGTCCGGTGGCTGACAATAGATGCAAATAATTTTTATAAATTATCAGGTGCATGAACTGGAAAGTTAACCCCTTGCTTGCTTTTAAACCTGATTTTTTTGGACATTTTCTCTCCAGCCATAATTATTATTGTTTTGACAGACACTTTTGGCAGAAAAGAGGGACAAAAGGCAGGAGCAGTTATTGATTTTTGTAAGCCTTCAGCTTGAGGAGCATGAAATAGGAGGCGGTTCCTGGAAAGAAGGAGGTGAATGAAATCGCAAAGAAGCCTGTCCTTGTCTATCCCCTGAAGCTCTCCTGGGAACGGCAGCAAAGGGGAATCACTTTTATTGTTCCTTGGCACTACGAAAGTGGACCAGTTATTTCAGAAACAGAAGAAGACGGGCCAGAAGAGGTACATAAAGAAGAAATTCTGGTGATAAAGTTGCTGGCCCACACCACAGGAGTTGGGGGCTACTGAGCCCCCAGAGAACCAGCCAGCCACCCATCCCTTCTCCTGCTCCCCTGGGTGTCCCCAGCTTCACTGCTCACAGGAGCTTTGAGCCACCTACTCTTGTTTTAGTCCTAAAGCACAGGAAAAGGGTGGAATCACTGGGAAAAAAAAAAAAAGACATTTGGGTCATGAAATAGTTGCAAGCTGCATAAAGCAAAGAACTTTCCAATTAGCATCTCAACAAGCAAAAGAAGAGAGGATGGAGGCATCTCCAGGTTCATGGTGGGAAGTGATCATTTTTATATTCAGAAAAGAAATTTAATTACATTTTTAAAAATAATTACTGGGAAGAGCTCTTGTGAATATGTTTTTTTCTTGAGGCTTACTTATTGAGGCTCCTCTCTATTTGATGCAGCCTAAATTCTAGATGTCAACAGAGCTTGAATGTCATAAATATGCATATATTGGAATGGTTCATATTTATGCCAATATATGTTAAAGAAGCCTTTATTTTCTTCTTAATATTATACTCATTTTAAAGACAGACCAAAAAACCCTAGAGAAATCACAGATGACTTCTCATTCATGAGGCATGATTTACCATGGCCGTAATTCTTGACCTACAATTTCTGCAGGACATTTTAGAGCTATCAAACAACAGAAAAAAGCAGTCCTGCACTTCTGGGGAATCAGTAGCAAAAGGGGTTTCCTCTGCAAATAAAGACTAAAACACAAATCACCTCACTGCATAAGAAATACAATTAAATTAACAATTATAATCTGTCTCCAAAAAATACATTCAAACATTTAATTTGCATAGAAACAGGCAGTGCTATTCATTTTGAGACAAGAAAATCAAAAGTCATAGCTAGCAGCCACTCTTCTAAACCAGATTTTGAGCACAACCCCCCCAGGGCTGTTTCTACCAATTTTCCAATAAATCATGTAATGACTTTTAGAAAAGACAGATATTTAATTCTTGAATTAGAACTATAGGACCATAACCAAAGACTGACAGCTCTCTTATTCTGCCATACTCCCATACAAACCCTTTCAGCCAATTGGCTGTGAAATAATGCAATAATTAGGCAATTAGATATTTGGGAGAATGTGGAATGAAGCACTGAGCGCTGACCTTTATTACATAGATCAAAGTACACTGAAGGAATTGCCAAATATATCTTGTTTACAAGCCCTTCTCCATTTTTTTCAACATTCAAAATTAAGCATTAGGGGTCATGCCTCCACAGCAGTGCATATATTTGCAGTTGATATTAGATACAAAGGACAAAATCACATTCCTTGTGCATAGAAAGCATCAGTTGTTTAATTACTGGGTCTTTACTCGCACATATTGATTTAAACCTATAACATGTATTGTGTAGCTATGTGGTAAACATTGTAAACCAAATGTTCCCAAATAACTTTTCCACTGCCCTTAATGGTGCTGCTTGGAAGAGTGAGGAAAAAAATTAACTATAGATAAAATCAGTGAGTTATGGAGATTTCTTCCCCAAGTTCTGGCAGGGGGGTGTCTGCTGTCAGTTGAGGGGAAAATTTCTGGACATCCCAACTTACAAAGGAGCTTTGGGTTTCATTTTTTAACTCTTAATAGTGAAAAATATGAGTATTACAGCTGCTGAGGTGGGCTTGGGCCTCCTAGTGAAAGGTGTCCCTGCCCATGGCAGGTTGGAAATACCTGATCTTTAAGGTCTTCTCCAACCCAGACCGTTCTATGAAAGCCTACTCCTAAATCTGAATAAATACTTTGAAATAAGGCTGCAAGAACATTCAGGGAGAAGGAACAGTTTAACAGGTCAATTAACTAAAATTCTTAGTTTTCAGCCATGGGAGAGTTGAGCGCTGTCTCTGTTGACCAAAACCTCAACTCTACCCCAGGGAAGGGTTTTTTAAAGGAATTCAGGGGGATGTTTGATTGTAGAGTGATGCTTCTGGAGCATCTGCTGATGTCCATGGACTGTACTATGGATGGCTCACATTTCGGTGGTCACACCTGTGTTATGGAGCACATGGAAAATAAGTTTGGGAATAGGATTTCTACGGTTTCTATATTGGCATCAAATCAGGGAAGGCAGTTCTTTGTAGGAAACAACAGGCATTGGGTGTAAACAAGTTAGGAAATCTCCAGAGGGTCGTGATGTGAGTGGTCAAAAGAGGAAAGAGAAGCACTGCAAAACTTTTCTTCTCTTCTATGACTGTTGGGATTTATGTATTTAGCTTTTCTCATGAGTGGAAGGAGAAGAATTGGTAAATTTTTCAATTAGCTGGTCAGAAGTTCCGGATTGTCCCCATTGGTGGCATCATGTTTGCCATCAGGGACAAAGAGCTAATTAGGAGGTGTTAGATAGGAGCTGCTCTTTAGTGGCAGTTCCCTCAAACCACTCTAACTGTGCAGAAAGTCCTTCTTGGTCTGTAAAAGTTACAGCATAAAATTTTTATGTCTTGCACAGCTGGAATCTGCGAACGTGGAAGTTCCCTCTGAGCAAGACATATAGTGAGATACAAAGTCTCTTTAATGCATAATTTGTGAGTGGAGCTAATTTTCTACTTTAAGTTGCATATTGTCTCTTTGGGGTTTTAAAAGGATGTTCTGGCTCTAAAAGGAAGGAATGTGATTATCTGTGTGTAACCCTGTGCAAGACGAGCAGAACGACTGGAAGGAGCAGATGCACTTAAAATATAACTATTTAAAATATAAACCTGCCATCAGAAATTACTTACAGCCCATTCCATCTCCTTCCTTCACCCCTAAATAAAAATACAGTTACATTTGCAGCTAAGGAAAAACCCTGTTATTGAAACTGGTGCTCCTGGAGTCCCCATGGTGCTATGGCAGCCTTTGGAAAATTAATCCCCTTTTGCAGATATGGATTTTCATAGGCTTGCATTAGTTAGGGATAACTGGGATGTAATAAAAAATATTCAAATATAATTTGTTTAAATAATTTGTATCATATATTGCTTTTTTATAGTATTCAACAAGCAGCTGGAAATAGCCAGTGCCATTCATGTGGCCAATTACAATTTAAGAATTTCATTCAGAAATATCACATTCTACCATCAAGACTTTTAAAATTAACACTCTCCTCTGTTTAAACACCTAAGAATATGTGCCTGCATATTTTTAGAGGTTAGGATTTGTGTGAATATATTATAAACATATTTTATGTATTATATGAATCTCAACTCAAAGCAGACCATCTGTAGTCTCTACCCTGATCCCAAGATACTAAAGCCAAGAGGAACTTGCTGGGATTTGAGTTAGGTTTTATAACTTTCTTAAGAAGAGAAAAAATGCGATGTGTGAACAGCTCTGCAGTACAAACAAACTTTTACAAATGAAACTTTGATTCTTTCATGATCATGTGAGATGCTTCCCTCTGCCCTGGGCATGTGCCTCATCTGGATGTCAAAGGACTTGAAAGTTTCCCATCTTTTCTGGCCCTGGATTTGATTTTTAAAAGTATATCCCTCCAGATCACCCATTTGAAAATAACATATCCATCAATTGAACAGTTTTGTTCACTTGAATTCATATCAGAGTACAAAATGAGGGAAAACCATTTGCTGCTATCCCTGATATTTCTTCTTGCTGGAGATCTGGGATGACTAATTAGGATATCTACATTTACCAGTCAATCAACATTTTCCACTGGGTCTGACCAACTGGTCTCTGCCGTGGTTTTATACCTGGCACACTGGAAGCAACTGAGGACTGGGAGAGAACAGGATTGTCCCTTTGGAGATAACATGAAGTCACATTGACCTAAAGTAATATTTTACAGTGCCCTGAATAATTCAGAACCCATCCTAAGCCCAGGGCTCCAAAATTTTCACCTGGATTTGCACAGGGAGCCAAGCAGCATCCACAAGGAGGGACAATGGGCTGTCACCTTCCAAGCCTTGTGCATGTGGGACCTGTCCACGCAGGGGGTCAGTATCTCAGCGTGCATTTTTGGGGGCCAAATTGATCATTTATTTCTTTATTTATTTATTTTTATCCCTTGTTGACCTTCCAATAGTAAAGCCAGGGCCCTATGACACAGTATTGTCACCCGATGTGTGGGTTAAGAAAAAATTCCTGTTGTAAATTAAATATGCACAGAGACTTCTTGTTTTGATATCTGGTCCAGGATCTTTTTAAAACCTAAACTAAATAGAAGAGAAATACACATTATCCTTTTTTTTTTTCCCTGGGAACAGACAGAATGTAAATCTCCAAACATCCTCTAAAGGAAGATGTTTTCATGGAATTTCAGCTTACAAAGTCAGGATTTGGGGTTTACGCCCAAATGTGTATGTAGTACAAACTTAAAATGGTGCATTAAAAAGTTAAATATATCTCTGTATCACGTCTAGGCAGAGGTTGAGCTACCAAAAATCCTTTCATTTTTAATTAATATCAGGATAACAATAAAACTAAATAAATCAAGTGAATAAGTCAGGAGAACTTATGCCCAGTTTAAGCTAAACCTGCCATAAAAGCCCTTTTCCAGTATAGTACAAACAGCAAAATTATTGATTAACTTGTATTGCTCCACAAGAAGAACAAATTATTGCTGATTAAATCCATGCAGGTGATAAAGGAACTTAACCAACAAAAGCTGGCAGCTTTAGGTTAGGAAACAGCTGTGTCCCTAATTATGCAGTCTGATTTATACTCTATTAAATCAGTATATAAGTAACCCATTTCTCTGAAAGCATTTAAACCTCTTATATTCCACCAAACACGGCAATTTTATTTGAAATAAATGTATCCAGCTCTTTTGGGAACATATGGTATATTTCTCTCTTATTAATAATTCAGTTCAAATGAGCAAAAATTAGTTGGTGCAGTTACAGCTGATTTTGTCCTGAAAAGATCTGCATTAATTTTAGACGTTTTGTAAATTGGGCTATTAAATAAAAGCATTATATGTGAATTACCCTTTAAATTTTAAGCAAGTTGGTAGTTTAATGGTATTTTCCAGTCAGATTCATTTTCGATCTCTAAAAAATTATAGTCATTACAGCAAGACAAATTTTTGAAACCTGCTACTTCCATCCAATTACATATAGCACTAATAAGTAAACTAGAAAACTTTTATGCCTCATTCTCTCTATTTTGTCTTTTCTGTCAGGTGGCAATTTCTCTCTTCACTTTCTCTTGT
This sequence comes from Atrichornis clamosus, assembly GCA_013400975.1. Lineage (NCBI taxonomy): Eukaryota > Metazoa > Chordata > Aves > Passeriformes > Menuridae > Atrichornis > Atrichornis clamosus. Next base: position 102,762 of record WBMZ01009479.1, on the reverse strand, counting down.
GCAAATAAGGAGCTGGCCTCCAGCTTCCTCACAGATAAGGTCCACCTCAAAGTACCTGAGATTTCTGCTTCTCATCACCAAGTTCTGCCAGCTGCCGTTCCCACACATCATCCCTGGCACGTGGGCGTGTGTTTCTGGGCTGGCAGGGACGGGCACCAGGGAATTAGGAGGAAAGCAAGCACGTTTTGCATGAGGGAGATTTCAGTGCGCTGCTGCGTGACTCTAAGAGGGTCACCAGCTCTCTGTGATGGATTCTCCTCTCAGTGCAAGTGCGTAACTTCTGTTAGCCTTGATGGGGGTTACGTTCATGAATCAAGAGGATGTGCCCCTGCAGCTTCCAGTTCTGCTTCCGTTGCAAGGACCAAACTGGCTTAAGGATGTGCAGGCAAAGTGGGATGTGATGCGATGTAAAGATATTCCCAGCTAACTGCTTACTTAACAGAAAGTTTTTAACTTTTCAAAGGACATCCAGAACCATAAACACATGCAGAGGGTACACATTAATCCAGAAGTGTGAAACCTGAGTAGATTTCTTGGCAGCTATTTTTAGTGGAGTCTTTTTGATTCCTTTAGAAGGTTTGTGGTCTCTGACGTGCTGCCACAAATGAGTTCATTGCTAAACATTTTTATATTCCTGTTTTGCATGTGTGTCTAGGACAAGGAAGATTAACTCCTGGATTTTATTAACAAATTTGGACCTTGGAGCCAATTTTCCAGAACACTCTATATCAAACAGCAGCTTTTCTTTCTTGTTCCTTGTATTTGTTTGTGTAGTTTGGGTTAGTTTATCTGCTAACTGCCCCCCAATTAGGAGCTGCATATACTTATTAAAGAGAACAGCCACTTAGATCTCCACATGCAGGATACCTCAGAATATTATAGCATCGATCATTCTAATTTTAATAACTGCTTTGCTCACATATCTTCATCCACGTCTGCACCTTTTTTGTTATATTATCTACCATTTTAGAAAGCTATCTAGCTTACTTACAGAGTTAAATTCAAATAGTCTAAAGGTTAATGTGAAACACTGGCAAGGCATTATGAGCAGAGCAGTATATTTTAAAGGCGCTCACCTCTTGGAATTAGCGAGAGCCAATTCTCAGTGTAAGTCCCCACCTCTGCAGCCACAAACTTTACCAAGAAGTCCCCCCTCCTGTGTGACCATGCTGTTCTCTGTGCCCTGTCTCACTGGCATTGGGGCTGTGATGCTGACCAGTCTCAAATATAAATCTCTGGGATCCTTTGCTTCATATAAACCCAGCTTAAATCAGGTTCACATCTCGTTTGAGCTCCAAAGTTGTGCTGGTGGAGGGATCTCAAAGCTCTCCTTCATGCACAGAGCTCAGAGCTGTGAGGTCAGGCACCCCTGGATCCTGCACCCCTCTGACACCCCAGTCTAGGTGTCCTTCCAGCACCAGGGGACGATCCGGAAGGAGCTGCTCAGGAACAAGTGTCACTCTCAGTGGGTGAAGTGGCAATGAAGAAGGCAGAGAAGGAAAATTGTCCGATCTGTAAGAGGCACATCCATATCCTGATGTCTCCTGTCACAGGGCGTGGCCCCACCTGGATCCATTCCAACAGATCCGCCCCATGAGGTCTGAATTACCAACAAGGGAGAGCCAGTGAAGAGTCTGAGTCTGATCTCCGGTGTGGTTTGTGCTGGTTTATCTATGCTTGCTCCCACTGAGAGAGCCCTTCTTTTACAGCATTCTGAATACAACAACAAAAATTGCCTTTGCTGGATGTTTCCACTCATGAAGCAGCTGATTTTAAAAAAAAAAAAGTTTCAGACATTTTTTGAGAGTACAATGAAGAAAATCCTTGTCATGGGCAAGAACAACAGTTCTGCCTGTACTGCCAAGTTCATAGATCAAGGGGAATAATCCCAAGATCCACTTAAGGAGTTACACTTTTTCTTGAAAAAAAAATAAGGGAGGAAGATTTCCATAAAATGCAGGGAGAACATACATATTTACCTTATTTTGCAAAACTTGCAACCATTGAATGAAAAAAAGACGTCTGGCATACAATTCCACCCAAATCAGCTGCACTGGGTGTTTAAATCCACTGTAGGGTACTTTTTTCCCTTAAACGGAGGAGGCAGTATTTTTCCGTTATACCCTAAAAGCTCTTTGCAGTATTCCAGACCTGTTTTCCATGGCTCAGTCCCTCCTCACCGTGCAAGGCAAAGGCAAGTGGACAGATAACATCAGGCTGTGCTGTTTCTTTTACCCACTCTCGGGTCACAGCCAGTGCCATTGGTTGTGCAGATCCCACCGTTTGCTGTTTTTCTCCAGCAGGACTTTCTGCTACGTGACTTTTATCGGGATGTTTATATGAGCACCTGTAATGTGTGTGGGTGAAAGGGAGGAACACATCATCTCATCTCTTCCACACCTTACCTGTGCTCCTCCTGCCACTGCTTCCCCCTGATATCCCCTGCCTCTGCAGCCCACTCAGACAGAAATCCTCAGGTTAATAATGGCAACTGCTGATAAGATGAAAAAGGCAATAAAGTGTGTTCAAAGGGGCACTCTTTGATCTTTCAGCAATATTCTACTTCCAGTGATCCTCAGCACTGCCAATACTTTAATGACACAAACAACCTGGCCCAGAGGGTGCAAAGCTGGTAGAGCTCCATCTCTTTAACTCTCAGCCTGACCATCGCAAACAAAACCCAAATAAAATGTGGCATTTTCACCTCTACTGAGCTTTGTCAGCAATAGGTCAAGATTCATGTTCTTTTCAGTAAAGTGAATTATTTGGTTCAAGTCAAATATCCTCAGAGTTTTCCAGTTCTTCAGTAGAAAAATCATGTTTAAACTACGTTTTGATTGCTCCTGTTTTTAAACTTTTTTTACATGGGAAAACCAAGCAATTTAATAATGAAACATATTATTTCAAATAATGTTTCATAAAAATATGCTCCTGCAAGTAAGGGATAAGTAGGTCCTGCTGGCTGGGCATGTTTAGCTGGGCAAGTCTTCCCTTTTTTAGGCTGTTTCTCCAAGACCCTTCAAGTTCTTAGGGATGTGGGACGTGTCTGATCCCACACAAATGCAGAGGTTGCTCCAAGGATGGACTGGGAGCTCTCCCCAGCTCACCCAGGGGGCCAGGCGCTGCTGGCAGTGGTACCTGCTGGGGGAACTTCTCACAACACCTTCCACTTTCCCCGTCCTTCACTTTCCACATCCGGAGGTTTCGGGACCATCTGTCTTCAAGGACAAAGGAACGAAGTTTGTAACAGATAAGCCTTTGGATTTCAAACACTCTCCAAGGGAAGAATTTTCTTACAACTTCACATTTTCCATTGCGAGGATGTGTCAGGTCTGGTGAGAGCCTAATTGTCTCGTTGTTAATTATCCTGTGTTCACCCTGTCCCTCTGCCAGCTTCTCTCAGTAGAGCAAATCCAGCTGGAGTGGGTGAGAGGGAAAGGAGAAGGATTTTTCCCAGCAAAAAGAAATTTTTCTTCTGAGATAGAGCAAGCACTCACTTTTATAGGAGTTAGATTATTAAGATCATTAAATCATTAAGACTTTGAAATAATAAATCCTCAAAAATGTTAAGATATGCATGAGAAGAAGTAACCTTCCTCATATTCCCCATCATGCCCTGAAACTAGCAATATTATTCCCCTACAAGTTACTTTTTCCGTACTTTTTCTACCATTTACTTTGCAAGACCTCACATTTTTTTCTTCCTACTCACTGTCCCATCAATATGAGTTTATTGTGGAAATATAAATAAATCTGTGACTAGTCCAGTGCAGGCCTGTCCCTGGCAAAGGAAATTCCATTTTTACAGCCATGGCATCACCATAACTTGCACTAAGATTGAATGTAATAATCAAGAAAATAAAAGATATATTAGTATATTTTTAAACAGGACGAAAATTTAAAAATGCAAAATGTTGCACATGGTAGCTGATTCCTGGATATGACCCCAATGTTTTACACCTACCAAAAAATTGCCCTAAATGTAACTTAAGCTAATTAACACTGAGAAATCTGAAATATTTTTTAGAAATATTTAAAAGGAAGTTAGAAGAGTATCAGTAAACAATTAAACTGCAGTTTTACTATGACACAGAATTTAGCAATGAGGATTCATATTTGTCTCCAACATGCAATAGATTTGAAATAAACCCCATTCCATGTCAGAAAAAAAGCAAAGCCTGAATTGACAGTGCAGCAGAGAATTTATTTTTTGCCTTTTCTCCTTAGCTGAAGTTATTATCACAACTGCTAGAGAATTTGTGAGATTGGGAGATAAGAATCATTATGATCCATTGGGGACTCGTCAATCACAGCAAACTGCTACCAGAATCGAAATTGCATCTGCATTTGAATTAGCAACATTACTCGCCAATTTAGTTCAGAGTGAACATTTTTCCATTGAAGATGGAATTAAATTAGAAAATGAGTGAGTCTTTAATTTCCAGATTATAAATCACTGAAAATAATTCAACTCCTGTACCTTAAGGCCAATTACATTATCCTAAGCGACATTTTATCTCACAACCTTCCAAGTGATTTCGTGATGGGGAACCATCACACAAATCAGTTTTGCTCTAGTAGCAAGAAATATATCTACCCACAGAGTTACACATAAAATACCAGGAACAGTTTTAATGCTGGAGCTTATTTTACATGAAATTTGATCGTCTGTTTGATAGCGTATTTTCCTGTATTAATGAACTGATGCACACACCAGAAATGGTCAACTTAGGTGTCCAAATTGGATGGAAAATGTTTACAGTTAGTAGTATATTTAATTTTTCCTGTTACAATGTCTCAAATCTTAAAAATTGTGTACAGTGGTACTTTGAGTACAAATAACAAAGATTTAAAGTCACAGGGCCAAAAAAGCCTTTTATTTTTTTCCTAAGAGCCCAAAGATGTCAATACCAAGAGATTTTAATGAAAATAATTATTATTTAATTTTGGCAAAAAGAAACAACTTGTTCATTTTTCTTAAAGGAGGAATAAATTGTTCCTCAGTGCTATGTTTTTCTCCCTTTTTTTCCCTCAACAAGAACAGAAGACAGGACAGCAGCCTGCCACTTTCACTGTCCTGGTGGGACGTGATTTCCATCAAAAAGGGTGCAGCACTAAATCAGAGAGTGTCTGAACGTAAGTGGGCACCTCTGCACGTGTGTGTTCACTGAGCCCACGCCCACTGTGAGCTCCCACTGCCCATATCTGCAACTTGGCCCTAAGTCCTGCGAATTTATTTTCAAAATGTAAAGATCTGGGTTCCTCGTCCCTGGGACATCCAGAATTTCCTGGTGGGGTCGTGGCATCTTCCCACTGCTGTCTCAGGAACTTGAGGTTGAGGTGGTGAACTCAACCTCAAGCACAGGCTGTTTCCTTGGTCATCCCAGTCTTCCTTTTCTACTCCCAAACCAGGAGGATTTTGTCAGGTTTGGCCAGTTACCGTTCAAGGCTGCTCAGAGTGAACAGGATTGTGAATGAGCAATTGATCTTTCTATCCTTTTCTAGAACACAATTTGGCAATTCCATTTGTTTCCTAATCAGAAGCCTACTGGCAGGTGACGTCCCTTCAAAGACCAGATTACTTCTGGCTATTGAACATCTGATAGACCCAGAAAAAAATGTTTTGTGTACTCACAGAGGTAACTGCTGCTTTTTTATGTGTTGTGTGGGCCAAAGGAAAACCCGGTCAGGATATTGCTCACAGAAATGTCCTTCCATTTTCTCTGAAGGCTCTGATAACAAAGGTCTCATTTTCTCTCCACTCTTTGATCTTGCTCCTCCTTGATCTCCTGAAACACTTCTTCATCCTGTCCATGACTGGATTTTGCCATCTTGGTCACTGGTCATCACTGGTCATCCTCCTCTTTCGATTGCTCTTCCTTCTGCATTTTCTTCCATGAACTATTTCATCTCTTCCTCCCATACTTAGTCATTTTCTTCTGCCCTTCATTTCTGTATTCACATTTCATTTTTGCCATGATGCCAAAGAGAACCACCTTAAATAAGAGTCTGTGAACAGTCATGAATAAAAAATATGATACTCATTTTTAGATATATAAAATGTATTTTATAAAGACCTAAATTAAAAAGCTAAAAGAGCAAATTCACTTTTTGTTAATTGGCCATCTGAGTGAAATTTAGCTTATTCTCATTGCTAATTACTAAATCTTAATTGGCGTTATTCATTCCATCTATTTGTTCTCTCCACTGAGTTGTTGTATTTTATTAACCTCTGTTCCAAATATAAGAATCTGCCTTTAAACTTCTTAAAATATAAAATCATGATGTGTATGCCCTACCATAAAATATAATAAAATATACCATAAAATACCAAAAATGTATGCTGTGTTTATATTTTATAATACATTTTTCTTGCTGAATGCCACCTGGCCATTCTTTGACTAATCAAGTACACCTACAATTTGTATTGTAAAATCACCACTGTGAAATACAGAAATGCTGCTCTGTTTTTCCTATATATGACTTTTATGATCCTTTTTGTCATGTTCTGGAGCAAACTTAGATAAAGAAAGTCTGAAGATAGGCCCCTATTTAGGACCTCTGATCTAACCCTTTAATGAGTTAACTTGGACATTTAGCCAACTAGACCTGATCTGTGAGAGGTGATAAATTGATTGCAGATGACAGACTGCACTGTCTGTTTGATCTTGGTTTGGTAGCCTCAGTATCAGACTTCCTGATATTAAATGGATAAATATCCTGCATTTCTCATTTTTCAGTGCATGTCAGCTATCACCAGGTCACTATTGATGTCCAAAGTATTCACACCAGAGCCCATCTGCACAATTCTCTGGATACTCTGCCACCAAGAGGACCCAGAGCTGCGCGAGAGGCACCAGCCAGGATTTCTGTACATAATGGGAATGTTCCTCTGACTGCAAGCCACAAAACCCACCAGCAGAACTGGATGTGCGTTGGCCAGCAAGCAGGACACACAGAGGCTCATTCCTTATGCATCCTGTAGCCTTAAATTCCTTCCCCTACTCAGGGTCCACATCCATGACCTCTGTCCTGAAACTGAGCCCTGTGCAAGGTGCTTCCCACGAGGCAGGAGAGGAAAGGGACACTCTCCGGGCATCCTGCCCTGACTCGGCGTGCACTCAACCAACCTGAACTCCTGCTCCACTCCCAAGGCCTTGCCCTCAACATCAACATTTGCATTTAAGTCCTTCCTAAACAGCTCTGTGTGTGGATAAAGACCTCTCCACTCTTCAGGGAGGTACAGTATGGTGCCTTCCCAGCAATGGGATGTTTTTCCACATGGATGGGCGCGAACATGTCACTACCACCACCATTTGGGAGCCAGGATGGTGAAAATTTGTGGGTTTGACATTATCTCAAACCTCTTTCCCTTTGGATCTGGAGTCTTCCAAGGCCATTTCAAGTCTGTCCTGATGCACTGCAAAGTGGGCCCCCACACTTTGAACCCCAGAGTCCCCTGGTGAAGGGCAAAGTCCATCCATGTGATGGATTAAACCTTTTCCTTGTAAATTAAGATATAACCCTTCCGACAGATAATTCTCTGACAAAATGAATTGAACCATCTTTTTGTTATATTTAGCCTCTAATCCCCTATAAATGCATTTTTGACCCATTTTCATTTTGTCATGGTCTACAGATTGTGCTCAGAATTTAGCAATGTCACAGTAATTGAAAACTGGATAAAATTTCCCATCTAGATTTATTTGAGTTCTGTCCTGAAACACCATTCTATTCTTCTATTCATTTAACTTCTGGAAGGTAGCAAAATAACAATAAATATGTAATTGTTGCATTTAATTGAACATATAACAAAAAGTTGCTGTTTCTCAAGGCATTTTGTACCCTTTGCTTCCAGCACATTTAATTATGTATGAACTCTTCAAAAAAAAAACCCTCTCAAATAATGTGAGTCGTCTTCCAGGAGAGAAGATTTAAAGATGATAAATGTTATTTAGAATCACTATGATATGATTCATATTGTGATGCGATTGGGAACAATATTAAAACCCACCAAGGCTATTATACCTAAATTTTTGTTTCAATTCATGCAATATTGCTGCTGCTTAATATGATTTCTATTTACTTCTTTCCATTGTTAGTGTTTTATTGAGGTTGTGTCGGCTTTATCAAGTTAATCTCTGCTGCAAATGGAGGTCAGCAGAGCCAAAGCACTGGCAAAAAGCCTGTCTCCATTATATTCTACTTGGTATGAATTTACTGGAAAATCCTCTCTCTAATATAAACTCTTTCTTCACCATTCTTCGATTATAATATTTCTACCTGCACAAGCCCTGACAGCTTGATATTTAAAAGCTATATAAACTCTCATAATCTAATTTTATATCCTTTTTTTTATCAAGAGGGACTGCACCTCATTTAAAGTAACAGTGAATGTATTCATCAAAAGGTTTAAAATCAAGCAATCTTGGCCATCAATAAAAGCCTGGATTTCAGGTAATTTAAATTATAACTTAAAAACGTGCATGGCTACTCTTAATGGCAGTGACAGTGAGTCATTAATTTGTGTTCTTCTGGTGTCAGGGGTGAGGCGAGTAATCCTGTCATGCCCTTGCTAGAATACAATTTGGCAAAACAGGATATTGTAGAAGCTTTATAAATCTTATATCTCTATTTCTCCTTGTACTGGTCTAGGGAATAATGAAAAAGAGCGACACATAAATTTACCTACCAAATGGGGTATGCTCTCTCTCCTGAATATCCACACATAACTTCCATTAACATTAGTATAAAATATACATGCACAGCAGGAGGAAGGATAGCCTACCAGAGATCCAGAGGTCTGGAATAGGAGCTGAACTATATTCCCTTTAGTAGCTGCCAATCCATCCCAGATCACAGGGATTTATTTTTTTGTCCTGGTAAAGCATTGAACCTAAAACATTTGCATAAAAATAACTACAGCTAAACTGAAAGGAATAAACTGGGCATCAGAGACAAGCTTACAGCTCTTTTTCTTTAAGATGTTAAGTTTATTTAGTTCCAGTCACAGTTTAAAATGAAAGAAACCCAATAAAAAAGACCAAAAAAACCCTCCAAGATTTTTTTTCTTTAGTAAGTTTCTAAATATGTTATTGGGTAGGTGATTGAAATCTGACAAAAACCACAACGTTTTGTAATAATGTCCTGCAGCAAAAGTATGGCACCAATAACTAAACAATACTTTATCACCTTTGCCACTCTCAACAGCTCCCATTAATACCGAGATCATAGTGTTAGGCCTTCTATTCCCCAGCTGACCACGTTAGTGACAGCCAGGGCTTAGGCAATGACTTTGAAAAATATTTGCGGTGACACAGCCACAAATCACTGCGAGACAAGTTTAAAACTCAATATTCTCTAAACTTGCATCTGGTCTTTTCTTGTTAGAACATCTACGACACATTTATTATAGACTGAATTCCTCAAAGGACCCAAACATGGATGGAAAGTGATAAAAATTATTGGTTGGTAAAACTAGATGGGCAGAGAGGCCTTTGTCAAGTCATTTATTCATATGAGGTTAATGTCTGAGATGGGATCAGCTGTGGCACCTGATGAAGAGGTGTCCTAAGATTAGTGGGGTTTTACATAAAATCCACCCAGTCAAGGAGCATAGGTACCTTTAAGTTGAATTTTCTCAACAGCCTCATCACACATGTATTGATTTTTATTTTCCTCTCTCCCAGGGAACATAAGGAGACATTTGGTTATTTAATGATTGCCACAGGACGTTCTCTCTTCCATGTGGTTCAGACCTTCTCCAAATGAGCTGTGCCAGAACCTTCCTGTTTCCTGGGAATGGTGATTGGCAGATGGCCCAGATGCATGTCCATTCCCATAGCTCAGCTTCAAACATCAGGCCTCTTCCTGAGAGCATGCAGGACACTTTTTCCTGCCTTTTTTCTTCACAGACCTGTGTTACAAGGTCATTTAAGCAGGACACAGAAGCTTCTGAGGATAGCGCTGAACATCTGGACATCTTTAAACTGGTAGATCTGTTTAAATTAAATGCAAGGTAGCCCTACAGAAGGTAGTGGCCTTCTGGAATTCCTCCCTATGGGAGACTGTGAAGAAAGAGAGCATCAGCAGGATCAGGAATGCAGTAGGCACATTGGCGGACAACAACCTCATAAACAAACACCAAGAAAAGTTGGCAGTGATATACTTTGTAATATCCCTGGGCTGCAGAGAGTGTCCCAATCTCCTTGAGGAACATCTCCTACTGCTGCCATCTGAGCCCCAGGCAAAATGGACCACTGATTGGAGTCTCCTACGTTGTTAAGGGGAAAAAGTGGTTTTTAGGGCATGTTAAACCCTGTATTAAAAATCACATTATCAGTTTTCTTCTGACCCACACCCTACTAGAGTAGATGACTTTCCTGACTGAGAACATGTTCAGAAATGGCAACTTTTTGGATGCATTGAAGAGACTGTTCAAGGAGGAGAATTATTAAATCTTAATAGCAAGTTTTGCAGCATATTGAATGACACATTCTTACATTATATATTGATATATAACACACTGGTCCTCTGCCATGCTGACTAGGAGTTCATTTCCAACAAGGCATAGTTTATAGATAATGTAGTAGGTGAGGGACAGAGCCATAAAACTCTGGCTTTTCAGTTGCACCAAAACCTTTTGGAACTTCATTTTGGTTTGAGTGATGACTGTCTTGGATGTTGATATTAAGCAGAAGCAGCAATAAATGTGTGCAATGCCAATTCTGTCCCTGCTTCCCTGAGGCAGGAGGCAGAGCCCAACAGACCTAAATTTAGAGGAACCACAGGAAGTCAGGCACTTGTCTGAGGATTAGTCAAACTTCTTTGCTCAGAACTTTCTTGCTGTTTAGTGTGCCTTATTTTGTTTCAATTTCTAGTGTTTAACCGGTGTGTGTGTTAGTGGATTTTGCATTTACCAATCCCTATAAATACATAGAGTCATATGTAGTTTATTATAATACTCTTAACAATAAAAGTTCAAAAATCCAAGTGTTGGTGTTTCCTTAATCTCTACCCAAACCTAAACAGCCACTTCAAAAACACACTTTCACACAGAAGTGGTTTTGTTCCTTTTTTGTGCCAAAACAACATCCAGTAAGTTCCTTAACACCCAGCGAGTTCCATACAGCAGCTTGCACACGTATATGTATGTGTAAAGTTAATTCTGTGCTTCTCGGTCCCCTCACTAAGATCAAGTCCAGTGTCATTTCCCAACTGGAAACTACATCTTGCCTTGCCAGTAGGGTGATCCAAACATCACATTGACATTTCCACTAATTTTACCAATGTCTCCAGCCCTTCAAAGCCTTTGTGAAATTTCTATAGGAAATACCTGAAAAGTTCAGCCTGCTATTAGCTTCTCAAAGAAACAGCCCAAATATTTTCCATTGCCTATTTTGAGGAAAAAATCTTCAGGTTTTCTCAGCTACATAATAAAACATTTTGCTCCTTTGGCTTCCATCTAAAATCAAGACAAAAGATACATTTTTAGAGACGATATGAAATGAAATTGAAATGAGTGAGTACTTTGGAGAGAGAAGACCTTTAGTGCTTGAAATGCTTTGTTACAACTGAATAAACTAAATATGCTTAATATGAAAGGTAATGATGCGACTGATTGAATAGTTTGACATTACTGCACATGAAATATCATTAACAGGTTCACAGTGGTTTTATATCAATACCAAATCTCAGAATAAAATAAATGGAAATATGAAACTACAGTGATTTGTCACTGGTGCCTTTCAGTGTCATTTAAGAAAATATTTTCAGTGAAAGATTACTCAGCATGAGCTGGAGCAGCAAAAGCAATGGCAGCCTTGTGTAAATTTGAGATTAAGGCCAGTTAAAGAATTTAGGATAGCTGCAACTCCTCTATACCTGTGAGAGGTGTAGAGAGAGGTACCTGTCAGCTCAGGTTCCTTTGACTCCACTGGGCATCACCAATTCCCACCTGCAGTGACTGCTGCTGCCGGATTTCAGGATGTGAATTCTTGACATAACGAGCAAGAGATGCCTGTGTTGGTGTTATGAGCTCCCTGAGCCTCCTTTCCTCCAGGCTGAGCCCCACCAGCTCCCTCAGCTGCTCCTGGTGCTCCAGACTCGTCCCCATTCCTGTTTCCCTTCTTTGGATCTCATGGCCAAGCAATTCATGCGTAGCCCCTATGAGGATTGGCCTACATGATAAAGACCCTTTGGAATTTCACATAGACTGGTTCTCTCTTTCACCTCATGGAGATGAGGGAGGCAGGACTTCTGTTTTCACAGGCTACAGAAATGCTCAAACCATCTCCACCAGCACGGGCCGCTGCCTGCATGGGACCATGCAATACTGAAGGTCAGCAAGGTGTCGGTCCATTTAATTCCACTTCCTCTTAGGAAATCTCTTTCTGACAGCTCTGTGTCAGACACTGAGCACTTAGGTGCCCTATATCTAACTTACAGGCCCCTGTTACACCTCAACCTTCACAGGGGTTTGGCCTCAAAGTGGAATCAAACACAGGAACATGCTATAAAATATTATTAGTCATCTAAATCTATCGTCTCCATCTTCTGTTTGAAATTACCTGGCCAGGTGCAGCTGCTGCCTTCCATGGCTTCACTGACTATCACAATTTTCTTGCCATCTTCAAATTTATGCTATTAGTAAATGACTACTGAAACACAATGTTTTGCTGATTGAGGAAAACGCTGATAAAATCTGAGGCTGGTAAGGAGAGGGAGAATACGTAGATAACACTCCCAGCTTCTCGTGTTTTAATTTAGGAAGTTAATTTTGTTGGATCTCATAATAACTGAAGTATATTTTCATTTATTCATACACTTTTGAAGTGGTCACCGTCAGGAGCATTAGAAGTTTTCATTTGCTCTTTTCAGAAATCAAAATCAAAAATAAAAAAGAAAACAATAACACATAAATAAACTTAAGTAAATGAACTATTGAGCAATGTAAGCCTGGTTTTACAAGCACTGGGAAAAGGTGTACCTTGGTTATCTATATTTTTAATAACATTTCAGTATATAGCACTGACTGCTTTCCCTATTTGTACTTTTTATATTTGCAAGGATAAAAAGAAGAATTAGTACCAACATCTTAAAATACCAATAGTCTACACATTCTTAAATTATTTTGCAAATATTCCAATGGAAAGGTAGTTTTTTTCACATTTTGAAGTAACATCACAAATTTTCATGAAAAGAGGGGGCAGAGAAAGGGGATAAATAATCTATTAATGTTCATAATAGTGTATTTAATACAGATACACATGGACAAGTATATTTGACAGCCAAAGCTTCCCCTTGGTAGGAAGTTGCATAACGTTGAGCATAATTTTAGTGCCAAGACATACTGCATGTATGAAAACATCAGGATTTGGAGGCACTAAAACAACACTAAGTTTTATAATTTCAACCTCTCTCCCCAGATGACAGATTTTTTAAAAAATATTTCCTTCTCATAGTTTCCAAATCAAAGGTTTTGATTTCAAAATGTGACAGTTCTTAATTGAAGCTATGGCGTGACAAAGATGTGAAATAAAAATTTAAATTGATTTCATGGCCCTTATTTGTTTTTTCATTGTCTGTCTTACTGAAAACTTGAGGACCAAAGTGTCTTTTCTTCTACCAAAGCAAAATATCTGTTTTTCCCAGCTATTTGAATGCATATGTTATTTTGAGGCAGTTTAAAGGCATTTCTTTTTGCTAAATCATGAGAAGCTGCAGGTTTTGTTTAATTAAAAATCAGAAGCGCTAATGTCATTCCACTGGGGAAAAAAATGTAACAAGTTGTCATGCGAGCACAGGATTAATGTGAAAAAGTGGTGTGTACTTTTTACTATTGTTACCTCTTTTCTTCAGTTTCTTTGTAATTCTTAAAACTTTATAAGCTGCATTTATGTTAAGCTGTTCCTGATACGCTCCAATAAGTGTGCTTTAGACACATTGTTAACATAAGGCCAAATCTGTAATACAGCATGGACAATTAAGTGCACAATTTTTGTATAAATGCAAAATCCCTCACTGTGAATTATTTAATTAATGCTCTACAGTTCATTTAATAGCGCTCTTTCAAAGGCCATTTCACTCACAGAAAACTAATTTCATTCTTGGGGTTGATTTAATTAGATTGTATGATATATGGTATTGCTAATTCAGTGGCTCTCTTTGCAGTGTCTAGCCCGATGCTCCTATTGTCGGCAATCTGTCAGCCCCATTTTTAACAGTATTGAAAAATTCAAGCTTTATTATTGCTCGCTCACTCTTTCTCTCCCATCAGGAGGAAAGTAATGAGCTTTTCTTCTTATGAGAGCAAGCAGAGAGTGTGGTGCCCTTAGCGCTTCAGGCAGCGAGCAGTATTAACAGCCTGATTCATGAGTTAAGTTTCTAACTGCCCGTGGCTATTAGCACTCAGTCCTTTGGCTGTCATTTAGTTAAAAAGACTCTTCGGTTAATTCACTCTTTTAATGAGACTGTGCTATTCAACTAATGTATTTTACTGTATGAAAGGTCACACCAGGAAGCAAAACAGATTGGAGGGAATGTAGCGGGAAGCCTGGCTGTCAAGAAACAGTTCAAGCCTCGCAGGCATTTCGCCGCCGCGGCGCCCGTAATAGGCCACGGAACTGATGGGCCAGCGCTCACCTCAACAGTTGAGCACCATAAATCACGGCTAAATAGAAAGCAGATTAATCAGAGGCACAGACAAAAAGAGCACGTGTTTCATTACCCATATAATCACTGACATGATTGCCAGACAAGCCAGGGGGACCGCGCGCGGGGCTGCCAGAACGCGGCGCGGGGCGGGCGAGGAGCGCGGCTCCGCGGGGCGGTGGCCGCCGAGCCTTCCCGTGGAGCTGCGTGCCGCTGCTCCCCGCGGCGTCCGTGTGGAGCGGCCGCTTGCTCGGAGGGTGGCGCGGGGGGAATGGCAGAAAGGCAGGAATGTAAAGGGTTGTGTTTGAGCGAGCAGGGTCAGAGGCGGCGGTGGAGGTTTTGCCCGCCGCAGCTCAGTTTCCGTCTCGTTCCCCGTGTCACCGTGCCTGGGAGAAGCACGTGGGAGATGGGGTGACCTGCTCCTCTTCCTCCCATCTTTGGGTGAACCCACAGCAAGCCAGACCCAGTGTGCTCCCCATGTTTTCTGGTTCAACACACCTCCCCTTCAGCGGTGTGGCACACGCCGAGTCCCAGCGGATGAGGGAACATCTCATTTTAATTTATTCTGAGCTTTTCCAACATCATTTCCTCACTGCACTCCCCCTCCTCGCTCATACCCTTGACGTCATCGGGAATCGTGTGGAATACACGTGTCCACATCCCACGGCTTCTCCCGGCTGGGCTCCAGCAGAAAGGCATGGTTGGAAATCTGCTTTGCTTCAGCATCTCTGCTTGGGAAAATCCAATTGAAAATGTTTTTCTGAATATTGCTCGTTAATTTACGAAAGGAGAAAATGAGAAGAACCTCTGTTTTTAATAGCTTTGCATTTGTCTACCAAGGCATTAAACATCTGAATTATTGTGAGGGTATGTGTGTGTTTTGCTCATTTTTAATTAGTGTCATTGGGGGGAAAACTCCGGCACTTTAGGGGCAAAAGTATATTATTTTTTTAGAAACTGTAATTCCCTCAAACTACGGTAAACAAATCATTCTGATTTAAATTTCCCAGGCAACTTCCAAACAGGGAAACCGTATGTTTAATTACTAAACATCTGTTGCAAAGAATACCCCTAGCTTTTGCAGCACTAATATCACTGTATGAATTTTAAAATCTGTCAGCAAGGGATCACGAAAGCTTTGGGAGCAAAGAGCTGCTCACTTTAACCCCTGAACCAGATAATCTAACAGTAATCCATTCAAAACTAATCAAACATTTACAGAAACGCACCAGCACTGAGGAAAACAATTCATCATCTTCATATGCTCATTACACTTCCAACATCTCAATCTACCTATGTAAATGAGACCGGGGATCTGACATCAGGTCCATGTACAGAAATTATAAACAAATATTCATCCATTATGCTGCTGAAATTTAACAGCTGGAGCACTAACAGTAGCTGAACTCCAAGCCCCGAGTATCAATTATTTATGAACCTAAAACTGACAAGACTGTCTAGGTGAATTAGCTGCATATGTCAAGCTTTGTTATAAATCCCAGCCTACTGTAAAACTCATTTTCATAGAATGTATGTACAAGGCTGACAATATATCAACAGTACGGCATTAATAATTTAGAAGAATGGTACCATAAGGGAGCACCTAGAAACTCTGCTCTGCAATATAGTTGATATTACAAATAAAAAAGTCAAATAAAATGAATTTCCCATAAACAGAGAATCAAATAAAGCATTTTTCTATGATTTTATATTCAATTTTCAGAAAACTTACCAGTTGATACTTGCATTTTTAGGAACCATAAGCATCACCTGAAGTTATTCAATTTTTTTTTTTTGCCATTGCTAAAAATGCCTTTGAATTTCTAGGCCTGTTGATGTGGGTTGCATCACATTTATTTTATTCTTACAGATTGAGAACTAAAAGTGAGGTGAGGGTTAAGAGATGGAAGGAAAGCACTGCTTTTAGCAAACCTTACTGCACACTCTGTCCCATGGGCAGGGACACCTTCCACTCTCCCAGGTTGCTCCAAGCCCCGTCCAACCTGGCCTTGGACACTGCCAGGGATGGGGCAGCCACAGCTTCTCTGGACAACCTCACAGACATTCCTAAACCGGAATGTCTGCAGTGAGATCTTAAAAAAGGAGACATCAAAACTTTGCCCGGTGTTTCTAAAATTCAAGACAGGCCTGGGTTCTGCTGTTCTCTCTCCCCTCTCCACTGAAGAACAACCATCCACTGCTTCAATGAAGCAATGGACACAACCATTCAAACCCCAAATTTTGTTCAGAAGGTCCTGCTTTATTCCTGTGCATAATTTCACCTCTGCCCATGAAGACATGGCTGTTTGCAGCAGCTTTTTGCTATTCAGAGAGGTTGTCCACAAAAAAACGAATACACACACATATGAGAATCTGTGTCTATCAAATAAACAAGATTTGATCTTATATACAGAAGTAGCCCAGTTTTTGATCAACTGTGAACATCAGCTGTCCTTTTCTCCACAACACAACTTTCAGATTATTAATAAAAATAGAAGGGAGAGGGTAAAAAGGGGGGAAGAGAGAGATAATTAGTCCCAGTCTTGAGTTCAGACAGACACCAAAACTGAGGGGTGGTTAAAGGGAATATCTAGTACTCAGCTCATGAGGATGCCATTGACTTCACAAAGTTTCCTTCCACCCTTAAACTCAGAATCACTTTTGGATATTCTTTATGTTGGATTCACACTGACAACATACCAAAAATCCGTGAGGACATATTTTAAGGCAGAAAAATCCCCTATAGTCTCAAAATTGAGGAGCACGGTGTTTCTGGATGTATTTTATCAGTACAAAAGGCAAAAATACACGTGTAAAAGAATCAGTAATAGTTCACAATAGTTCATTTTTGAGTCAGGAGAAAGAACTCAGAGGAGGAAACATGTCCTTGTTGATGCACATTTATACATCAAACTTAGAAAAGCAGATGACTTTATCAGTGAAGTGTGGAAAATGCTGCAATGCCATCTCATCTGCAGGATGTTGGCACTTTTGACTCAAGAAACACTCGTAAGAGACAGAGAAAATTTAATAAATATACTGTATTAGATAAAGAAAAAAAACAGATAAACATGTGCCTGATTAACGCCCAATACATAAAAAATTTATGAAAGAAAAATTATTTCATGAAGCTGCTGGTGGTGGGGTCAGGGAGGACCACGGGTCATCCAGCGTATCCTCTGGAAGTGCAGATTGAGGGTTTATAGAGCCATTCCTATGTAATTCTTCAGACTATTAGGGCTTTCCATTTCTCATTACCTTAGTATTACCTGCCTGGTTTGCTTGATTTAGCTTTTCTAAAGTAGACTTTAATGACAACAACAACAACAACAACAACAATAATAATAATAATAATAATCACTCTCAAGCAGAAAGACCAAGAAGAGGCCTTTGTATCACTCATGTTAAAGTGCTTAAAATAAGACTTCATTTGGGTTTGAATGACACAGAGATCTTCTGCTGGCTCTCTAGATACAAATGAACTCCCCTTGAAGGCCCCTCGATGCCATGGTGCTGCCTTAGGCACATGAAGAGGTGTTTTCTGTTGAAATCCCGAAGAACTTTCCCCACAGGCTGCAAATGCAGAATGAAGATTGTACTGTCTGCTCAAAACAACGAGCAAAGCATTGTAGGCGCTCCATAAATAAACTACCGAGGTTTAATTTGGGGATTTAATTATTTGACTTGGCGTCTGATGACATCCCTCAGTCTACAGGGGGCTCTCCTCGCAAATTGATAGTTTTATTCATATTTTCAGTGTCTTGCTCACATATGTGACACCTATGGCATTTTTCCCATCAGCTCTGTCAATCAATATCCTCAATCCTGCGTGGACACCTTCTCTTTTCCATTACTTTCCAAGGTTGCATGGCAGCGGAGGTACAAGCTGGCACTCCTGTTCTCGCTGCTACACCTCACACCAGGGCAGGGGTAGAGTTACCCGTGCTTCCCCAAGCCCTTGGCAGTGCTCTCTGTGCTCAACACCTGCCACAGGCACTGCTGAGGGGCACAGTGCCCAGCAGGATCCCTGTGGGATCTCCCTGCCTTCCACTGGTGCCTGGGAGCCGTGCCCTTTCCTCCCTAGTAGAAAACAAAGATGGATTCAAGTTTCCTTTTCTAAGTCCATCAGTGACTGGGGCTATTCAGAGCCATGATTTTGGCTTGAAATTACCTAACAACAGTTCTGGTTATTGATGATGAAACATTACCGCAGTTATGTAAATCTTTTTACCTGGTCACAAAAACACTTAGCAAAATCCATACCTGGCTGTTCAAAGTGCTCTCCAGCAGCACCCAAAGCCTTTCAACACCAGCAAGCCAGAGGGAGGAAGAAACCCACCCGCCAACCTTCTAAGCCTTGTGAAACAAAGTTATCATTTTTTATTGCACAAAAATCTCTATTTACTGAAAAAAAAAAAGTGGGGCAGTCACTCATATTTGAAGATTGTTTCTGTTGAGTTAGGGTAGAAAGGTACATGAACAACCAGACTCCAAATACAACTCCTTGGGGCTTTTGCAAGTGTGGGTTAAGCTTAAAAGATACAGGTCAGCAACAAACAAAGAGTGATTTGAGTATTTGTGTGAGTCTGAGCTAACATTTCATGTGAGACCCGTTTTATGAGGGCTACAAGGTGCATTTCCAAGGCATCAGTTCAACAGCTGTATGTTTTCCTTTAATTTCTGCAAGGGTTTTCAACACAATAGTTCTATAATTTCTTGAAATTTTTAGTTAGAACTGAGCCTAGAGCTGGGAGTCTCATAACCGTAACTCAGAAACTGGATTTGGAGCTGAAAAATAATTCACGACGAAAAAAAATTTTTTTCTTTTGAATTGGCTATACTTGGTGATAACTCTTGACTTATTCTTCTGTGCTGCTGCAATAAGCTATATTCTGGGGACCTGTTTTTGTGACTAAAAAGATAAGTCTCTTGTTGGGAAGAAAATTGCCTCTCTGACATAAATCTTTGGAATAGGAGTTTACAGAAAAATGGTAAATATAAAAAAAAAAGATCAAATATCCCAAGCTAAACTAGCACAAGAGAAGATGAGGAAAGATCTGCATTGCATCAGCCAGAAGGATTATATAATAATAACAGACATCATTTTTGAAAGACTGCCATTTTGGGTTTTATCTAGACTTTGCAATGCACAGCTCCCAAATTTTTTGCCAGCAGAAAGCCCCCATTTTTGCACCTCTCCACATTGTGAGTAGAGCTAAGAATGAATTAGAAATGTCTAAAATCCCAGAGTTTTTTCACTTCCTCTTCAAACTGCTGTCTATATTTAAGGAATCCTCCAAAAATACCTATGGATTAAAGTGATTTAATTATAAGACTCGAGATCCTCTAAATGTCAGATGTGAACTGTAGTGCTGTATAACATCATTTAACGAGCCACGTAAGTTACAACACCCACCAAATCTGAAAGAAGCCACTGGCAGGAGGTTCTGGGCCTTGATTTATACCATTACCTAACATACTTACCTAACATAAGTACCTGCCCACCAACAGCAAAGATCCCAAGGTTCTCCTTTTCCATCTCCTGAGGCACTGAGTTACCACCAACAGGTAACTCAGTCGGATAACTTCTCCCCAAAGTTTGACCGGTGTGACTGACAGCCCAAAAGCACTTTCATTTCTGATCCACTAAAACATATTCACTTCAGTGAGCCTCGCTCTACCTGACTGCTGTGTTTAAAATGCCTCAGGGTGTATTTTGCTTCCAATAAAGCACATTAGGCCTGCTTAGCTACGAAATAGAGCTGCTAATTTTGGCAGTGCTGCTGATTGTGCACGGCCTGCGCACACTTCGCACATGGTCAATTAAATTTACAAACCATCTCAAAATTACCCACAGCCAGCAACAAAAACGAGCTTGGCAACATCTGGATGGCTGAACTTGATGCCTGATAAATCCATCCTTTCTGCTTTCTTTCCAGCTCATTCAGAGGACGCAACACATATTTCAGGAGACAGAAGTTCACTTACCACGTTTTATGTGCTTGAAAATTGGAAGGTCCTTGGAGTCGTAGTGGTGCTGATTTTTTTTTGATGATGTCACGGCAGGTGATGTTTAAGCTTCTGCATTACTCTCATTATTGGTGAATGGTTGTCTTTCTTAGGAATTAAAACAGAGAAATACCAGACTGGTTCAAGTATACAAAACAAAGCAAAAGACAAAATATACCTAAAAAACCCACAAACAAGTAAAAAAGAAAAAATTAAACCAACAACCCCACCCTCCAAAACACACAGAAAGTGAGGACCATGTTTGTGAATGGCACTGCTAAATCAAGGCATGAATTTTAAAGCTATCTAGGGTATACTGACTTCTGTGTCTTTTTCCCTATATTGCCATTTAATAAAGACTGGGCAGAGAAAAGTTAAGAGTGTGTTGAGAACTGTTCTTTCATTCTGGTGAAGTTTTCAGATCTGGCATGAGCTGTTATTCTAAACGTGCATAAATACTTGGGACAGCCTTGGTTTTGTGCTATGGTAACTTTTAGGTACAAAAGTTGATTTGACTTGTGGAAACTTTTTCTGCAAATTATTTTAATTCAATTAAATTTATCTTGGGAAGCAAGTGAGGAAGGAAATGGACTGATAAATATTTAAAAGTTTTTGGAGGGTGGTATGACAAGCATAGGCTTTGAAGAGAGAAGCTGTGGCCACCTCATCCCTGGAAGTGTCCAAGGCCAGGTTGGACAGGGCTTGGAGAACCTGGGATAGTGGAAAGTGTCCCTGCCCATGGCAGGGGGTGGAACTGAATGGGCTTTAAGATCCCTTCCAACCCAAACCATTCTATGATTCTCTCATTTTACTTCTACAAAACTTGTTTAACTCAGAACAGGAAAAAAAAAAAGTGACAATTGAGAGTGACCCTTCCTCACAGTGGCCATGTTGAGCAAATATTCCCAAGTGATGCTGTGTGGTTCCACATTCCCACAGGATATAGCAGAGCATTTAATGGCAGTGGAACAGACTGAGTCACTGCAGTCGAATTTAATGGTGGCATTTCCAAATGTAAAGGCTGCAGGGTGAGGAATTCAGAAATATTCTTCTGGAAGAAGGTTTTTTTGTGTTTGTCTGCCTAAATATGTGTAACAGCAGTATATTCTCTAATGATGTAGTGCAAAGGAGGCAGCAAGAAAACCTTCTAATGGTGTGCAATGCCTATTAATGTGGATAAAAGCAAGAAATGTGAATTATAAAACAGATATTGCCTGCACAAAGAACTGAAGGGATCTTTTGCTGGTATTTTTCCAGTTATTGAACTATCAGGTGCGACTGTATAACACGAAATATGGAAGTCCAACAAATGTCATACTACAAACATTTCAAAGGTGTAATTGATCATCAAATTCCAATAACAGTTTAGGTACTTAGTTGCTATTGAGATTAATATACAGCTTTCTGTAGCAAGGACCTCTTCGGTTTCTGACCTTGGCTGGTAGTAAAATCCAATCGATATTTAGACCGAGCAAGGCTTCCAGAGAGGATACATAGAAGACATTACTTCCCTGAAAAAATACTGTCATCAGCTAGGAAATCTAATCCTCTGTGAGGAATGTGGTGGAACAGAATTGAGTAGCAACCCAAAAGAATGTGAATATTCGCCTGAACACAAGCAGGGTTAGCTCCAGCTCTGGGTTCCCTCTTCTGGCTTCCTGATTTTCTACTCCCACTTCCCTTCCATGGCAAAAACACGTAGTTCCTTTGTAAAGGAGGAGTTTGCTTTTTAGACCTGGTTAGAGGACACTGAATCAGCAATAGCATATGACAGATATGTCCAATCAAGGCTAACCAGTGCATCTTGAATTTCAAGTTGCCAGGTACACCCTATAGGCAAACATTTTACGGGCCTGGAATTATTCCTGGGAATACTCTGTGAGAAAAATAACAGATTCACAAACGCTCTACATTTCTTACCCAAATTTCTCAATAACGAGTGTGTTGACAATGTTAGGTAAATGTAATGAATACTTATTGCTTAATTGGAACAATGTTTTTATCACAGAGCTCATGCCTTTTTTTCCTTCTATATATTTTAGCTATATCTATATAAAAATATTAAATATATTGTAAAAATATATAACATTTTGCTGAGTTTTATTTAATTAGCCTTTCCAATGTCTTTGGGATCTTAGTTACAGCTAATTATCCCAAGCACATGCTAGTCTGGAAGAAGACTTAATTTCCAAAAGGCTTCAATTTAATCTGATCTTGTGCAGATTTTGTACAGGTTATTATTCACGGCATACAAAGTTAAGCCTGCAAAATACCTGTGGTATCCTTTCCCAATCACAGGATGGAAAAAAACTACTGTCTTAAATGGTTTCTTCAACAAGATTGCTTTCCACCAATAAGATTAAAAAAATTTTTTAAATTACTTTTTATTTCATATATGTATATATGCATATTTATTAGGGTTTGTTTGACTGTAGGGTTTCCATGAATATGATGATTTATTGAATCTTGTCCAACATCTTGACAGAAAAATCAGTCCTTGAGAAGCTGTTTGGAATTTTGAAATCCATTTATAAAATCAGAATAATTTCGTCAGACTTAGTCCTTTCCCCACCCTCACCTTGCTTGTAGCACTGTTGCTAAAACCAACAGGAAGATTTTTTTTCTGTCTCTAATTCTCTGATACATCTGGGATTTGGTGCTGGACATGAGCAGCTTCATCACTTATCCACCAAGCAAGGTCTCCATCCCAAAGAGAGCTGAACCGTACACAGGCAAGGAATCCTCAAATGAAGCTCTTCAGTTGTGAAATTTGCTTTAATTATGTGATGTTCTGCCAAAACCTGGACTGCCCACACTGAGAGCACCCAGATTTGTCCAGGCTGCCTCGAGGAAGGGGAAGAAGGGTGAGTCGTGGGGGGTTCAAGGGACACACGCAAAGTTATAAACACCATGTCTTGGGAACAGCTCATTCTGCTCTCCTGGCATTGCTCGGGTTTCTAGGGTAAACACAATGTCTTCATTTCCTCTCTTTTATGGATTATCAGTGGGTGAGGTTTATTTTCACAGCCAGCGGCCTTCTGACATGTGGCAAGGATTTTAAGGAGCTGGTCCTGTGAAAGACAGTGTGTGCTGCGTTCCCATAGGGAATATACTGAAAGGGGTTTTCTTCCAGTCCTGTCCTCCATTGCCCTCACAAAACCTTCTTGTGGCACCTCTGTGTTGGCCGAAGAGGTATTAAGAAAAAGAAGGAAAATGTTAAAGTAGCTCAGGGAAAACTGTAGCTTTCCTTTGGACTCATGAACCTAAAAATAATTTTGAATAAGGACTTCATTTTATATATAGCCTTTCATTGGATTAACTGTTTTATAAATAATCATCTAATTCATCTGGCCAGAAAAATGGATGAAACACTGCCACTTCCACACCCTTCCTTAATGGAATGCACAATTCCCTTTTCTGCTGGCAGTGAAAGGTCTGAGCCATCTTCGACACACACCCGAGTAAAAGTGAGTCAAAATAAGTGCAGCAAACACAGCTGCTAAATCGCCACCTTTTTCCATCCCATTCCCTTCAGTGGAGAGCACCAATTATTGGTAAGTACAAGATTAGTTCAAGGAGAGCAGGGGAGGGATGGAGGCTGGAGCTGTTCTGTGCTTCGGAGGACACAGGGGTTGTGCTCAGCACACATCTGCAAGGCTCCCCCTCTTAAATCAAGCCCTGCTCCACTGCACCATCTTAATTGTTCCAGGTGTTGTAGTCAGTAAACATTTGCTCAGGGTTTTATGTGTGTACTATGCTTTGAAGATTTGTTTTCTATTTAAAATACTTGAATTTCCTTCAGTCTTTGCAACCGGAAGAAAAATTAGCTCTGATAAACCTACGTGGGATCACGGGTTGTTTGTTAACCTGTCCTGGAAGAACTATATTTTTCCATGTGATTTGATTTTGTAATATTCTCACACCAGTGATAGCTCCCTGCTAGCAAATAAAACCAAAAAGGAACACAAAGAGTGAAGCTGCAAAATTCTGGTTACAAAAAAAAAAAGTTAGTGTTGGATGGCAAATGATAAGAATATTATCAAATTTAAATATTCTTTATATAGAACATTACTGAACTGAGCTTTTCTACTTTACAGTACAGAACTGAAATAAAACGGAGTTAACAGCAAGGAAAGTATCAGCAATTCCTTTGCAGAACATGCACAGAAACTTAATCTCTATTCTGTTATAGAGCTTGTGTTCAATCAGACTTTTTAGTTTCATTTTGATTGATTGTATAACAAGTAGAACAGCAATATCCAATACACTCAGAGGGTCAACTATGTCTGACATATCTGTTGTGGTTTATCTGAAATGTTCTTTTTTTTTTTATAATCAATTTATCTCTCTCCTCCACAGAAAGAGTAAAGAGAAGGGAAGACATTATCAGCTCATTCCCAGAAATGTCTTTTTTCACATCCAAATTCTCAAAGACGAAACCAACAAAAGATAAAAGGACTCCTGTCCACAACTGGACTGAACTGAGGAATTTTGCATACAGTGCATGTGAAGCAAAGCAGAGGAGGAGGCTGGTGCTAGAGGGGGTGATGTCCATGTGGCAGAGAAGGTCTGGCAGCACACAGGCAGAAAGGTGGCAGGAGCATTTATCACAGAATCATGGAATCATTGAGGTTGGAAAATATCTCTAAGACCATCAAGTGCAACCATAACCCATGTCCCTAAGAGCCACATCTACATGATTTTTGAGCAATTCCAGGGATGGTGACTCCACCACTGCCCTGGGCATCCTGTGCCAGTGCACGACAGCCCTTCCAGAGAAGATCTTTTCCCTCATATCCAATCTAAATCTCGCCTGGTGAAACTTGAGGCCGTTTCCTCTTGTCCTATCACTTGTTACCTGGGAGAAGACACCGACCCCACCTGGCTGCATCTTCCTGCCAGGAGCTCTGGAGAGCCAGAAGGTCCCCCTTGTTAATCACACCCCCGTCTGCTCCGGCAGGCACCAACGCCATGGCAGACACACAGCTGAGCAGCAGGGATGTGGTGAGGAAGGACAAATCCCCCTGGATCTTCGGGGTGAAAACCCTGGCAGAGCTCCTCCTCGCTGATGGCAGCTTTCAGCCTTTTCCTGCTCCAGAGGGGAAAGACTCCCATGTGCAGCATCTGAGTCCCTCACAGCTCTCCAGGCAGGGATGTCTGGGGGTTTGCAGCTCCATCTCTCCATCCCTCTCCAGCTGGGCAGTCCCACTGCCCCAGGGGTGCCCACTGCCCCAGGGGTGCCCACTGCCCCAGGGGTGCCCGCTGCCTCGGGGATTCCCGCTGCCTCAGGAGTGCCCACAACCCCAGGAGTGCCCACTACCCCAGGAGTGCCCACTGTGGCCGAGGCTGTTTTGCATCAGGCCACCTCTGCCTGGCCTTATGGTGAGTAAAAGTTATAAACCCCCATCAGCTCAATGACTGTAATGACTCCTCGGAAGCTTTTTATAGGTGATAAGCTCCTGTAAAGGTCTGCTGGTAATTTGTGGAGAGGGTACATTACCGTTACCCTTGAGGAATTTCTGCTTCCTTTTTATATGCCTTTTTTCCTCTTGGGGGGACTGGGAAATTAACAGGAGGCGTTAGTCTGAAGCTCTCGCTGAGCACAGGCTGCATTTATTTCTCTGCAGGCATGAAGAGAGCTGCAGCCTGCTGATTCAGGGCTGGATGCCTCCCTCCACCCCTCTGCAGTTCAGAGGATGGCAAAGGGGCAGGAAAGTGAATTGAAATTTCCTGGAAATGGTATAGAAAGAAGGGACTAGATTCTAAATAGCACAAACCAGCAGAGAGCTTTAATGGTCAGGTATCATCACAAAACCCTCTGAACCAAGCAGGGGAGAAAACGTGGGAGGTTACTTGGTTTATGAACTGCCCGCATCAGCAAAATGCTCCTGGTGACATCTGGGAGGAAGGCTGGGTGAAGAGAGTGATTTCTCCTTATAAAGCAAGCTGCAGTCCTAGATTTGTGAGAGTTCTTCCCGTGAAACTCAGCCCAAATGAAAATTGACAAAGATTGGGTAATTTACCCAGTAATGATAAAGCTCAAGTAAGTGTCCTCAGTGCAGTTTTTCTGGGCTGTAGCTGCCACGACTGCCATGCCACTGCTTTCCCAGCAAATGCTTCCCGCTGCAGACAGCATTGCTCCCAACAAAACAATCTTCCAGAGATCATAAAATGTTAAGGAGTTCATTTGTTTAAAGCATTATGAAATAGTTCCCTTGCAGATCTCACTCTTTAATTTCCTGCACCGGGGCTGAGGTGTGGGACACCAATACTGATAGATCAGATTAACACCTCTGACGCTCAGGTTTTTCCAGCTGCAGAACACATCATCACTGTTGCAATATGAACTCTGGTTTCTGGACCTGTTGTTCTCAGGGAACTTGAACAAACGAACATAAAGCAAAAATAACAAACAATTCCTTCCAATGGGGAAACTAAGCCTCCTGGGTTGCTAATTTGCCTTTAGGGGAAAAAATAAATTAAAGGAGATTACTTTTTCTTCTTTATCCTCTCAATAAATCCATTTATTCTCTTCAACACAAGGTTTCATACAAATTTTGTAAGTGCAGCAAAAATGTGGGAATATAGTGGCTAAAATTAATCACAAGTTGGAGACAGCCTTGCTGTGATTTGACAACCAAGGTCTAAGGCTCAGTAAAAGCAATTTGTGTCATTATCAAGAAAAGAACTTTTGGCACATTATTGATACGTTACACACTGACCTGTGCTATTTAAAACAGGTATTATTCAGGGTAAAACAAAAAAGAGATAGGAGGACAGGGGCGGGAAAGATTGGCAGGGCAGATATTCCCCCTGTCACAACAGAACCTTCCAGCTCTCAGACCTGGGGACCAGGATTTCACTGGTGTGGGCTTCTCTGGAAACATAAAGGTGAAGGATCTGGTCATAACCTGGGTGAGTCAGAAGCTATGGAGCTACATAACATGGACCTGCTGGAGTGAGTCCAGAGGAGTCCATGGAGATGCTCCAAGGGCAGGATCCCCTCTGCTCTGGAGCCAGGCTAGGAGAGCTGGGGATGTTCACCTGGAGAAGAAAAGGCTCTGGGTGCATCTTAGAGCCCCTTCCAGTGCTTAAAGGGGCTCCAGGAAACCTGGAGAGGGACTTGGGACAAGGCCTGGAGTGACAGGACAAGGGGGAATGGCTTCCTACTCACAGAGGGCAGGGTTAGATGGGATATTGGGAAGAAACTGTTCCCTATGAGGGTGATGAGGCCCTGGCAGAGATCGCCCAGAGAAGCTCTGGCTGCTCCATCCCTGGAAGTGTCCAGATTCTAAGATTTTATGCCTGAAAGATTCTTTTTGGTAAATGCAATGTCATTCCGTGAGTAAAGAGCCCATCCCAACACACGTATGGTGGTGGAGCAGCAAGTCCCGGCCTTGCCGAATCCTTGCGTTTCCTGAGAAATATGTCTGTGTCCTCTTTGTGTTCTCACCAGCCTTAAAAGCAGTGACTTCAGCCACTTGGTTGCATAAATGTCAAATTTTTTGAAATTTGATTGAGGTGAAAATATTCCTGTCCTTTCTCAAAGACCTCCATTTAAAAGGCCTGGGGAGTCCAGGCACTCTCTGGGATGAGCAGAGGGAACTGAATGGGACACTGTCCAAAATCAAGAGGAGGGAATGCCCAAGAAGAGCTTGTGAAATGGCAATTGGATTTATTCAGTGAACTCGAACTAAGACTTTTTGTAAAGGGTTTCAGTTAATCTTGTGTAGAAAGCTCCACATTTCATTATAAATGACTTTTGAAGCAAGTTAGAAGTGAAGTGCTTTGCACCAGTGCCATTTCATGAGTGCAACACTGATGGCCTTGGAACATCCACAGTCCAGAGCCAGAGATGCATCCACAGAAACCCAGCAAGAGGAGGAAAAGCAGGAACCCTTCATCCCAGTCTTTTCAAAATCATTGAGCAGAAGATTGTCCGTGGGCAGAGTCAAAAAATGTTAATTCCCTGCCAGAACAACAACCTCTATTTCTATTAAAATAGCAGCAAATAAAACTGGGAAATACACAAAAAGTCTCTTTCAATATCAAACTGTTCTATCAATCAGGATTTTTTCATTAAAAACACTGGGGTTCTCTCAATTGATGTTATTTTCTCTACAAATCCTCCATGAAGGAACCACACGTACAGTGATATTTGGTGTGGGGATTTTCTCTGCTTTACTACATTTTTGTCAGTGCTGCAGCTTTATTCTCAGAAAATCGAGTTAGTTGATGGTTCCAAGTCAAGTTTTGTGCCAAAACTAAGTTCACAGCATTAAAGCATGGTCCAGAGAAATGTCCTTCCAGATGGGCTGTCCCTCATCAACATCAATGCCATTTTTTTTTTCTTCCATTATGACATTTTTGGGAGTCCATGCATGAGTAAAGACTTAGATCCAACACACACTGAAAATGTTAGGAGCTGATTTCCCCTTTTGCTCTCAGAAAGAGGAAAGCCAGTCATGACTACCAACTACGCCATGTTATTTTAATAGGACACCAATCAGTCTCTGTAATGGAAAAGAAAAATACCATTAATTCAACCAATATATTACATATTAATTACCAAATTTATTGAAATAAACTTTTTAAGTAATATCAAGGAAGTAATTAAAAAAGCAACTCTGTACAAAACACTTTTAGGTCTAGAATGAGAAATGTGTGTGACTACTAGGGGCCAAAACATGGCACATTTAATTTAAACCCTGGCAGCAAGGGGCAGGTTCCATTGCAGCTGTAATAAATTACATACAAGTGCTACAGAACAATAACAAAAACTGTGAGCCATCCATTTCAGTACCATTTACAAGAAATCAATATCAATACTTAATGCAATACTGGTGAAAAATGAGCAAAGATACAGAAAGCATAATAAACCAGTAATGAAAGACCTTGCAGTGTTTCACTTTGGAAGAAAAAACTAACTGTCTATATTTTCATGTAGAGGGATATTTCACTGAGGCAATGTGCTGGAGGTATGAGTGTTTTGCAGATCTAAGTTTAAAATAACCTCTTTATTAAATTTTAGAAAAAGTTCTTTAAACTGGGGATTACTAGCTTAGTAAAACTCATACATATGGAAGGAGGCATTTCATCTTCCTAAGGTCCTGAATATTTTTCATGGGATTGCCTCAGATCAAACATCACTCTGTTTTGTACCTTCTGAAGGCACAGGCAAGGCCCCTTGCTTCTGACAAACGTGGATGTTCCATTTTGGGGGTGCTGGCTTTAACCATTCTACCACCAGTGAACAAAGCAGGATATTTCATCAGGTAGCCCCATTTCCTCCACTGCTTTCAGTCTCCTCTGAGAAAAATGTGTTCTAATACCTTTCAGGAAGGATCTATTGCAAGGTGGAACGTGGGACAAAATAATCCTGGAAATAGCAAGTGTGAAGTCCCTGTCGAGTGAGGCGACCAAACGTGAGTGAGTTGCCATTTGTCACCACAGGTACCATCCTCATCCACACAATCACCCTCGTGCCTTTGCTCTCCATCAAGCTAAAAGGCCTTCCAGGAAAGGTTCAGCTCTCCTAGATTTTCTTTCAGCTCTCTTAGATTTTCCGTCTGAGATTTTCCACCCTGTACGCCTCAAAGGACAGCAAGAATTAAAAAATTAGGAGAACTATTATAATACTAGGTGAATTATAATATTAAATATAAATATTATATCCTTTTTAAAAGGCAAGACAAATAGCAATAAATGCACTACAGTCATACACAGTGTTTATAGGTGGGTGAATCACGGATAGACAAACAGACAAAACCTCTTTTTGCCATCACTTTTTTATGCCATATTCCTTAGTATTCCCACTGGAGTCACTCCGTTGTCTGCCACAGCAGACTACCAAGAAGCAAAGGACATCTAAACTATGATCAAAATGGAATTAACAATTTACTTCCAAAATGGCTCGTAAGGTTTTTTTGAACAGATGGACTTCAAAAGGATCCTGCAATACAGCATTCAGTCTTCAGCACCTAGTAACAAAATAGAAACAAATTTCCACAATTTAGTACCCCAAACCAAAGCCCTGCTGCACCACTGCCCCATTTGGTAGAGACCTTCATTAATCATATATGCAGGGGGAAAAAAACCTTTACTAACAAAACAAAGAGAAAATTGGTGATATCCAGTCAGTGCCATCTCAACAATAAATAGCTTTGTCCAACTGCTGTATTTATATTTGTACAAATGAAAAATGTTTTTCACTGGAATACATCAAGGATTTGCATGTGAATATTTTCAAAACCTAAAAAGTGTGATCTTACAACTCCTCCCTCATGAGAACAATCACAAAAAAAAAAAGCTTGGATTGAGACTGGATTCATCCTTCATTCACACTAAAATAAGCCTGCACAAACTATTGAGTTATTTTATGCAAAGAATACAACCTTTCACATGGGATTTTCACCAGCAGTGAAAACACAAAAATTCAATGGACCAAAAAATATCTAACAGCCTTCAGACATGTTGAAGCCTTTCACAGAAAAATAAGAATATGAGAAACTTGATGTGTTTAGTGAAATAATAAACAGATTTAACTGCAGAAATTAGGGTTTAGAGACCTGGTGAAATGTTCTGGTAAAAACTGAGGGAGATCTGGAGTCACATTAAGTCAAAGGAGGTGCCTTGGATGGTTTACCAGGAGTGCACACAGCCAAGACCATCAGAAGCTGAATTCCATAATCCTATTGCAAGACTTTCATGGCTGGATCTGGTGAGAGATAAGGGTGTCTTGCAGCTCTTCCAGCTGCCACCCAGCATCAGACGCTAAGGAAAAGCTGACAGTGCTGAGGATGCTGCTTAGGCCACCGCTCTCAGTTGTTCTTCAGCTCAGACAACAGGCAGATCTATTCCTGGCTGTTCTGAAACAAACAAAAACAATCACACACATGACATGGCTGTGAGAGCTTGAGAGCTCCTTCCCAAAAACCGCATGTGAGGGTTTGCCAACTACTGCCTTCTGTACAGGATTTCGTTCTCTTGCCTGGACAGGATTTTGTATTTCACCACATCAGTGTGATTTCAAAATAGAATTTAGTATATTTCTGGTTGGATTTTTTTTTTCCATTAGGAAGTGTGAACTTGTCTTCCAACGGCACAGAACAGCTCAAGGAAGAATTAACCAGGTGTTAATATATGAAAAGGTCAGGTGAGTCTGTCCTTTTGGACTCAGACCACCTTCTGGGTTTTGGTCACGTAGTTCCTCCGCGCAATTTCAAAACTGGTTCCGGACTCGATGAGATGGAGAACAAGGTCACTCAGGAGGGGGGTTTTGTGCTCCTTCATCCATCACAGCACAGCACAACGCTGTGGCCAGTCTCTCCATGTAACAGCAAATGGGAATGGAGAGCACAAGGGCTGTGGGGTGATCTTGGGGAGCCCCACAGCACTGGGGCTGTCACAAAGGACAGGGCTCCAACGGGAGGGATCAGCTCCTAGATTTTCCAGTTCTGCTAGTAACAGCTATATATCAGTCTTTCCCCAGAATTTCTCAGATAAAGGGTACAAGAAATCCATACATGGGCACAAAATAAGAGTGCCTTCTTCTACAAAAGATTTGCATTATTGGCTTGTGTTGAGCAGCAGCTCACTTGAGCAGTGAACACATCAGGACTGTGGTACTGACAGATGGCACCCAGCACTCCTCAGATGTTAGCAGGGCTCTGTCCAGAACGCTACAGCTGTGGAAAGTCAGTGGGAGTCTGGATTATGTGCAAAATTAACAATCATTGGGGAATGCAAATATTCTAAGTATTACTTCCACTAATCAGCTTTTAAACATATCCCCTCTCCAGGAGGAAATCAATTTTTTTGCAAGTAATACAAAAGACTCCTATTACGTGTTATGAGTTAAGTCTAACTGATTAATCCCTTAAGTAAAATTTCTTTCTTTAAATTAATTCATTGCTTTCTGCTGCCATTCAGTGGTTTGCCTCAGGACATCACATTATTTTGCTCACTCCTACCTGCCTAGGCACACCCACTCAGGGCTGTAATGCTCTTATTAGTGAAATGGAACATCCCTTGTTATAATTACATGAAATGTATTGCAGCAAACAAGCTGTCTCACTCTTTAGATCTGTTTTTCATCACTGAGTCCAAGATGGTAATTTAAAGATGACTCTAGGTGAGCATCACCAGAAAGAGCTGAATCCCACTGAAGCCAATGAATCTGAGTACAGATTTCAAGAGCCTTCGAGTTTAGACCTTAATGAACTGACATCTTTTTCCCTTGAATTGTCTTCTGAAAATGATTCTCCACTTTTACTGCAGTACTGAGGGTTTGGGGAAAGGAGAGGTTCCATACCCAGTAGATGGTGCTGTAATCAAATCCTAAAACCTGTTACATCCGAGGCACTCCGCTACAGTGTCACGGCAAATTTCTGCAATTAATAAAGAAAGCATGTTTATTTTAAAGACACGTGTTGTTGCTTTTAAAACATTTATTAATCTGAAGCAGTAATTGTGTATTCAGCCTGCTGAAGCAACCCCAAGATATGCGTAGTGTGGATTTTACATATCTTGCAGAAAAGGGTTTGGGGATCTTCCCTCACCTCACTCAGGCCCCGTGGCCCAGGAGTGTGGGATCATTTGGCTACAGCACAGGGAGGGCACCTCTCTCATTCTGGGTAAGCAAAGCAAAATTCCTCCATCTGCACTATCTTGTGCCTTCCACCCCGGGGTCAGATTTCACAGGAGCAGAAATGTGATCGGATGATAAGGCAGGAAAGGAATATCATTTCCCAAGTGAATAAATTATAAGTATTTTGTTCTAAAAAAAAATCCTTGGATTTCTTTCAAACTCTTTGACTATGTAGCTACAGTGCTCCACCACCTGCACTTGCATATCTGATCCTCAAATTCCCCTATTTTGTAACTGGAACTGAATACAATGGCCGTGTCCTGAAATCAGCCTTTACTTTTCTCCTCTACAATCTTCCTTAAAGCTCGCTGCCGTTGATAACCTTTGATCTCCCCTGCAATTCTGCTTAACTTTTGAATGGTGCACACCTATCTGATATTGCCAGTTCTCCCAGGGAGGGAAGGCATCCTCTTTGTAGACATGCCTAGGAGAATAATCTCTCACAAGGAGCTGGGGAAAATTCAGCACTCGGGAGACAGGTACCTTGATCACACAGACAGCGACACTGCAGAGAGCCGGGGACCAGGGGGGACTGCAGAAAACCACGATGGCAGTTGCTGGACCTATTGGAGAATTTAGTTCAATTTATAGATTTTTTTTCCTTTGTCCTGAAAGTCGGTTTGGACAGATGTCCTTTCTAATGGAAGCAACACCTCTGCACAACTTTACCAGACAAGACCTTGATTTTACACAATATATCAAACACAGAAGCAGCTTTTCATATCATAACTACCTAACAAGCTCTTTTGCTATTCATTGCCCCTCTGAACCATCTGGAAGCTGTGGCCAGGAAAAGCTGCAGAAGGCCTGATCATCCTTGAAATCAGCCTCTGGGTTTCTACACCGAGCAGAAGTCAAAGCACTTTTAGCAGAGTTCTCACTCACTCCAGAGACAAATTGAATGCAACACCTGTCTGAACAACATGATCGTGGATGCTATGTGCCTTCATATGTGGACAGCTGAAGTCTAAGAAAACTGAATCAAAACAAAAAACAACTTCTCCTATAAATCATGTTTCCTGTAGTTTTCACTTATGCAGAGCATGGGGTTGCAGCAAAGATTCCTTGGGCTACAGAATTTCATTTAACACACAGCATGGTTTTTTAATAAGAAATACAGCAGGATGAATTTATACACTTCTTAGAGCATGGAACTCCCTTCCCAGCATTATTAATGTGACAATACCCACACACTCAGGGCCACATTCCAGCCTTGAGCACACACGTGTGTCTGTACTGAAGTCAACAAAAGCTGCACAAATATATCCAAGGAAAGAGTTTCCCCCTATCATAAATTTTTCAGAAAATGTAATTATTATGTACGATAATTTTAGCTAATGAATACATTTGTATGACTCATTCATTATGTATCAGTCATTTATAAGGTGTTCACAGCATGTTTTATTAATTATTATTAAAACCTTGTATTTATTTTAATATGTATTTCATCAGGGTTTCTTCTTTGAAATGCTGTAGACTTTCTTTTGAACTCATTTCAGGCTTGATTTCTTCCTCTGTGAGGTCCCAATCTAGCTCATATAGAAAACAATAGGAGGCTTTCCAAATGTTTCAATGGTCCATAGATCAGGTCAGTTGTACACAAAAGGATATTAAAAGGTCACTGGCCAATTCCAGGCATATCT
Organism: Atrichornis clamosus; assembly: GCA_013400975.1. Lineage (NCBI taxonomy): Eukaryota > Metazoa > Chordata > Aves > Passeriformes > Menuridae > Atrichornis > Atrichornis clamosus. The sequence goes on along the minus strand of WBMZ01009479.1, from coordinate 67,809 downwards.
ATAATTTGTAATAAAAAGCAGGGGTAAAGCTAGCTACCCTCAAGGATTACTGAGCTTTTCCCGCTTCATGTGCATGGGAACGACCAGAGCCAGGCCCTGGGTGGGAGGTGGGGCAGGAACCATCACTTCTGTTCTGTGCTGGTCCAAGCCCTGGAAGAGGAGGAGGATCATTACCCAGGACTGGGACTATTATTGGGTCACTGCCTTCTTTAATTCTTCTGCACAAGAATCTGCTTTATCTCCCTGTTTTCTGTCATGTTTTTCTGCTGGTTATTTTGCTGCACCATTCCCTGTAAGATTTGCATTTTCCCTTGGGAGCTTCTGTGGAGTGCAGCCACTGAAACGAAAAAAAACCCCACCTAATTTTAATAAACACTGTGTTTCTCTACAAGTACCACGCATATACAGTCATTCTATCACCAATTTTGGACTAGACCAAGACAAAAATCTAAGAAATGAGGAAAAGAGAAACCCCAATTCTTTGGCACCAGAAGTCTCTGTCTTTGACCATATGCAGCATGCACAGTTTTCATATGTATCAGTAATACAGAATTGCATACATATCGGGAAAAAGAAAAGTAGACAGGACTTCCAAAGGGGTGAGGCAAGGCTCTGCACACTTCACTTTGGGAGAGCAACCTCAAAACTGGGGACCTGAAACGAGAGTTAAACCTCAGAAAGGGCAGGAATTAGACAGAAATCTAGAGGGGAAAAAATTATTTTATTTTCCAGAGACTTCAAAAAATAAACCATTATTGAGCTACTGCAAAAAAGGGCACACACAAGAGACTGAATCTGGCCATCTGCAAAGCAGACTGCAAGAACAGGCTGCCCTTTTAGCCATTCCCCCTACAAAAAGAAAGGAGAAAGGATGCTGGACTGGTAGAAGTTCCAGAGCTGAAAAAGAACACAAGAAGCAACACAGACCAGATTTTTTTCCCTGATATACTTGATTTCTTCCAGACAGGCCATTGCAGGGCTCACAGGGCCTGGCCCAGAGACCTTTAAAAATGGAGAGGTTTCCATTCATTTCAATCAACCTTCAGATAAATTCTTAAGGCCCAGTCTCCACTTCAGGGTGTGGTGCTGCCTGTGCAGAATCTCAGTTGTAACGGGGAGAGGCTTCAGACCATTGTTACCATCTACAAACAATTTGGAAAATATACCTTGCAAAAAGACCAGCTCAATATTAAAGTTATTTTCCTTTCAACACCCTGATTTCCAACAAATATTGAAAAATGTTACAGATGTTCTTCATTTTTTACACTTAGGCAACTTCTAAAAAAAGAAGCCTGATTTTGGAGGTAAAATGAGCAAGTGCATTTGCTCCCCATGTTTATGCGCTGAAATTCAACTCAAGCTGGATTTTTACAGGTAAATTGCAAAAAAGAGGGTTTTCTATTTGGAGCCCTAATACAGTTCTCTTAGGAGTGGCCCGACTGTATTGCTGTGCCTTCGACCCATTACTCCTGAGGTGCAGAAATGCCTGGTTCCAAATGTAGCAAAATGAAAAATTACAGAGCCTGTCTAACAAATCAAAAATAAATGAAGTAACAACATAAAGGTAAATTTACTGTTATTTATAATTTACCATTTTTACCTTGTTTTCAATTGTCTCTTAGTCCTCTTCATTCGAGGAGCCCATTACATTTTATTATGCTAAACCCTATCTTCTGTCACATAAATTACAGTTAAAGATCTTAATATTAAAGCCTCTTAGCTCCTAGACCATATTTCAGGCTTTGTTCAAACCAGACATTAATGCTGAAATTGAACACAGATCACTTTGTCATCATTACCTATGATCTCAAAAGTATAATACAATCTTTGCTATATATGGCACAAAAATGCTTCTTTGTATAGCGCTGAATTATGGAGATATATTGATATTCTTAATATTTTGACAAAACAATAAAACTAAATATGTTAGCTCTTTAGCAGATACCAGCATACCAGCCCAGCTATTATAACAATAGTTACTGAGGTAAAGGTTTATTTATTCCAGGTAAAATAGGAAATTAATCTTATAGTTATTTTAATCCTAATTTTTCCTGGTATAATTTAGCCTTCCTTCTTGCTGGTACAGGAAGTCTGTTGCCAATGTTCATCATCATCTGCTTGGGTTCACAATATCCACCTTTGTTGCAGGAACAATATTCTCTTTTCAGTGGTCGTGACTCCAGCAAGGAGAAACACCGGTGCAGACTGTCTTTCATCTTATTGTGTGCCTTTTACTTCTGCCCTGGAATTACCTTAAAAGAGGTGTCCGTGAGCCTGGATGGGGCTCTTGGCTGTGCACAGGGATGGAGGAGGAAGCACAGCCACAGTCCTCTCCCAGTTTGTGCCTGGAGCCTGTGTAGTTATTCTTATTCTTATTCTTATTATTCTTTTTCTTATTATTATTATTATTATTATTATTTTCTTATTCTTATTCTGTCTTATTCTTAGTCTTAGTCTTGTTATTACTATTATAATTTTTATCATTATTATTAATTTCCAAAGGGCTGCTCTTTCATTCCAGCAGAGCCCCATGTTCAGTGCTTACCCAGCTCTCTCAGATCCTTTACAGACTCATTCATCCTGGCCCAAATTCTCCTTCTAGCTATTATCACATCAATTAGGAGAAACCCAACTGAATTTGCATGGAGCTGAGAACAAAATATTGCATTTTGCAAGAGTCAGTTATATTCCCAGCGTAGTCATGGGTTCTGCAGGATATTTTTACAAGGCATCCCCTGCATAATATCTAGTTCAGTGAATGAAAAGCCTTAAATCATTTCTTCTTGCCCCGGACAATTGAAAATCCCCTGCTATTTGTAGCACCCTGGCAAGGATCTCACCCCATCCTCCCACTGCAGCAGTGAGAGAGGCAGCCCTCAAAAAGCTCTTCCCAAGGGAAAATTTCACATCTGATTTTTCTTCATCTTTTGGACTGCCCACAACCTGCTCCATTTTTCTGGTTATTCCTGATTAGTCACTGTGAGAGGGCAGGGAAGCCACGAGATTTTTTTTTTCTGCAGCCCGGTTGGGTTTGAGAAAGAAGCGATGCTTCTTTTCAGTGACTACTTTTGTTTGCTCACAAATTAACTTTATAAAAAAAAAAGCAAGGATCTGTGTAAAAAAGGCCAGGCTGATATGTCTCGGTACAAATGCACAGAAAAGTTGAATTCACAGCTGCCCAACTGTAAGCAAACTCCCCCAAACACTGCTTTGTACAGGTGCTGGTACCTACAGGCTGGCTGATGAATATTTCTCCAATGGAATACATCCTGCAATGCTTCAAAATATCTCTGTCCACTTGTATTAGAGTTTGGGGTATTGCAACGTCTTTCATTATAAAGAGGGGGTTATTTTTTTAATATATACCTTTTCATTACATCTAGGAGTAAGGTCATGAGTTCTTCTCATGATGGAGGTATAAATATTACATTGTATGGCTGAAATAGTCTGCCTCCGTTCCTGGAGAATACCCTTGGGTAAAATAGTGTGTCAGGGCAGCTGATTGCCTGCTCATTTCAGTTTGCTTACTTTTTACAAATAAATTACTAGACAAATGAATAAAAAGAGAGCGTTAACTTCAGACAATCATATTCATAATACAGCCCCATTATGACTTCAGAGCCTTTAAGTCTAAATTAGAGTTATTTCTGAAATTAGCTAATCGGGGTTGTGGCTCATTCCTTTCCTCCGAGAAAAGGTGGGGGAATCTTATAGTGACAGCGAGAACATAGATGCAGGAGAAATGGATTCTGCTCACAGTTTTCCTGCATGAAGCTGGACAAACCACACATGCTCAGGTCAGAAAACCCCTCAGCTCCACTGGGGTCTGGGCAGGGATCCCAGGTGGCTGTGAAGGGGAGGTGGTGTGTAACTGTGCCGCTTGCACACACAAACTTCTGGAGACCCACAGCTAGACACAGTCATATCCCTTTTCTTCCACTTTTGCCTTTCTTTTTTTAATTTGTGGCCCATTTTTGGCACAAGCAGTGGTTGCTGTCTGTGCATCCAGCACCCAACACCATCAATTCATTTCAAGCGTGAACCAAACTGTAGAGATTCTGGAGTTTTACATGTTTAAATTTTTTTCTCTTTCTATCTTTCTATTTTTCACATTCATATTATTCTGCAGGTGCCACTTTCAGGTAAATTTTCAAGTATTCCCCTTTTTTATAGTTTTTACATCCCGTTATTATCCTATAAGTGCTAAATGATAATGATTCATCTGTTCATTTCAGTAGATACACATTTGTGTGCAGAATGGTTATTAACCAGGAGCTCTTAATTATATAAGATAATTTTGTGCAAATGTTGGCCTTAAAAATAAACTGTCTCTCTGGGTCTTGCCCCACAAGCAAGTATTTGGATTTGATTTTTTAAATTTTTACTTTTGTTTTGTTTTGTTGCTTCTTGCTCACAAGTGAAGCAAGTGATTGATTCATTTGAGTGAATGAAAAATGCATCATAATTGCTGCAGTCTGTCCAGCCTGAATTATGTGTTGCTGGCACAGGAACAAGTAAATAATACCTCATCTGTTTAGTGCTCTGCTCAACCCTGCCAGTGGAACCAGTGGCTGACAAAAGAGAGAGGAAATCCGCAGTTTGCAGAGAGCGGGAGCCGGGAGGTGGCAAACAGCAATTACGTGTCCAAAAAGGGAACTCAGGCAAATTTTGCCAGGCACTCTGAAAGGCTGATAAAAGCAGAGGTTGCCTTCCCAGCCTGATGTAAAACTGCCCCTTTGGGAAGGCTGTATGTATGAGGGAGAGGGCTCTGGCTGCTCTGAGATGAGTGAGGTGTCTCCTCCTGCTGGGATCCTCCAGCCTGCAGTGCTCAGGTGTGGGGAGCAGCAAAGCACCAGGGAGCTTCAGGCTTTGAGACATCAGCTGTGAGACACGGGACCTCTTTGGGTCCAGCCCCAGAATGGTTATCCCTTGCTTGCGTCTGGTCTGTGATACATGAAATGCTCCCGTGCGCTGTGAGGAGGTTGTTTTTATTTTGCTTTGGTTTTTTAGTTAAACTATGCCAGCCCTCAGGTTTATACGGGTAACAGCACAAATCTTTACAGAAGAACTTCACAGTTTCTGTGGATATTTATGGCACAGCATCTCTCTGTGTCCCTTGGTCTTTAGGGTGTGTTGGTGCAGCCCTTTTTCCACACTGGGAGCAGCTTTTTACCGGGTGCCTGAGATTAAGAAAAGCTGGGGCTAATCACAGAATCATGCAAAGGTTAAGGGACCTTAAAACTCACTAAGTTCCAACTTCCTGCCATGGGCAGGGACACCTCCCACTATACCAGGTTGCTCCAAGCCCCGTCCAACCTGGCCTTGGACACTTCCAGGGATCCAGGGGCAGCCACAGCTTCTCTGGGCATCCTGTGCCAGGGCCTCACTGCCCTCACAGTCATGAATATCTTAACATTTAATCCAAATACACACCCTGCCAGTTAAATAAGTGACACTTTCCATCTAGAACTAAACCATCTCTTGAAATCCTTCACCAAGTGGTCTCTGTCCTTCATTCCCATCTCAAGTGACTTCCCAGAATCCTGTCATTATTTATCCTTGAAAACAACCACACAGGTTAAAGGAATGTGAATATATCTATTGCAAACTAGTTTCTTTCCCATCTGTGTTTCTGTTCCTGCCCCAGGTAGTCTCACTGGCAAAAGCCCATGGCTGTGCTTAGAAGTAAAGAATACATAAAACTCATAAAGCCGTTTGCTGACAGCTAAAATCATAGACAGAAGGATCAGAGAGCTCTAAAATAAGTATTTGACCTCAGTGGTAGCAAACCCCAAATTTCTGATGGTGTCAGCAGGTTGGGCTCAAACATCGACTTCCAGGGCTCTACATGGCTTTTTCCCTTTAAATCACATCGTCATTCGATTTAAAACTTGAGCTGAAATCCACACCAAGCAATGTGAGCTGGAAACCTGACTGACTTCAGCCTCCTCAGTGAGCATCTGAGTCTTTCACATCCGTGCTGCAAGAAAAAAAGTTTGCTTCCCTGTTTATCTCCCATATTTGAACACTGATTTCTTAAAATTCTCAGCTTTAAAATTCCGATCAAACTTTTACCATTTTTGCTACTGACCTTCATTACGCTTTTTCTTTTGCAGCTGTCAAATTAAAGTGATTTATATTTCCTAAAGTTAAAGCATATTTCCGATGATTGCGATAATTATCTCCCAGATCAGAGTCCACCACGTTTAAGACGTTGGGTCGCCAGGGTGGTGTAATGGGGACCATAAGTCACAGGAGGACTCATCTCTTGGGGATTACCTCGGTGGACACCCAGAGAAATTAAATAAATACCTGCATAATTTCGTAGACTAAAAAATGTTGGCCTTTTTAATTTGCATTGCGTAATTACATTCACAGAAAGGATATTTTAATGCCTTATGTTTTCCATATAATTTATTTTTTCATATAAAAGGAAAATTTAATTTTACTTTGCAAATGTAAATTGGATCCAGTAAAATGCAATGAACTGTAAAGTAGATGAAAGGTTCTTTTATATGGAAAATATTCTTTCTACAAAAATTAATTGGTCCTTACTTTAAAATTTTTTCACTGGCAAATATGTGTTCTTTACATATAAATTGTTATCTGGCAGTAAAATTTATTACCACCTGAACTATTCTTCCCCATATTTCAGGACACTGAATATCATAAAGATTGTTCCCTTTTGCTGAGGTGAATGCTTGCTCAAAGCACAATCATTTCAATTTCAAAATGATGAAAGACAGTAAGTGGAAATGCACGAGAAGTTTCAAGAACTGTGGGGGAAAAAAATCACCTTTTGAACTGTTGAATCCTAGCAGCCACATAATAACCTATTTGCTGATTTCAAAGGTGAATTTTCACAGATTATACCATGTGGGACACAAATCTGATTTTCCAGGGCACTGAGTATACATGAAGAAGGTCCCCAAGAGGTACATCCTTGTGTGGAAAAAGGGCTGTGGGCTGATATCTTGGCAGGTATAGAATTTTTAAGCCATGCAATTTTACCCCTTGAAGTAATTTGCATTTTTCCACCTTAAACAAGGAACTTTCTGGATGAATCATCATTGTTTGGGGTTTTTTTTCTTGTTGAGTTTTAGAACATACCATTGGATTTACCAAAATTGGTGATTTCCTGCTCAGAAACCTTCCAGGTGGTGAAGGGCAAAGCAATAGGAAATCACTATTCCTGTCCTTGTCACTCCCCAGGCAAACCCCCCATCCCTCTGACGACATTTTTCAATGTGAGCCATCCTTTCTTTCCCTACTGTTCCTCTTGCTTCCTTAAGTAAAGATAGGCAGTCCCGAGTTTTTGCTCAATTACTTCATATAATTGCAGAATGTGTGGAGTCCAATTGGGAAACCAGCACGGGGCTGTAAAAATGGTGCTGTGGTAGCAGTCACTACAGGAGGAATAAATCTGCTTTGGAGTGGGAATCCCCTCCGGGACATCTTCCAAATCTGCAGTCATTTTTTTCCCCCATAACAGTGTTTTAGTCTCACTGCAGCTTGTGTATCACATTGGAGAGCAGTGATACGTGAAGAAATGAAGTTCCTTCTGCTGCTTTTCTTAGAGGAACTTGCTGTTCGGACAGTTTTATAATTACTGCGTGAAAGGCAGAGGAAAAGCAAGGCAGCGATTTCAGAGAGCTGGCCTTCCATCTAAAGATGGAGAAGAATTTTTTGGGAACAGTTTAGTTTCTCAAGACAGAAAGCTGCCTAATAAGGGCACCGATTAACTCCGACCTTAAAAGACAAATACTCTGGTTGTACACCATCTTGGCACCCATTGCAAAATTACTACAAGAAAGCAGATGGACAGGCTGGTAATCCACAGGACCTGGCAAACTTTGAAGAGATTTGAGGCTGAGGCTGACAGATTCATAGATAGAGCCATCCCTGTGACAAAACCCTTTCACTGTTCTCAACAAAAAGATTGCTGTGCCACGCAGATCATGGAAATGTAAAGTATTTTCATGGAAGAAATGCATAGGCTGAAGCTGCTATGAGTCATCTTTTGGGAATTTGAATGAACTGAGCATCCTACGCAGGAGAGTGGATTTCTGTTCTCTGCTAAGTTGTTGCTGCACTATGACCCTTTTGTGATATTTTTGTGGAGATTTCCTTTTTCCTGAGAACTCAGGTCAAGATGACCCCAGCAGATAAAAAGCAAAAGTCAGGCAGGCATGTGCTTTGGAACATGCTTCTGGAAAATTAGTATCACCATCTTTGTTTGTATCATCTTTGATTAGTAACCTCTCCAAATAATTGCTGCAAAGGTAATTATTGGTAATTGGAGTTATCCCAGTGTCAAACAGTTACTGTCCTTATCCCAAATACGTCCCATTTTTAATGGATTGATCTGTGAAAAATGCAGGCATTCAGTTGATGAGCAATACATGTTTTTGTTGTTTTGGGTACATCTGTCTCCTCACTCTCTCTTGTGTCCCAGCTTCACCTTTCTCCTGGAGGCCATAAGCCTTTCCACAGCTCTTCCTCAGAATGATGCAGCTGAAGAAACCAAGAATAAATCTCTGCTTTTTTCCATAGAGATACCTTGGCTGTGGATAATTTTTTTTTTTTAAGGGAAGCCAGGAAAAGGAAGTCCCGGATCACCAAAGAGTAACTGCTGTGGTGTGTCCTGATATCAGCAAATATCTCGTGAGCAATATCCAAGAAAAGAGAACAGAGAGCAGCCTGGTGCCTTGTCAGTGTTCTCCTGTGCCAGAGCTATGAAGTCAGATGACTCCTCTATGTGGAAATTTGGATTTTTCCTTCACAGACTTGGCCACAAGTGTTCACCTGCACAGTGCTGTCCAGACTTGGTTGATTTGAACCAATCCAGACACACATACTGAGGGTTCTCCAGAAGAAATGAAAGGATTTTGGAAAATCATGCTGGGAGGGGTTGACAGCTTCTGCAGAAGAATCTTTATGTACACCTTAGAATAATCCCTGTATATTTTTTGCCATGTGAAGCTCCGTGTCTGGACACTGTTACTCTGCCACCTATGCTGATTTCAAGCTACTTCTACATGATGGTGCTATTAGTGATGTGTCCAAATGCTTGATTAAATGGACATTGGTGACTAATGATTTACTAAGCCCACTGTAATATTTGCTGTTTGTTTCAGACCCTTCGTCTGCAACAAATTCTTTTAAAAAGAAACACACAGAAAATATGTGTAGAAACAGGAGATGTATTTCTTAGCAGCTTTGCATTAGATTGTTCATACTTTTCATCATGAAAATCAGAGATTAGTCTCCCAAAAAACAGGGGTTTTCCTCATGATAAGCAATGTGATGATGCTACTTTTTCCCACACAGCATTAACAGCATTTAAACACCTGATGTATTGCATGAATTAGAAGTTTCCCCAAAGCCTGATTTAATTCACCTTGATAATTTGGTTAAACAATAATTTCCAGAAACTACAACCTTTTAATAAAGATATTCACTGCTGGCAGAAATCTCATCCTGCTCTCTATTTATGCCTTTAGTACATTTTCTAAAGGTTCTCTGCACTTTGTTGCTTAATTATGCACCGTGTTTACCGTGCTCATTTTACAATTACATGACGAGGTGGTTGTAAGCAGCAGCTGCTCTGGGAGGCGAGGAGGAACCTTGGTTATTTGATAGCTCCCTGGATTCACTTTTCCACCCCAGAAATGAGAAGCACCTTTGATTGCTGCTTGTAAAGATACGGAGGAAAGTCTCTCCAGATATCCCAGCAGCTATTCATGGCTGTCATTCGTGGCAACTGGTTAAAGACCTGCACAATTTATACTGTTATCTTATTTTGGATGGAGATGCACAATATGTTTATGAAGGCCGCAGACACTCCGGCCCGTGTCCTGCCCCTCAGCTGTGTTTGTCGCCAGATCTAGCACTGATATTGCACTGCAAATGTGTGTTTTAACCCAGCCAGGCTCCCTTGCTGTGGCCAATATCACTCAAAGGGAGCAACAGCCTCCCTGCTTCCAGAGGTTCTGAGGGGGTGACAGTGCAGGTTTGCAGGAATGTCGCAATAACCCCTCACATGGCAAAGTGCTCTGTGATGACAGAACCATGTGCTTGAGGCCTCTGGTTGGCCACTGAAGCATCTCTGGGGAGAGCTGTGGCCTCAGCAAACCAGCTTTCACCCAGTGATGGCCGTGCCCGAGGAGGGCCGGGGACAGCAGTGTCTCCAGCAGGCAGCACAGGCTGGCCGTGGAACAGACCCTTCACCCCATGCTGTGCCCTCCATCTGTCCCCTGTAAGCCATGCTGCACAGACCCCTTCAGAGGGGAGCTCCACTTCATCACCCAGCATGAGGAAAAGCTGCAAATGTCATAATTACACACACACAAGCAGGATTACTTCTGTAGGACAGAGGGTCTACTTCATCCAGTGTTGCAGGAGGGCAAAGGATGCTGCACAAATCCCCACGGATGTTGCAGAAATCTTCAAATGGGGCAGGCTTTGGTCCTGTGGGCAGCAGATCATGCTTAGTGGAACTGTAATTTGGAGCAGACAACATAGAGCTGAGGGTTCTGCCAGCTGCCCATCACTCTGTTTTATTCCAGTGCTTCCTTAGGGACTTGCAGTCCTTTCCACCATGTGTGCCTACACTTCTGAGCAATTCCTACTCACAGAAGGTAAGACAAATGACAAAAACTAAACTTGCCCAGAGGCAGTTATGCTTTTTCTCACATTAATTAAAGAAATTAGGAGATGATGAAGGCATAGCCACAGGAAATATTTCAGTTTTTATGTCAGGGGCTGATAATTTTGATTTAGAGGAAAGATTTTTAAATCCCTCATTGATAGCTTTCAGCACATTGCTTTCCAAAAGTAACTAGCAAGCACAACACCAACTGCTTCCTAGGATAAATTGTAGTAGTAATAAAGCTGGTGCTCTTAATTATGCTGGAACTCGCTCTTCCCTTTTCCCTGACTTTTCAAGGTTTGTTTGGTTGGGAAGGTTGAAATTGGAAACCTCAACTAGTCAAAGCCTCCACGTTAAGAGATGTCAGCCATATCCTTCAGTAACACAGTGAAAGCATTCCTGTTGTTCTCCCACATAGGCAAATGTCATTTTTCTCAAACTTTTCTGATGTCTCCAGAACCTATTTTTCACAATTTATGATTTTCAAGCCCATTTACATTCCCATTGAATATCAATAGTTGTCCAGAAATACTAAAATGTAATGAGAAAAGCTGAAGGGCACTCATACATGAAAGAAAAAGGAGGCTGAAGGTCTTTAATTTGTCCCTTTCCTCTGTTATTGGTTAATTTTAAAATTGTGAATGTTTCAAATAGTTTTAAACACACATTTGAAAGAAAAATCTTCACTATATTGACGGATCTCATTCCCAAAAGATAAAACTATGGGGTTCTGTCAGTTTTTCCAAAGACAGAAGCCTTTTATTAGATCATAAATTATTGGGAGGACAGAGTTGATAGACTTCTTTAGGCTGATAATGTACTTTGAAAGAAAAGGCAGTTTTGCACTTCTGCAAAATCGTATTTAAAATATTTATATACCTATCAACGGAGACACTGAGGTAATTCACCTTTGGGTCACTGGTTCAAAACCAAGCCAGCTCTTTTACATCCCAAACATGTTGCCTTCTGACTGCTGTAGACTGGTCTAGATTTTTTTTTAAATTATTATTATGATCATATTAAACTTGTTCTTTGCATCCTATAGTCCTCTTGGATAAAATTTGACAACATACAGAAGCGAGGCACGGGACTTGGCATTAAAAAAAAAATGAACCTTTTGTTTTAGCACATTTTCAGAGTGAGGTGGGTGAGATGTCACAGGACCAAGCAATAACTTCCCTACTGGAACTAGTGCAATGCTTACAATTAGGAAATGCACTGTACAGAGCTCATAAACTAACCCAGACTGCTGTACACAGAATGCCTGCAGTCTCATAAAATGTTATTCTTTTGCTTTATCTTGTTAGTATCATGTGAAGCTTCATTAAGCCGCCAGATGAATCATATAGTAATTGGATGTAATGAATTTAATTATGTAATTTCTTTTTTCATAATGAAACAAAGTCATATTTTACAAACAGGCAAAGTATTGTTTGGAGTTAACAGCTTTAAGCTAAGGTTTGGCAAGAAGAGCACAACTGAGGACCAATGGATCTTCTTTTTCTTTTTTTTCCCTCTGTTTTTATCTGGCCTTCACAGTTTGGATTTATTCATGCAGAGACCACAACTACCTGTGTGCTAAGCAGAGGGAACTTCATGTTGACAGCGTGTGGGTGCTGGTGGGAGGTGAACCACCTTCAGCACATCATCTTCAGTGGACATGGTGGAGCCATGTGGAGCTCTGGAAGCAGAGTGGGGATGGCCAAGCAACATCACCAGAATTAACCTAATGAGCCTTCCCCAGAATCCAGGACCTTCTCTCCACTGCAGGCCAGATGATCCAGGGTGGATTTTCCATTTGATTCCATGGGATTTGACCCCAACAGCTTGCAGGGGTTGAGAAATCAACACCTCTGGAGCAGGGTCACCCATCCTGGCAGTACCTGCTGTCAGGGCATGTCAAGGTAGCAGCTAAGAATTAAACTTCAAAATCATCCCTAAGGCAGGTCCTTTCCCAGGAGTCTGATCCAGCCTCTCTCCAGTGCCACCGATTCCTCTGCGAGATGGAGGGGCCCCGAGTCTCCCAGAGACAGCTCAACATTTCAAAAGGCGAGGTATTAATGTCAGCCCTTCCCTTCCTAACTCCCATTAATGACTTTCTGATGACCCGTGCTTATAATATCCTCCGCCCTTCTCACTGCTTGGCCATTGAGCATGTTCCAAGGAAATGAAACCTAATGATAAAACAGTACTTGAAATATCAACATCCCTGGCCTAATTAGAGCCGGGCCAATGGGCCCTAATTGCATAACTGAAATGCACCCAGTTGAGTTCTTTCTATTGTAACTTGACTACACGTCTCGGCCCTGATTAATAGAGCCAGCGCTGCAAACTAAAATGCAGTTAATTTATTGTAAGTTTTATTAGGCATATAAAAGGAGACCAGGAATTACCAGCCTTTCGTTGCTAGAGATACATTTCATCTATGACTCAGACCAGATTCTTCACAGATTAAGCTTGTTAATTTTACTTATTGCCAACATTCTTCACCACATTGCTGGAGCGAGAGCCACGGGCTCTTGTCTAGAGCGGGCGGTATGAAAAGAACCGGGGGCCTCGGACAACAGCAACATTAACTACTTTGTCCTTTTAATTCATCTAATTACATGCAAGAAAAAAGAAACAGACCATTTGCAGGCTGCCTTTAGTTGCCTTTCTGCAGTGATGCTGAGCCAGTGCTTTTGTAGGCTTTTTGTTGTCTTATTAGCGAGCTTTTGTTCAGAGAGATGGTTAAAGCCATTTTCAGCTGCTAGCGAGATGAAACAGTTTCAATAAGGACACAATGTACTTGTTTAAATTACCTTTCAAAATGCTTGAAGCCATTAAGGGGGAGGTGCTACAAATAAAAGTTGGATTTTTTTTTTGTTATAATGTTTTACCCTAATAATAGCTTTTATTTTATTATAATCCATTAGTTGACAATATTATTCTATAGATTATTAGGCTGCAATTTTGTTATTTCATCACACTTTCAGCACTCACTCACAGGGCTGGAAACCACAAATCTCTGTATAATATGCTTTCAATTTTGTTAAAATATGTATTTAACCGGTTTGGCTGTGAAACATCTTGGGAGAAAATGTGTTTTTAATTCTATCCTGATTAGCGTAACAGTTGACAGGGCTGAGTAGTGACATGATGGTGTCTTATTTTCCGCTATTCCTGCTCTTACCTTCTCCCTGTCAGATTTTATTTATGATTTTCACTTCTCCAGAGCTAACAAGTCCAAGTGTACTCCGCAACTTCCACTAAAGGGAATTTATCCCTTGTTGAATGAACATCACAGTTAGGAAATCTAATTAAAAAGAGCTGATGTTCCTGGTTTGCTGGCAGGCTAATAGCAGTGTGAGGCTTTTGAAAAATTTAGTGCCTACAGGTAAAATAAAAGTGTATTTAGCATTCAGTGGTCACAAACAGAAGGTGATTCAGAACTGTAGCAGAGGAAGGCTGGGAAATAAGGGAGGCAAGAATTCTTGGTTAATGGGGAGAAAATGCGTTTTCCTGTTTCACATCCTCAGTTTGCTTACCAAAAATTGTGCTGGTGTCGGGGTTGTGGCAAAGAGCCAAGCTTTCTGCAAGACGTGGCTAAAATTTGGAATGGAACTCTCTCAATTAAAACCTGCAATCACCTTTTAATCTGCATTTTTCTCATTCCTGGAAGCGGACTTAGTGCTGAGGAAAGATTTCCTGTGCAATGTGCAGGGCTGAACAACAGGCAAGCCAAGACAGACCAGCAGGGACAGCTGCAGGCTCTGTGGTTGCCCTGGGTGCAAATGGTGTGACCTCAGCTGGGTGAACTGGGAATTTTTACGTAAACGCTGCATTTACGCTGAGTTTGGTCTGGTTGGTTTCTACCTGAGCCATCAAAGCCTTTTCACACCGCTCCAAACCCTTCAGCTGGTGTTGGTGTGTATCATGGAGACCTTAAACGGCCTTAAGCTGAAGGAGGGCAGGTTTGGATGGGATATTGGGAAGGAATTCCTTCTAAGGATGGGGAAGGACTGGCACAGGGTGCCCAGAGAAGCTGTGGCTGCCCCATCCCTGGAAGTGTCCGAGGCCAGGTTGGGCAGGGTTTGGAGCAACCTGGGATAGTGGAAGTTGGCCCTGCCCATGGCAGGGGGTTGGAATTAGATGACCTTTAAGGTCCGTTCCAGCCCAAATCATTCTATGATTTTATGAATATCAACCATGCAAATGTGTGGCTTGCATTTGAAATATTACTGGCTTTTTCTTACCCACTAGTCTATTACTTTTAACTTGAAGTTTGACATTTTTACTAATTCAAATAAAACTGGAATTCAGAACACAATATTTCCAGTTTCAGCTGTGTAATTACTGCAGCATTTTATAGGCACATTCTCAATGAAAGTATCAGGAACATTATAAGGGTGGATTAGTGGGTATGGTGGGATTTAGTTGAAGGCTGAACTTGATAATCTTGGGGGTCTTTTCCAACCTTAATAATTCTATTATTTAGATGAACTATGCAGTCACACTCTGTATGGGAAGCAAGTTCTATCCCGGTTTATTACTTGTTGTGATGCTTCCCCCACAGACCACCAGTACCCTAACACACCATTTGTGGTCTGGAGACACTGATCAAGGGATTGTAAGGAACCTTGCCTGTGCAACCAGGAAGCTGTGGCCTTGGTCCAGGAAAAAATGTGAATATTTGACTAAAGTTGAACAAATGAAGGAGAAAAAACCAACCTTGCCTTTCAGCACACACAGGATGGATCAGGGCCTCAGCTCATGCAAGTTTTGTGCATTTGCTGAGCTGACTGCTGACTTTGTGTATCCTGGATGTGATTACAGTTTATCTTCCACAGCAGCCATGAGAGAAATACTTTTAGATAAGGAATGGTCGGAAACCATGTTTCCTTAATTTTCCTTATTACCATTTATTTTCCTCAATCAAAACTGGAACAGGGTCACATATATTCATGTTTTGTGAATTAAAATCTTCAGTCTTCCTGTGGATGTGCTTAGAGAAGGCAGTGAGTTTCTGCTGTTGCGTGTTACAAGATTTTGGATAAATTCATTTGCAATCCTTCTTCCAGTGCATGGATTTGTACACATTGGCTCTTAAGTACAAATACAAAGTCACAGAAAAGCTATACCCAGTTAAATATTTAATTCCCTGGCTGAATAATCCAATTGGTGAATAATAAATTTAAAGTTATGCTGTATGTTTTATGGGAATTTAAGAGAGATTTTCTTTTCCTTATCTATTTCACTACTTCAGGCAAACTAGAAAATAATTCAGTGAGATTTACCAGTGAAAATGAATTCTTCCATAAAATTATCAACAAATCAGAAAGTGCTCGTAACCTGTTATATCTTAAATTGCTGGTGTGATTTATAATATCTAGAGGAGAGAATATAATGTTCCCCACGATCTCTTCCAGACAGATTTTTTTAAATAAAAAATTATAAAGCTTAAAAGTATGCTGGAAATCATGAATATGCTAAATGTGTGTGAGCAACTTATGGCAACTACAGGAGACTAATCGCAATTTTTATTCTCTACAAAATGTGACTCATTTCTTTTTAATGGTAATATGTTTGCTCAGAGTACATCTCTTCAGGCAGATAGAGGAAAAACTATAGAGACCTCACACAAATAGCTCTTTTGATATTCTTGCTGATAAGGCCACCCTTTTAGGGAACAAAAATGAAGTTTGGCCGTGCATTGTAGCCTCCATGTGTTTGACCATTGAACGCAATGTGTGGCCATTAGAAATAAAAGAAAAATCAATAGGGTTTCATTAAAACAGCAGGCAATCAGGGCTACGGCACTAGCTTAATTACAGTTTCAGTAGCATTTGCTTTAATTGGAAAGAATAAAAGAAGTGAAGTGGAGTGAATGAAGAAATTAGCATATCTATCACTGTTGTCACATTGTACTGTGCCCTTAAAGCACTGTTTGCTCTTTAGTATCCCTGATGCTTTGTGAGGCCCTGAAAAAATATGGAAAGGCAATTAGCAAATAATCAGATTGCTAATCCTTTGCAGGATACTAATTAAAGAACTTTATAAGGCCGGGAATGCAGGTTTTTATCTTTATTATATACAGCAGATATAATTTGCATCACTTGGGCTGGTGCAGCGCTGTGCTCACGGACACATAACCAAGGGAAGAGGAAGGGGTTTGCAATATAGTTGGGATGCTCAGAGGGTGGAGGAGTTTTCCCAGGGAAGCTGTGGCTGCCCCTGGATCCCTGGAAGTGTCCAAGGCCAGGTTGGACGGGGCTTGGAGCACCCTGGGATAGTGGGAGGTGTCCCTGCCCGTGGCAGGGGTGGCACTGGATGAGCTTTAAGGTCCATACCAGCCCAAACCCTTCTGTGATTCTGTGATTCTGTGATGTGATTCTGTGAGTTTGTGCTCTCCAGTGGGCACTTGGTGACCCTTCCAAGGCTTGTGTGAGCTTCAGGTGTGGACCTGAGCAAACCCTACTGTGTGTGTGGAACACAAACCACCCCATCTGCTGTGTCCCCACCAGCAGGGACAGAGGAGGCATCACCTCCACAGCTGGCAGGATGAGAGTGACAACATCCTGGGACACGTGTCTGGGCTCCTGCTAAAGCAACCTTCACAGCTGGAGTTATCAAAAACATTACAGGCATTTATGTTTAATTTCATGGGTCTGTCAGCAACCACATCTGATCCGGGGCCGTTCATTTGAGTCCTATCTCACCCCATCAGAATTAGGAATAAAACCATTAGTACTTACAAAAAGACCAGCCAGTAAAGTGGCATTTTTACCTCTTTTATGCAGATGTCTCCTGAGGCCAGCACAACTAATAGCAGTGAAATCACAGGCAAGCCAAAAATTGTGTGAAAAAGCTAATATATTATTCTCACTACTCCTGAAAAGTTAATTCAAATGTCAATTATCTTCTTGTCATTAAATTGGTCATAAAACAATCATGACTTTCGTGGATTAATTCACTCCTTGAAATTATTATGTGGTTATTTGGAGAAAAAAAGAAACATGTTTTAGTCACAGGCTATCCCTGAATCATGTTTTTTTTTAATATTCTGTGTGTGTGTCCCACCTCTTGCACAATGTTCAATAAATTGAACACTGGGCTGCTTTTCCCTTTTTATCTCTCTGTGACATGAGACCTGAGGTTGCTTCAAGATGCATCACTTTTTTCTACAACCCTCAAGGCCCAACTTCTTGATGGATTTTGTAAAGTATGAGGGCTCCAAGTTTGCAAATCTGGGATGTTTGGACATCACTGCATAAAAACACCTCAGGGAGCAGAATTGAGACCAAAAGTTTTTGAGTGATATATACAGGACAGCACCTATATTTGTAAACAGAAATAAATTTCTAAATATATAGGTAGGTGCTTAGAGAGTTTTAAATCATCCTCTCAGCAATGGATGATGTTAATGTCCAATTAAAAATCAGTGTTAATTAGGCACCTGGAGTTTACAGCTCTGGATCAGTCCACATTTACAACCTTGCTTGTGAAAACATGACGTGTTCACTCTTTCCCTCTTCTTTTCACAACCCTGCCTTTGCCTTTATGCAAAGGACAATTCAAAGGAGCCATAAAACGGGGAAAGACACTAAAAAATCCTACCCATTCTTGTAGTAAAATTCTCATTTGTAATAAAATTCTCATTTCTGACTGGGCCAACATTCCTGTGGTTCATACTATGGCAGATCCCTAAACTTGCCAACATTTTCTCCCAAAGGTGAGGACCAAAACTTCCCTCCCAAGGACACTGGTGGAGCAGCTGGGGCTGTCTCCCTGCAGCCCAGGAGCTCTGAGACACCAGAAGATGGTGACAAGAGTACAGATACATGGAAAGAAGGCAGTGTAGGGAGACAAATGTTTTGATAAATTACTCCAAACCAAAGTGAATGGAATTAATTGCAGGTTTGATGCTGCTTTAAGCACTGTCGGATAAAACATCCTTTTATGCAGCTACTATTGAATTAACTCCTGAAGTTACTGCAAATGCCTTTTGGCCAAAGGATTCTTGAAGGGCAGAAATATATTTATGGAGTGGAAACCCAATTTGAGATGGAACTTCCACAGACACAAACAAATGCCTCGAACCAGTTTGGCAGTACGTGATAACTCCATTTGTAATTAAAGGTTAAAGTATACTTAAACCAGTTTGGCAGTTAAAACCAATTTCAATTGAAAATATACATTTGTAATTGCAAATGGAAAGATTTCCTGTAATAGCAGTAACAGACCCATTTTCTAATAAGATGAACAATACAGTTGATGACTGAAGCATCTGTATATAGTTACATACAGCATTTCTGTACTGCAGGCTGCCAATTTATTTCAGCAGTGAAAAGCTTGATTTATTGTTTGTAGCATTACCATCTGTTGTAGTTATTACAGAAATTATATATAAACCAGTTAGTAAACACTTTGCCCCATTGTCTGTTGTTTTGATAATCACCCATAATAACATCTAGCATCAATATGGTCTTTAAACCCGATTTGGGAGTTAATGGAATAAGAGGAGGCAGTCAGTATATGCACCAGGGTAATGTCATTAGGAATGTTTGTGAAGAACAAATTAAATCAGTTGTAAATTGTGCTCTCAAGTCAGCCAGAAAACCAGTCTTGTTCAGGAGAAGGGATTTATATTTTAACCTCGTGCAGAAAATGTACTTAAGCAGATTAAAATAAAATAGGGACTTCGTCGATGGATGTAAATGGTAATTGCTGGAGCTCTAATGGCTTCCTGTTGGCTATGTCATGCAGTGGGCACAGCTATTTTAAAGTTAACCAGTGCTTGAGGTCATACTTTTACAGATTCAGTCATTAAACAGAACTAGACATGTCACTAAATGGCTGATTATTCAAATGAT
This sequence comes from Atrichornis clamosus, assembly GCA_013400975.1. Lineage (NCBI taxonomy): Eukaryota > Metazoa > Chordata > Aves > Passeriformes > Menuridae > Atrichornis > Atrichornis clamosus. The sequence continues at coordinate 48,306 of WBMZ01009479.1, read as the reverse complement.
GAGCCTGCTCAAAAGTTACCCGTGTCATATTCTGGACAGAGGATTGCAGAAAAAAAATTCTGAGGTAGAGTTGAAATAAAATAAAGATGAAATGAATTCAAGTATAAGTCAATAGAAGCATCCGCATGGGGTCTCATTTGTTTTGCAGACTCTGCTTTCTATCAGTTCGTAGTGGTTGGTTAAATTATTCACATTGGGCTTATTCCTGTGTACAAATAGTTCTATGTATGAGAAGAGCAGTCTCTCAACAAATTACCATGTACTGAAGGATTATCTGGACGAGACGCTGCACAGGCTGCAGGTATATGAGAAATAGGTTTGTTATATACTGGTACCATTTATTATGTGCCTGTGACCATTTCACTTGCCCACCTACATGTCAGCAGTGATGTGGTTTTAGCACCATTTTAGTGATATACTGAAAAGTCGAATGCAGAGTTTTCTAAAGACTGGTTGCATGAACCATTTCTTCCAAAACAAGTTACCATTTCTCACAGAAAACCTCGTTTCATCTGCACCAAGGATGATCAATAAGATTTCACTTATAAGTGAAATATTGAAGGCCTATTCTGAATTCCAGTTTTATTTGGATTAAAGTAGCAAAAGTGGCAAACATCAAATATTATTAAAAATAATGGTTTCCATAGATTTGTTGGTGAGAAATAATCAGTAATATTTAAAATACAAGCAACACCTTTGCATGGTTTCTATTTATGGAATCACAGAAAGGTTTGGGCTGGAAAGAATAATGATCATCCTGTTCCATCCCTGCCATGGGCAGGGACACCTTCCACAAGACCAGGTTGCTCCAAGCCCCATCCAACCTGGCCTTGGACACTTCCACGGATGGGACATCCACAATTTTTCTGGGCAACCTGTGCCAGAGCTTTTTGTCATTTCTCTAAGAAGCCACTTGAGCTTTAGACCTTGCCAAGAAGAACTGGAGAGGGAAGAGTTTGTTTCCAGGGACTGAGAGCATCCTGGACAAATCCCATCTCATCAACACACCATAAACCCAACGATTACTCCCACGAGTGAACTGAGAAGGAAGGAGTTGCCATGGATAAAGGTTCTCTAAGCACTGTGAGCAAATCTAAGGTATTTCTCTGCCCACAAATCCCCAGGCTGCCAGTGCAGACCCCAGGGCAGAGCTGGCACGTGTTGTTGGAGGGAGGGAGGGGTGGAAGGGCAGCTGTGCAAAACCAGGCTGAGCTTCTGAGCAGGGGACAACGCAATTCAGAGAACAGAAGTATGGACGGGCTGCCCCACAGACTTCCAAAACTTGAAAAGACGCAAAATCCGAGGGGAAAATCTTCATGTTTAAGAGTTTGGGGAGAAATTGTGGGGCTCTAGCAACGGAAGAAAATGAAGGGAAGTATGAAATCTGCTCTGCAAACGGAAATTAGAAAGCAAGCAAGAACCGAAAAAAGGAGTGCATTTTGAGTATTTTTTGTATGAGACAACTTGAGGGAGAGAGTACTTTTCATAAACTAATACAATTATTTTAATTAAAAAATCCTGAAAATATTAATGAAAAACCTCTGAATGCAGAGTTAATTATAGCTGTGCCACTCACACAGCCATAGTTACAGCTCTGTCAGGATTTCCATGATGAATTCTGGTTTTTTGAGAGGTAATAACTCAGTCAGCCCAAATTCCCTAATGGGTAAAACTGTATGTTGAACTTCTCAGCAAAGGCGTTATTTTTTTTTTCCTTTGTGTTCTCTGTTATCCATACTTCTTTATTGATGTGGTTGTTTTTAGGTATGGAAAGAGTTGGGGTTTGAATGTTTCGATAGATGGCTGAATGTATCAATATTACTTTTACATCCTTTTAGGGCATCCAGCTTCTGTTTGCTGTCCAGCAGAGAGTGGGTGTTGGAAGCTTTGTGGGTATGAAATTTAGGAAAGGAAGATGAACGTCCTTGCCACAGACAAAGTGGGACTAAACTCAGAGGTCCAGAGAAGTAGGAGTGGGATTAGAACACCAGGATGTGGAGTCCAGCTTCCAACAGGGATGTGTGGCTGCAGAGACTTTATCTGGGAACAGGAGAGAGAATCTGGGATCACCTCAAGCAACCTTGTCAAGTACCAGCACTCCATCAAGATATAAAGTAATAGCACAGGAAGATTTTATAGGGTGCTCTGTAGAGTCTTTGGCACGAACCTTTAGCATCTCAGGAGCAAACTATACCTTTTATCACTCGTGTTAACATTTTTATTGATTTTTTTCTTAGGAAATTAAAATGAAAGGCTTTAGCAAATAGCACCTCTTGGAAATGTGAGGAAGGAACTGTCGGTTTGTATCAGTAAATTTTGTGCACAAAACTTCTACATTAATTTAATTTTTAATTTCATGTAAATTCCATTCACTTCAGAGGAAGGAGCTGTGTTATTTTCCCATTAAAAAAAAATTATAGAACACAAATTTATGTCACTCCTGACAGCAAAATCTGATTGTGAATACCAGAGTTCTTTTCTTTGCCTGAACTCAGCCATTAAACCACTGTCATTCTGGTGAGAGATCTGGCTTGCATATACCATATTGGTGTGAAAATTACCCTAAATATGAATGCAACGGCATTGCTTGCAGGCTAATGGCTAATATTGTATGCACTGCAAAAAAAAAAAAAGAAAAAATCATTGCCTGCATGTTTACTGTGTCATTTGTGTTAGTTCTGCTGGCTGATTTTCATAGCATGTTACAGCTGCTGGGGGAGAAAGGGAACCAGAGGAAATGCAGAGAGTTTTATTGCAAAGCATCGTTCTATATCCACACAATACTGGTACCTCACACGTTGTAGAGATATCTGCCAGCAGGTAGAAACACATTCCTGTCTCACCACTATATAGGATTATTTGGTAACCATTTAATGAAAGATTGCAATATGCTGGTAGCAGAATATTTTTTTCACCTGCTGGGTGGTTGTTCAACTCAACCTACTTAAAGAGATGGGCTGCCACGAGAACACAAAGACACAGCCCTGAATAGGCTATCAGTGATTTTTTTTTTTTAAACAATATCTATCCTAGTATTATGCAGTCACAGTAGTTATTACAAAGTAAAGCACAGACACTCCACAAGTTTGAAATGTGAGTGTTGTAATAAGAAAAAATTGCATTTGTTTCGTTTTCTGCCCTGGTTACTTTCTTCCTTGTGATAATAGATTCAGATTTTGTGCCATTATCTGGTCTTATTAAAGGAAAGTGGTATCAAATTTAATACTTCCTATATAAAGTAAGCGAGCACCTGCTCATAAAATTTATTTTCCATGCACCTCACAAAATACAGGGAAATTAACAAAATGGCTCTGCTATATTAGAACAAGGGCACAACTGTTACTATCTCTATAAAATTGATTTTGATGAAGATTATAGGAATGGTATTTGTCTGACAAAGCCAAGCACTCAAAATTTATCCTTTTTGAGGAATGGTATTTGTCTGACAAAGCCAAGCACTCAAAATTTATCCTTTTTGTGCCTTTTTTTTTATTCAAAATTGTTCATTCTTAACATGACATTGCAAGAACCATTTTTCTAAATTACGGCTTTTTTAATATAGATTTTAGAAAGTACATCTATGTCAGAATTTTTTTCATATATAATGTCCTGGGCTGCATTATCACATGGACATGATGTACAAGCCTAGACCATTAATGCATGAGGAGATGTAGCCTTTCCTGGATAAAACAAGTGCTAACCTGGAAAATGGAACATGTATCATCAAATCAAAATCCACATTATGCATGAGACTGCTCAGTTTGGAACGAGAACATCACCCAGAGCAAAATTGATCCATCCCTGAGAAGAGGAACATTTTAACCAAACCAGGATTTCACCTTTCCTCTCACAAGGTGCCTGCAACCCTGTGCTAATGAGATTTTTAGTTATACAAAAGCCAGGCTTACTGCCCAGCCTTTCCAGCCCAAATTGCTGTTGAACATTGGCTCCTCATCAGGGCAAACCAGCACCTGCATCCCTCAATTCCCAGATAATCTGAACTCCATCCAGCCCTGCTTACCTCCTGGGGACCCTTTGCATGTTGCCTGTCCAAGAGAACTCATGGCAGCAAGACTGGAAGCCAATTAACCATTCCAAACTCTCTGGAAGAGCCTTCCTGCTTAGAGGAATCACTGATGACCCAATTAAATCACTTCTCTTACACTGATGGAGAGATGGAAGGACCAAAGCTGGAGGTCAGTCCCTGGCTGATAATTGCTGCAACAGCAGCTTGAGAAGCAGGGGAAGAGGGAGAAGCAGTGCAGTGAAGGAGAAGAAATGACGAAATATGCAGAAAATCTGATTTTTGAATAGGTGATCTAAGACCAGATTTTGATGGTGTTTCTACATCTGACTCATAAAGATAGAAGGTTTTACAAGATGGCAAGGAGCTTTCAGCCATCTGTTCCCTCCAAAATATTATTGCAAGACTGCATCACTGCATTGCCCCACCCTTCTTCTCTACCTGGCCCAAGTAATGGCTTTCCAAGTGGAAGGAGAAATGCAGTTTATTTACATCTGTAACACATTGACATTTGGTAACACCAGGCTCTGGGATTCAGGGCAACAAAGTGCAGTGCATATTGCATTTTACTGGCGACTGAAATAGAGAAAAATGGTTTATTTAGAATTAGCTGGTCCTGGCAGGTTGCAGGCAGCCAAGCTTGAAAGAAAAGATAAAGTGAATACTCCTTGGATCACATCACTCTTTTAAATATAGCACACCATTAAGTCCAGCTTGGTTTTACATTCTTGCAACATGACTCTTGTTTCAGTTATTTACTTCTGTTTCCACATAAATGTGGGAATTCATAATCCACAGAGGCTGCCCATCCATTGTACTGTACTGAAACAGCATGTGCTGAACTCTTGAACTGTAAAATGTATTGATTATTGTTTCCTTTTGTAATTTTTATTTACTCACAGGAAGATTGCTCTTTATTACTCATCTCAGCATTTCCTTTATATAGATATTGTTTCTACTGCAAGGCCCAGGTTCAGGTCCACAATTAAGCACTTCCCTGCAAAGAGAACAAAAATCCTGCCTGAGCTGCAGTTACTCTACAAACCTCAAGCCACAAACTCTTCCAAGAGACAGTAAATATATGCAAGGTGCTTGTTATTCACATGTGCAAGTGGTTGTAGGTCTCACTCCAACAGGAAATAACAGCGGAAGGAGAGAACTGGAAATTCTGAGGGTAAGTTGTTTGTCAATTTTGCCATAGCAGAATTGCCAGCTACACTACAAGGGAGCCCTGGAATTGTCTTAAATAAATTTAAGATTTTCAGGATATCGGTTCAAAGGAACGGGGGAGATCTGTAAGCCATTGGCTGCTTTAATCTCATTTATTAATGCCCCATTACACTGTTAAGAGTGAGAGCCTCAGACCAACTGGGAGGGTTTAAATTATTATTGGGCAGGAGCTGGGTTTTGCCTTGCTTAGCCCTGATAAACAGGACATGCTGGCAGGTGAAAAGGTACCATTTCTGACGAAATTAAGCTTCCAGCTTTGGAGTGGAGTAAAACCTGCCCATGACCTCTTTGCTAAAATGCCAATTAGTGACAGCAGACGTGGTAATTGTGCAGAGGATTGAGCTAAGGCCTGGTGTTCCCCAGTCCAATAAACAATCAACAGAAGGGTCTTACATTTTGTACAAGTTCAGTATCAGGAAGAAATGAACTTGTAGTGGTGAAACATGGGTAATACATACCAATTTAATTAAGTTTTAACAATGATTTCATTTTAAAGGATTGTTTAATTTTCACAAACGTGGGGAAATGTTGAAAACAACAATAATAACCAGACACATCTTTGGCTGTGTTGCAAATCTGTAGTTCACAGTGATGGTGACACAGAGTTTAGCAGGATCTACAACATCAGGAAAGCCTATCCTGTGGCCTGGTGATGTAACTGATCCCCAACAACATCATGAAAACCAAGCAAAACATTCAGTTAGATTGTGTAGTTCACCTGGACTAGTTCCACTAGCAAATATTTTGGGATGTTTGCTTTGGCTCCAAAACAGCCATGAAAAAATTGACCAAATTCACTGGTATTAAATAAGTGTGATTCCCTTGGGATGACTCTAACACATCATTTTTTTTTTCCCAAGTATGTAGGTACTGCTCCATATCAGTAAATTCCTCTCTACAGAGGTCTCTGTGAATTATAGACCTTATCCTGTTGGGTCAAAAATGTTGTCTTTTGCAAACCTGTGTGCTCTTGGGCATAAATATAAATATACACAAATAAATATATAAATAAATCTTAAATATAAACCTATATAAACACAAATATTAGCAAATAATGAGAGAATTTAGACATCAAAACCATGACCAGAGAAAAACAGAAAAAACAACAGCAAGGGACAAAAATAGGACAGCTCCTCCAAAACAAAACATTGATCTCCATTCATGTTTACTTATGAATCACATTGGATTTCACAGTCCCAGGAATATCAACTAAGATTCCAGATTAATACAGCTCTTTGTCACTAAGCAAGTTCACATGAATAGCATGGATGCTGACTTGGATCACAGAAGGAATTTAATAAACTGGACACTGAACTCAATTACCTTGTAACCAGGCCGCAGCTTAAAAAAAAAGATCATACTCTCCTAAAAATGCAAACTTTGCTGTGTTATATGGGATCAATCAGAGTTACTACCTTTAATCACTGACCCAGTTCCATCTCTGACCAGTAAGTCCATAACTCTGGCAGATTTCACAGTCGTGGCCATGAACCACGTGTGAAGAAACCCCAGGTTCTGGCCAGGTTTGTGTCTGGGACAAACACAGGGGATTGTCCTCCTGCCAAAAGTCATTTGCTCACACTCACTCACAAAAACACAACCAGCCACAAATGTACTCAGATTTAGAACCTCTCAACACTCAGGTTTAGAAACCAGATTTAGAAATTGTCTGTCTGCAGAAATAATCCCACCCAACTCTTGCAGAGCAACCAATTCTCCAGGGCTGTCCCCTCCCACTCCATGGACCCTCCCTCCAAGGCTCCTTGGAGCTGCTTTGGGCAGTGCATGAACCTGGACACTCCAAGTGTTGTATTCAAGTATCTGAGCTGGGAGTTACTGAGGACTCATCATCCTGCTTGAAATTTAAACCACACCCTCGTTCCCTGCTCACTCCCTTGTAAACACCAGCTCTTCCTATTAATAAACAATCTCTAAGCCAGAGAAAACTAGACGCATTATTCCAGAATATGGAGCCCAATTGATTTAATATGGACTTTTGACAGGTAGTAAGAGCAATGTTTTCAAAGCCATTAGTTTATTTTCCTTTCATGTTTCAAAGAAAATAGGTAGTCCAAGAAAAGGCAGAGATGGACTTCCTGCTTACCTCGAGCTGGTCCAGAAGTCATATAGGGAGACTTTTTAGCACATTCCAGCACCTAAAGGGACTACAAGAAAGCTGGAGATGGGCTTTGGACAAGGAGTGGAGTGACAGGACAAGGAGGAATGGCTGCAAACTGCCAGAGTGCAGGGTTAGATGGGATACTGGGAAGGAATTCTTCCCTGTGAGGGTGCTGAGGCCCTGGCACAGGGTGCCCAGCGAAGCGGTGGCTGCCCCAGGATCCCTGGAAGTGTCCAAGGCCAGGTTGGATGGGTCTTGGAGCAACCTGGGATAGTGGGAGCTGTCCCTGCCCATGGCAGGGGTGGCACTGGATGCGCTTTAAAGTCCCTTCCAACCCAAACCATTCTGTGATTCTATGTTCTATGAAACTCACTTTTGTTGTTTTTTTCTAGTGTCTCCATAGGTACTGATCAGAACTTCCCAGGTTATGGGGATTTAGCAGATGACACACTCCTGTAACTTCCAGCTTACGTCAGTTGAAAATAAATTTCAGCACCAAAAATTCAGGACCAAAATGTCAAGACCTAACTTTATGTTCACCTTATTTTCCCTGCTGCATTTGATGCGTAAAACCCTATAAGAAGGTTTGCCATCCTTCACGTTCCTTGCAGTTTAAAGAACTCCTTCCAATGAACTATGAGGACCCTCTCCAGCCACCCATGTTGGAATGAGCCTTCTCTCCTACCAGTTGTTACTCCCAATCCCAGTCTCTAACAATGAGGAGGTGCAACAGCACTCTTGGCTCTGCATTTTATTTCCAACATTTAGAACTTCGCAGGAGCCAAGAGCAATCTGACACCCTCATTGCAACAAGAGAGAGGATAAAGACCAGGAAAACCTGTAATATTTCCACTGCCAGATTTATGGAAAGAAAATAGCGTGTGACCTTTATGATTCTGTCATTATGAGCCACTTTTCAGAACAGCTTCAAGAGAATATCTGAGTAGTTCTTTGCTTTTCTACCTGAAAATGAAACACTACCAAAATTTCAGGCAGAAATCTTCAAAGTAGACAAGTAAAGTAAATTTGCGTTATCCAGAGGCCATTGAGCAGGACTTAAGCACAGTGCCTTCAGCTAAATGAGTTCCCCAAGAGAAATGAACACCCTCAGTGCCAATGAATCACACCACCAGATTTGCCATTTGGCATTCAGCATTTAGATATAAGGTTTTAGCTGAATTCTTATTACGCAGAGATTTTTCCCTGTCAAAAGCAACCTTGAAATAACTGGGTAAAAATTGCTCTACACTGAAAAAGAAAAAATAAAGAACTGAAGGGAAGGCAAAACATCTTATTGGTATAAATATTAGCATCAGATGACTATTTGGTGATACAGGAAAGCACTTTGGGAAAGGTAGGTTGAAATGGCTATGGATGAGTTCCTAATGACATGAAAGGTTTTAACTTTTCTGTGATTCTGTAATTTTCCTGCAACTCTTCCACACAAATCCCTGAGAGGGTCACTTGCTCCACCTGCCAATGCTGAGGTCGAATTTGTACCTGATTCTAGCATCAAAGGGAAACACTCCAACACTGTGTGATTCCCTAGAGGCTGTGGGATTGTGCATAGAAGTAAATCCTGCTCTCTGCCAGCAGCTTGGGGATGAACTGAGCGTGTACGGAGAAAAAGGTGTAACCCTGGGTACAGCACACCCATGGATAAAGCCTTGCAGTGGCCAGATTCTGCATTTTCACACCTGTCACTGCAAGCAAATCTGTTCCTAAAGCACTGTTCCTCAGGAATAGTCCCCAAAAAACCTCCAAAAAACCCTCAATCTGTGTGGGAGAAAGTCATGGAAGGGAGATGACAAAGGCAGGCTGGGCACAAGGACAGGACTAACCCTGAAAAGACCAGATAATATTTTCTATCCTTCTCTCACCCATGCAGGTATAAACCACCCTGCTGCTGAATTCCAAGGCTGATAGGTATGAACACACACTGCTTATGGGTTTCATGGTGTGGGTCATTTCCAGGTTGAATGCAATCCAGTCCCATACGTGTTGCTGCTGACTGTAATGCCCCTTGAATATGTCTGTCCATTTAACAAAGGCAAGGGGGCAGAACAGACGCACTGTTGCAGTTAAACACATCACCAACTCCTCTCAAGTGAGACAGAATAGAATAGCATAAAGTAGAATAAAATAGAATAGATATGCTTACTTATTTTCCCTAGTCTATACCCTTAAGGAAGAGACCAATCCATGAGAAACAGCTGCAGTGAAAAGTTTAAGAAGTTTTCCTAATGGAAATTAATTAAAAATTAATTAATGGAAGTTAATTAATTAAACTCATTTCAGCTGAAGTTTTCTGCACTTCTCATCTCCAAGACACAACTTCAGACCTGTACTTTCCCTCAAGAGGTAAAGTGTATATATATATACATAAAAATATATATCTACACACACTTTACCTTCTCTTTCCCGGTCTTTCTTTGAGCAGTCAAAATTTGATTTCTCAATGGTATTTTCCAACAGCCAGACTCACTCAGGGTTGTGGAGTCTCCCAGCCTGGGGGATTGAGTACATTTAAGGTGTAACGACTGGAAGAATTAAAGCACAAAGAATCCAGTTCTGCAATGGTGCATATTATTGAAAAGTGCATGAGTAGAAACCTTCTTGAGGCTGTGTTTTACTGGTGATAATGGTCAGAGTGTTGACCTAAGCAGTGGGCAGTCCTAGGGGCACCAGGTTATCTGTATGATGCCTCAGAGTGACCCAGGCTGGCTGTTCCTCAGCCTAAACCTTTTCTGAGGTGATTTTCATGAGCTGGCCAGCCGAGCAGGCACCAGCCCAGTAAATCTGGGGATCCTTCAAGCTTTGCTTCCAACAAGTTTCCACAGCAAGTTTCAAAGAAAGTTTAATTCTGCAGCATTTCTTTGATTTGGTGCCTTTGGAGATGCCCTCCGGCAAATATTGGCCTTGTCTGGCTCCCAAGTGGCTTTGAACACCTGGGGGATGGCCAGTTTTGTTCATCTCACTTCCTCATCCACGGCATTTTTCAAAGCTCTGTGCAGATTTTTAATGATTGGCTAACGGGAAAATGAGCAGAGGCATCCAGGTAAGCACTTAACCCAGCACTAATCTTCAGCCACGTGCCTCAAACCTCCCTCAATAACAGGCTTTTCAGGAGTCAATAAAAGAGAGAAGTCAGCTCATCCTGCTTATTTCAACCAACCACAGGAAATTCAAGCCTCATAACTAAGAGTTGTCACTAAGAGAGGTTCCCTGCTCCAGGACAGGATCCCAGATGTCCCACGGACACCTGTAAGTCTCCGACAGAACGTCTTGTCCTGGGTAGCCTTGGTCTGGCTACTGCAGATACCTTCCCAGTCCAACAGGCCATTCCTGCACGAAGAGCTTGGGAATCAGTGCTCCAGGTTGTTTTCCTGTCCTCAGACCCTGTGAAAAGCCTCCAGAGCTGTGTAAGTATCTGTGAAGGACAGATAACACTCCAGAATCCTTGCTTCTCCCATTTCTATCCATTTCAGTTTCCTTTTCTTCTGTAATACACAAGCAGGGAGCTTCCAGACCAGTGGAATATTGTGTTTTCCAGCACCAATACCTGTGGATATTTTCTGTAAAAGCCCCGCAGCTGCTGAGTACCCGGCACTGTTGCTGAGCACACCACGCACACGCTGGCTGATGAATTCCCTGTGACAGAGCAGGGCAGGAAAGCTGGATGTGTGAGGGCTCACAGATGGATATTTTTGTTATTTTAATTTGCTTGGTGACAGTTTTCAGAGACCATGCACCAGCAAATGTCTCTTTCTGCAGTGGTTGGAAGAGTCAAAAGTGAAAACCTTTTCAATTTTTACAACCTTGCCTCTGTGGCAGGCTAAGTCATTTCTGAGACTTCCTGGGCAATTTGTCTGGGATCAGGCTATTTCCCCAAGCATCCAGAAAAATCAACATTTTTTTTTTATGTTGTTGTTCAGCAGGTTCACAAACAACATGAGAAAAGCCACCTGAAAAACAAGCACATTGCTAATGCTAAGCAAAGAAGCTGCAAAAAAGGTAGCACAGAGAGGAAAACAGTAAAAAAAAAATGTGCAATCCTCTTGGCAACAGTTATTCTCTCATCTTTACGTTTTTGTCTCAGCCTTCAAAGCTCTGGTACTTTCATTTTCATTTCACAACACCAATAATTTATTTGTGTTTCTTTCTAATCACTGACCAATATATTAAAACATGTCTATGCATTACAGCTTTTCCATAGGCATCAATATTATTGTCAAGTGGAAAAAAAATAACTTGAGCAAATAAAGAAGGAAGAGAGATTATGTCACTTCTGCTAATTTCAGTTTTATTTTAATAATCGCTACAAATAATAAGAGTCTTTCTATAACTTTAGCTTTGGAATAAGTCTTTAAACTTCAATTTCTCATTAAAATAATGAATCTGAGTAAGACTTAATTTTGGCCAATACCAGAGGTGTTGCCAGCCACACTGAAAGGTCTGTCCCTCCCTGGAGTCACATCTCAATTCTGTGTTATTTGTTTTATCATTTCTAGGCAAAAAATGCTGACTTAAAGCAAAAAGGAAGCAGAGAATCTTCCAACCCAAACCATTGGAAGGGACATTAAAGCCCATCCAGTCCCACCCCCTGCCATGGGCAGGGACAGCTCCCACTATCCCAGGTTGCTCCAAGCCCCGTCCAGCCTGGCCTTGGACAATTCCAGGGATCCAGGGGCAGCCACAGCTTCTCTGGGCACCCTGTGCCAGGGCCTCACCACCCTCACAGGGAACAATTCCTTCCCAATATCTAATCTAAACCTTCCACAAAATTTTGCATTATGCAAAGCCTCCTGTGGCTTTACCATCAAACCCTTTACTCAGTTTCACTCAGAAAGAACTTTAAGAACAAACTTAACTTTTCTAAACAAAAATAATTTCATCATTTTGTGTGGCATTAACACCCTGCTATTTCTATATGTTATCTATATTTTTCTTGTTGACATTCAACCAATTCAGAGCTAAAAATCCATCCTGCACTTTTTCAGGGGTCGTAAATCATAAAAAGGTTATATTTTATGAAAGCTGAAGCTGAGAAGTAAACAGCATATTTGTATCAAAAGAGTTTCATCTATTAAGCAGCAATGACAGGGCCCTCTGGGCCAAAATCTAGTTTTCTTACTTAAAAAGCTTAGTTCCTTTGTAGACTCCTGCAGGGACCTATAACAGTTGGAATTGGGTTTTTTATGCCTTTGAGGCCTCCAAATGAATGTTACAGTTTTCCATTATTTTCTTTCTTCTTTTGAGAGAACGAGGCTACCTGCTTATTGCCTAAAACCTACACCCTGCAATTGTTCTGTTGGAAAATCTGTCTTCCAGCCATAGCCTCACATATGCTCAGGCATTCTCAGTGCTGCCTTCCCTTTTTACCCAATGCAGGGTAAAAAACATGAAGAAAGAAATGCAGCCTGCAATTGCAGGCAGCGTCTGTTCAAAATTTCATCTTTAAGCTTTCTGCATTTGCAAGATTCCCGAAATTACCTCTGAAGAGCAGAAACCTGCAAAGGCAGGCAAGGGTTCATTTCCTATCCTGCAAATATGCATGTTTTTATTGAGGTGCCCAAGTGCCAGTGGTTGCAGAGGAAACAGGAGAGCCTGGCAGCCGGGAATTTAGATAGGATTATTTCTTTTTCCTTCTCCGCGGCCTTCTCTGAGACTTTTAACTCAGAAACAGATGCTCGGATGTTTGTCTCCAGCCTGGGAGTTGGTCATCTCAGCACCTCAGAGGGTCTCAGGTTTTGTATCTCTGTCTCCCACCTCTAAAATATCCCTCCATCACGCCTGGAGCTGTGGGGACAGACACATCAGGTCTGTGTGGTACCACCAGGGCTGGGAGTCACCAAAACATCACCAGCGATTTCCAGGGGATTTTGCCCCGAGCGTGAAGCACTAAACACATGCAAATCGCTCTGCAGGAGCAGGACCCCAGTGCATTCACTTTAAGCCGTTCCCACCTGGCAAACAGCCCCGGTTCCGACTGGGGCAGGTTCCTCCCAGGCTCGACCCAGCCAAGGCTGGGTTTGCTGGGCACCCACCACCACCTCCCGATGGATCCGAGCGCCGGCGCGGCCGAAACTCCCCGCAGCACTTCACGCCTCTCCATACACGTGAAATGAAGACATCAGCCTGCATCTTTCTTCTTATTAAAATGTTGCTATTAGTCCACCTTCAGCTATTAGAAGATGATAGACCTGACCCTTTTTGAATGGTGTAATTTCCAGCCGTGAATATCTATATATTCCCCTCTGATTACATCACAAGCACGAGTTCAGAGTCAGCAAATTCACCACCTCTAAACCAGTAGAATAATCACTAACAATTAACGAAATGATATATCCAAGTCACAGTAATCTTTTTAGCCACTTTGAACATATATTTGTTCTTTTGATGTCCTGTGTGAATAGGAGTGCTTTATCTGACTGATGATGGGCTAAACAATGGTTCAGAGTTGTAATATGGAACTCAATTTGCTGGAACTATCATCTGAAAGGCCTGGACAATTTATTGAACACTGTAGATGAAAGAAAGAGGGGAAAAAAATTCTAAAACTGACCACTTCTAAAATGAAGAAAATAGAGCAGTAAAGGGTATTGTAATATACTTTAATCTTCCTTAATGTAGAAAAATATGAAATGCCATTAAAGCCTTCTTTGAAATGGATGCGTCCGCATAGCTTGAGCACCAACATCTAGTTAATGAATCTATTGTTAAAGCAAATAAACAGGAAAGCAGCAGAGAAGGAGTGATCTATGCTTTATACTGACTAATTCAGAAGATGAAAGCAGTGAAAAATTAAAGTTAAATTCATATAAATATTACAGCCAAGGAGAACAGTTGCAGGTGTTAAAAAATAGAGAGAGAGAGTGAGAGGGAGAGAGGAAAGGTAAAGCATGAATTTTCATTCAATTTGCAAGTCACAACCAGGAGACACTTTTTGTATAAGAGCAAAGTCAGGCAAGATGAAAGCTTTTCAAGGGGCACAATAATTAACATTTTAAAAGGTTTTAGCAATAAAATAATGATTCCACAATAACAGCAATTTAATCATTTTATTTGAGAAATTAAATTGATTGCTAGTGTTCATTTGTAAGAAGTGGCATTTACTGCATTTGTAAGAAGTTATCAAATCATGCTTCCATTTTAATAATTGGGGGATTTTAATATGGATTCAACGTTCAGACAGAGACGTCACCATCGTTTGTCTGCCTAAATGACCGTGCTTGATGCTGCATTTTTATGCACATGCCCATGTTTAAAGTATGAATAAATACTGCTAATAAATGTCAGGCAAGAGTGAGGATGGTGTGAGGAGGAGCTGAGATGCTCTTGGTACCAGCAAGGTTTCCACCAGAGCAATGATTCCATCCAGAACTCACAGGAACGTCTGGGGATCTTCACACAGGGCTGGCCAAGATTCCCCCGTGACACACCAGTGATTGGCAATGTGTCACTGATGGTGTCTCTTGGAAGGATGGCAAGGAGGGAGAAGGTGTTTCCAGAAACCTGGAATGGTCCAGCTGAGCTCAGCACCACCACAGCATCCCGAGCCGATGTCTCGCAGAGCAGAGGGATGGAGACCCAGCACGTCCTTCTCCTGGCCCAGGATGGGAAGCAGGAGGGAGGCTGTGCTCATGCACAGGTAAAAGGCACCTGGGCTTGGCTGGGAGCAGCCCGAGGGGAGACCTGGTCCTTCCCTGTCTGCTTTGGATCCTGAATGGCAAAACAAGCAGTTTCCATGAGGAGCATCCCACAGGGCGATGCGCAGGGAAGGAGTGAGGCTCGGCCCTGCTGAGGTCAGTGGAAAGATCTACGTCAGTTCCACTGGGTGCAAACACGTACTAATCTCACGTTAAAAAATGAAATCATATATATTTCATACATATAGATATATAAATAAACACACAAAAATCTTTCAAGCAGCAAACACCAAGCATGCAGGATGGACCAGCTGCACTTCAGCTCAGGGCCATGAGAGAACCACAGGGTCCTAGCTCCACACGTCTTTTGCAATAATTAAATCATGGCATAAAGTGAGCAAATCATAGATCATCTCAACCAGACTATCCATATAATTGTCAAAATCTAATTTAAATGACAGATCCACTGCAGCTTACGTTTTGTGTACGTCTAATGAATTTGTATTTCCAGCCCATATATTTTAACTTTCTGATTGCATTAGTTCTTTGGTTGAGTGTCCACACACCAAATAAACATCTTTGAGATAATGATAATGCACCACTCTGTTTCCTCCATCTGCCCAGATCTGAATGCAAGGCGAGATGAGGCTCTCATAGGTGACAGTGGCTTGTGCTCTTCTTCTCCCCCGTCCCCAAAATGTGCATCGTTCAAAATTGGGCTATTTCAATTTTCCTTTTTAAAGCTACAAGCTTTAACTCTCAGAGGTGGGAGTTGTGGAGGAAGAAGCTGCCAGGTAACAGATGTATCTGTTAAAGTTGCTGCTTGAGTGTGGACAGTAATAGGATTTCCAGAAATGAACTGCTATTTTGTGAGGCACTAACACAGAAATGTACAGTGGGAAATGAGAGCTTGAACTTTGCTTCTCCTGGAGGATTGAACCTTCTGTTTCAAAGAAGGAAGGAAAAAAGGAAAAACTTGAAAACAAGCCATTTTCCATTGCTTATCCCTTAATTTTTATTTAATAAGAACAATTTTTTGCTTTGTTGTGGCATGTAGAAGGCCAAAATTTTATAGGGTGATTCCAACCTGAACATATCTCTAAATCTGTCTCCATCTGTATCCTGTGTCCCTCTTCCTGCCTCTCGTGATAAGGTGGTGATGTTGTATAAACAATATTGCCTTTGATAAGGTTACACCGAGGACACTTTTTGTTCCTATCTAGCCACTGTGCAACAGCTTTATAGTTTTTAAGCTGGCAGAAAAGATTTGTGCCATCTCCAAACAAACAAACAAACAAACAAAAAAATAAAAGCCTTGTGTGTTAAAGGCAACAGCTTGATTAAGGTTAAAGGTTATGTCCAGTGAGTGGCCAGAAAGGTTTTCCAGAAGGCCAACAGAGCTGAGGGTGCTGCAGAGCTCCTGACCTTGGCCAGGCCACCCAGACCTCCAGTGGCCCCTCACCTCACCCTTAAACACACAGGACTGATTGAAAAGCCCTCCCTTCTGCCCAGAGAGGGCTCAGTCCTTCTTCATTGACCGTCGTGGATTCTGTGTACTGAGAGGCTTTTAGTCTGGGAAATTGATGATTATAAGGTCTTCAGTCTCCCTTTCTATCTGTATTTTAAAAAATTAGAGGGGGCTGGTTGTGTCATTCAAGATGTAAATGCTTAAAAAAATCAAAAATACATCAAAAATACAACGTGGTACTGCAAGAAACATTAATGGTAAAATCAGACAAAACTATTTACAGTAAAATCACACTACTTATAGCCAGATCACACAGCATTTCTCTATGTATTCCATGGGTTTATTCCATGAAACATGGGTTTATTTGATGGCAAAGTTGGGATGCTTGCTACCCTGTGGTGCTGTTTTGGGGGCCTGGCTCCCCCACGCTCCCCGCTGAGCTCTGCTCAGCACCTGCAGCTGGGGGTTAAAACTGAGGGGCTTTAACCCAACTTCCACAGCCACATCCCAGCAAACAGCTTATTCAGTCCCAGGGACTATTCACAGCAGCATCAGCGAGTGCTGGGATTGGGTCCCTCATTGCTTTCTCCTGCTTTTCCTTGCAAAGTCCTGCCACTTTGATAAGTGACATTTCCTGTGGCAGCCTTCCCATTACACATTTGGCACCTATTCCCTGCCTGGCTGTTTGCAGCCCAGCACTTGCCTAATTTTTTTTCCTGTTAGCTTTGTAATTCTCCTCTTCACCCCAATCCTGTTGCAAAATTCAATTAAGGCCGGTTAAAAACTGCAAGTGCAAGTGAGCAGCACCTGGCACGAGGGCAGGCTGCGATGTCTGCATGAGCAGCAGAGCTAAAGGGCTGGTCAAAGATTTCAATTTATTTCTTGGGTTTCGGTAGCTTGACTTGTTTTTGGCTATTATCTTGACCTCTTCATCATTTTACCATGGCTGGGAAAGACAGACACATGCCCTCAGGCCACGTCAACAACCGTTTACTAATCACAAATATATATATATATATATATCTATGAGAAGTAAATATATAAAAGATATAAATTCTCTAAAATAGGTATATATGTGTGTAAAATTTGAATTTCCCTTTTTGCTGTGCCTTGTGTGGGGTTCTGAACTGAATCACCAGTTTCAGCAGTGATAACCCCACTGGGGCTCAGAGGTGGCATGCTCAAGACCTGCCAAAACTCTGCAAGGAGAGGGATGTGGGAGCTCCGGGAGCATTCCTGGAGCAGGGAAGTTAGATCACTTTTGGCTTTTAGAAGCACTATCTTTTAAATGAAATTGCAAGATGGTGAGTAAAGTGCAGGCTGAAACAAAAACCTTAGTGATCTTTGGCAGATTACTTTGGGAAAAGTATGGCCCATTTCAGAAAAATCAAAGCAAAGAAAAACATTGACTACAATTCAGAGGCCTAATGTATTATTATGGCTTTTTATGGATTTTATATATAATTTCCTGTAAAGTTAAGAGGTTGAAGTGATCTCTTACATTCAGCTGCATTATCAGCATAACACCAAACAATTTTCTACATCTTATTATGTTCACAGTTGACATACTATTAGAGAAATGTGCAGCTGTCTTACTCTGCTATTCATTTCCTCATTACTATTTTATAAATATATGATTAACAGTTATTGCAGCTGCCTAATTCACATTTATTGCAAATGCAACCCCACAAATGAATGTTCAAAGCAAAGAGATGTGGTTTTAGACTAATTTAAATTTTACAGTTCCATTTACCCTGCTTTTTAATTTACTGTATAATGACCCTATTAGAATAAAACACATCTGGAAGTTCTTTGGGGAACATTTAATTTTCTGTGGCTTCAGTACTAACAGAACTTGTACCATAAAGGCCACAGATGCTTTGAAGACTGTACAAATTTTCACATTTTATGCCAAGATGCTGCTTAATTGTACAGATGAGACAATTACAGCAAGGCAAAAGATAAAGTTCTCTCTACCTTGAAAGCAAACGAAAGAACTTCATCGTTAGAAAACTGCATTTTGGTAATGACCCTCTTTTACCCTCATCCCCAGAATGGGGGAAATTTGAGGTGGAATAAAATGGACCTAAAATTTTCATCTCAAAACCAAACAGCATTTTTCAAAGTCCTGGGACTTCTGCTTAGTCTTAACACTCTTGTAAATGAAGGGAAAATGCTCTCTCACATGCCTTTCCCAGCTTCACTGCCAGCCTCTAAGCTTCTCATCACCACTATTAAGTGAAATAGTAAATCAATGAGACCAGAGAAGGCTTTGGAGGTCAGTGGGCGATTCCATAAACATCCCATATTTACAGGCTGTGGCAAGGATACAGATGCTGCGAGTCCCAGCCTGCCATATTAGCAGAATCATCCTGAGAATTTGAAATTGATTTGAATATTAAATACAGATCACTGCAGCAGAGCTCTTTTACAAGAAAGGATGTGAATCCATTCTCATTGATTAGTTAATTTATGTTCTACAACTAATCGAAACACAAATCTCATTAGCCACAGGTCAGTAGACTTGGGGAGGGGGAGAGGGGAAAATCATTTGGATAGCCCAGTTAGCTGTAAAGATATAATTATAAGCCAAACTGTTTTAAAGGCAGTGCCTTGGTCAGCGTGTGCAACGGGCTGTCAGCGAGGCTTTGTGTGACTTCTCCTCGGCACTGCGGGTCTCAAATCTATTTTTAAGTAAAGATGGTTGCAGGCACCCAGCTCTCACAGAGAGCAGCAGCCTCAGCTCGCTCAGAGTCAGGCAAAACAAGCAAAAACCAGAGTATTTACGCAGTGTAGGCAGAGCTTAAGGAATCGCAAGTGGTATTAATTAATTTATTTATCGTGACCTCGTTCTGTGCTGAAACAGCTCAAACACGCTCTGTGCCCTCAGCCCCCATCCCTGAATGTGTTCCAGCCACCCCTCAGACAACACCAGATGTCAGCAACAGTGAAATATAGTCGGATCAGAGATGCCTTGTCTGATTCCTCAGGAATATTCTGCAATGTTTCTGCACTCACAAGCAACGGCATGCACCTGATGTGTTTTCAGATAAACAACTGATAGGATTTCCAGCTCAGAGGTGAATAAATATGGAAGCACACATGATAGAAACACTTCCAGTTCATTGCTGAATACTCTTTGATGAATTAGAATTTGACAACTATATCCTAATACAAATTATTTGCTAATTAAATTAAAATTTTCAATGTGTTACGTAGGTTTTGCCCATTTAGACTCAAAGTAATGGTAGTCATTTCATTAAAAGCTCATATGTTGTACTACAATTTTATCCTGAAGTCTTTAAGCAACAAAGTTTCAGAATCAAATTATTATTCCAGGCAGATCTTTCTGTATTTCCGTAGTACCTTACATTCTGTAATTGCTTTATACTATATTAGATGCATGAAATAATATTCTGTAGGTAGTAATAACAATAGTAATGAACCCTTTGGAGCTGCAGAGCTCTGTGTACACACAAAATCAGGAGAGACAGACACCAAAAGGTAGATCATTTTTGCAGCTGAGCAAACATGGGCACATCTGGGTAAGAGAAGTGCCCAGGGCATGAAACTGCTCAGTGCCCAAGCTCAGCACAGCACAGGAACCCTTCTCTTCCCAGCAGAGGCTTGGGAAGAAGGAAGGAGGCCAGGGCATGGGTGATATTATGATGTGTCGTGCTCGTCATCTCCAGCAGTGCATCCAGACCAAGCTGGTGGTGCTCTCCAGGACACTCCTGGCCCTCTGCAACTGAGCCCCCACGTCTAAAGGGCCCGGAGGAGCAGTGCCAGGGCTCACTTTGGAAGGAGGAACTCACACTCCTTAATCAAGAGGAATAATGTGGAGGGATTCCACTTGAAGTGAAAGGAACACCGCTGCAGAAAGGTAGGAAATGTAATTTGTCCTAAACAAATGCTCTTGTGTTGGATCAGCATTAGGTAAATGGTGGGTTTGGGCTTCCGTGTGTTTGTTTAACTCTTATTTAACTTATTCAAGAGAGAATCTCTGTCACAGGCATCAAAGCAGCTTGTTTGCATCACTTCTGCTCCTTCTGGCGGTTTCCCTGAAAAATATGGGAGATGTTCCTTCAGGAGCTTCTCCACTGAACACCAAGCTTTGATGCCTCCTCAAAGCAGTAACAGAGATTTATTAGAGGTCATGTTGATCCCAAGTCTCTCTGCTTTAGCATTAGTCAGAGCAAAAGGCAGAAAACTCGGAGGCTCTTGTATTTTATCCTCAACAAATTCAGTGACTCATGGTGTAACCTTTGGGAAGTCACTTGACCTCTTTGGCATCCATTAACTCACAAGAAAACTCAGTAAATAGTAGGACCTTGCTGAAAAGCAGATACTTAAAACTGAATTTTCCTGGGTAAATAAATGAGAAAAACAACCAACAAAGAAAGGCACTGTTCAAAACTCATCCCGTGACCCCATTATTCATGGATCATTAGTGTAATAGGCCACATGGGATCCATAAAAGGCATTATTGCCTTTTATGTCATTGCGTATTTAGAGAGTGATAATCCATATATTATTGAAACAATATAGACTCTAACAACTCCTTCCAACACATTTTAAGAGACCTCAAGATTTCAAAAACAATAACCAACAAACATTGCATATATATATATATATATATATCTGCATATGACTTATGTAGTAGCAGCAGCTACAGTGCATTTGCAAAGAAAACTCCTTTTAATCTCTGGACTGAAAGCATCTAGTTCACATTATGGTAAGTAGTTGGCAAATGATCATTTTATTAAGTTAAAGGCACTCATTAGTGCTGCTTTGAAAAGGCTATGAACCCTGCCCCTCCCTGCAGGGCTGTATTAATGCGTGAGATGGCTGAAAATACTGATAATCAAATGAAGTGCAAACAAAAAAGCTGCATCTAACGGCACATACACAGCGTTTTTCCTTTTGGTTGAAACACCATTATTCTCCATTCTGTAGCTCTCTTTTTTTGCTTTTCTGCCACAGACAGGTACTTTATGCCACGTCTCTCTCTGAAAAAGGCATTGGAAGCTACTATCCTGAAATTAGTTCTAATAATAGTTACAAAGGAACAAAACCAAAACCCATTTGAAACAGAAATGTGTTTGTACAGTATAAGGGGCTACCACTGTCTTGTATCTTAACATTATCTTGTTTTTGTTTTCTGCATTCCACATCCTCAAAGTATTTCTGGAGGAATTGGGTTCATAAATACAGCTGAGAGTCTGCACCCAGTATATCAAGCACTACCCTAAAAACATAGAAAGACTTACAAAATCTCTCCACTCAGAACAGTGATGGGAAGGCGCCCACACACCTCGTTCCAGCTAGCAGGTCAAGGGAGAGCTGTCCCTGGCTTGTGGCCCAGCTTTCCACAGCCACCACCCTGCAGATCTCCGAGGTGTCCCGCTCCTGGGATTGTTCCTGAACTCCTTTCAATCCATGTAACTGTGCTGGCAGAGACCTGCCCCTCAAACCATCGCTGCCCATCCAACACATCCAACAGGAATTGAGCACCTGAAGAGCTCAGCCTGCAGCCCTGAGGACAGATCTACTTCCAAAGATAACATCTTGGAGGATGACCACAACTTTTTCCATCAGAGGCATGCAGGGAGTCCCTTAATGGGGCAGTTGTCCTAATTTTAAGGCTATCACACGTTGTTGGGGCAGTGCAAAACTGCTCTGTCAGGGACTGGGACCAAGTTCTTGATCCTAATCTCTGAAAACGTGTGGTTAATGTGGCACAAGACACAGTAGCACAGCCAAGGAGGAGAGCGAAGGCCTCAAAATTACACAGATATCTGGGTAAATTCACCCCACAGTGAGTTTTAATCCATAGGCAGCATCTCTGCTTGCAGATGTGACTGGTACATGTCTCACCTTGTTCCCATTCTCAGAAACACAGGAGCAATAGGCTCCTTTATCCTCCTCAACCCCTCAGGCAGTCAGGCCTCAAATTTCCAAGGAAATAAGATTTTGTGAACCTATCTATATTACTCTGTGATTAGGCTGCTATTACCAGGAAGGGGGCAAAAACATGAATATAAAAAGACCATAATCATCCTACTTATTAAACACAGTCTCACTCTGGCAAACTTCAAAAAACCCCTCATAATATTTTCTCTAAACACCCATTAAACTGTTACAGGCCTTTTCTGCCTCTTTTCCCCATCACAGCTGATTACTCAGGGTGCACATCACTAAGTGTAAACACCAGTTTTCTTCTTTTATAACTGGTCATCTCCCTCCTTTTCTTGTCTCATTCTCTCTCAGATGCCAGAATCGAGTATATGTGGTACTGCAATTGCTTCCATGGCAATGACCACCACAAATAAATAAATAAAGCACGACCTCCAGCTGACAGAGAAAAATTCACAATTGAAAGCGACAAGTTTCTGTAGTTTCTGTAACTGCAGTTAGCAGGAAAAGAAGCTGGATTTGTGATTTTCATTCAACTTCCTATTTTGCATTGCGAAATGCTTGGTTCACAATCCTTCTTTGTTCTTCCAATAAAACAAAAAGACAAAACCAAAAATGGAAAGGTGTCTGGTGTTCTTCGGATGCCTTGGGCTGACCTTTACCGTGCCTGCAGCGCAGACACGTTTGACAGGACGTAATGAAGTGCTAACCAGATTGAGGAACATCACGATGGTTCCTCAGGCTTCCTGATGAAATAAAAAATGTATTCTGCACTTTTATTTTGAACTATTAGCCACCCTTACAGCAAATGGTGCAGTTCTTTTTCTGATACCAAGACTCCCATGTGCCATTTCTTGAAGAAAAGCTTCAATCATTACATAAACTAAATATTACATGATCACATTGAGTATATTTTTCATGTTGGCTCTCTGGGCTGTAGTCAGTCATGTTATAATGTGCTTCTAGAAGAGATGGAAGAACCATCAAGTCTGTTTATACATATATCTGATCCTAAATTGGGATTAATAAGGAGAGTTTGAGTATAATTTGCAAAATCATATGGAGTAATGCCACTGTTGTGTTTTATCATTGCCTTTTCTTGAATAGCTGTACTCTAAAAAAACCCAGGTTTTAGTTTCCAGACTCTAAATTAACAATTTTCACAGGCACTGTCAGGGTGGAAATCTCTGAAGCTGCAGTGATGCATGTTGGCTAACAATGTGCTCCCTTAAATTTTAACTAAAAATATATAGATATATGTCAAGTAGCAACACATCCTGCTCAGGTTATTTTTCCTAATTTGGTCTCTATTAGCTAGCAAAGAGCCTGAGCTCTCCTCAAGGCACAAGTAGCTCTATGAATATTATAGACACTGTGCCTGGTTCATTGGGAGAATTTACTCACAGCTGCACCACATTGAGACATCAGCTCGGATATGCAGGCGGGCAGGTTAAATGTTAATTTCCTTTCTACTGTACCATTTTCTAACCTCTGTCCATGAATCAAAGTGAGTAAAAGGTTCCTCACTTAGAGACATAAAACAAATTGAGCAAATTATGTTACTTAACTGAGGAAGGACCAGTTAGTTCATTGATTTTTTGTTTGGCTTCAGATGTCCCTTTTTAATTAATATGAATTTTCAAACACGATTTTTAATTTTAGGTTGTTATGTCTTAGCCACTCCAGCCAGGTATTTCAAAGTAACACAGCTCCACAAGTGCTCATGTGTCTTAAAGAGAAAAATCCTGACTTTGGTTGCAGCTGTT
Source organism: Atrichornis clamosus (assembly GCA_013400975.1). NCBI lineage: Eukaryota > Metazoa > Chordata > Aves > Passeriformes > Menuridae > Atrichornis > Atrichornis clamosus. The sequence continues at coordinate 24,134 of WBMZ01009479.1, read as the reverse complement.
TGATTTCAGCAAAGCCAAGAGCCCCTTCATCCCCTCTTCCACAAGAGTAAGTCGGGAGCAGCCCCACTGAATCCAGGTTTAGCACTGGGAGGAATATAAAACCAGGCCCCATGGGGTTTGAAAGCTGAACCGGCCACCACAACACATCCAAAAGTATTTAAAACCAGAAGCCAGGGGATTAGAGCACAATGTGGTTATCAGGATATGAAAAACAGCCATTAAGTTCCCAGTCCTTTTAGATGGATCATGAATCATAGTCATCATCAGCAACAAGTTTCTTAAGCTGACAATCTGCTATTTAAAGAGTACAAGAAGAGAGGGAATTTAAGCTTGAGCCAAGTTGAGGTACATTTCTCTTTCTGTGGCAGCACTGACAGCATGAAAAGGAAATGTTTAATACTAATGGGGACTTTTAAATTTTTTACTTAGAGGATATTTTGGTAAGTATCTAAAAATTGTCTGAGTTTATTCCTGCTTTGAGGGAGCAAAATTTCCATGGCAGTCTCTAAGCATCTGTGCAGAGATGATACACAAATGCAGGTTTTAGAAAGAAAAATGCACTTGTGACTGCAGATTGCTGAAACTGTTATCCTGGAGAGTTAATTCCCTTGTCAGTGGAGCATTAATAAGATGTCTGTGTCGCAGGAAATATGCTGTCACTTGTGGGGCTGGTGAGTCCATCTCCGTTCTACACATTAGTTCTTCTTCTCCTGGAAATGTGTCCTTCTCCTGAATCACTCATTCCCTCTCCTTGCTCAGCTCCTTTCCCAAGAGCTCACCCTGCTGCATATTCCCATCATGTGGGTGCATGTGGTAGATTTGGATGCATCCCTCACTAATTTCCACTTCAAGGTGTCCTGGCCTCCTCAGGCAGTGGAGACTGGGTTCAGGGACCTGCATTAATGAACGTCCTGCTCCAAGTCAGGGCATCTGCAGAGGTAAGAATATTCCCAGTGTTGGTATTTACACACTCAGTTCTCCCTGATACACAAAGAAGAAAAGCATAAGCACAAGCACTTGCATCAAAATTTTTATTCCATCATTCTGAAGCAATAATTTCATACCTACTTCTGGCACCTCTGTCCCGTACAATGACATATCTGTGCAAAGGAGCAACATCCTCAGAACCTCCAGGAAAAAATCCCATTGACAGGACTCCCATGAATGATGAGGAAAAGAGCAGATGTTTGATGCTAACTGGGTGGAAAATGGGAGGTAAAAATAGCTTTTGAAACAGTTGTCTCAGGAGTAAAAGTTGCAACACAGGTCTCCATCCAAAGCAGAAATGTCTGTCCCTCCCCACGTTCTCTCTCTGAGCTGAATATTGAAACACGCAGAGCTGCTTTTGGTTTGCAATGAAAGCCCTTCTAGAAAATTTCTTTTTCATTCCCATTTACCTGCAGAACACACGTGATACAGCTCAAGATTTACACGGATATTTACATTTGGCCTTTAGAAGAATAGTGTAGAACTTCCTTTCTCTCTTAAATTTTTCACTCCCCCTCCTTGAACACAAAAATAGAGTGAAAACTTTGAGGATATTGATTTTCCTTCCAAAATTAAGAAGAAATTTGAAAAATTAAAGTTATAAAGAAAACCCTCAGCGAACACTCTCACAGAGAAAATGTTTCACTTAAATATCAAAATCTCACAATGATTATCAGGCTTGATGTCTTTTCTTTTGCTTCCGTAGAACTGCTTCTGAGACATTTCTCGTTGATATTCAGCACTGCTGCAGCAAGATTATTTCACAGCCAAGGAGCAGCCACAATTTCCTTCTGAATCCTCCACCATGTGGAAGAGAAATGGGGCGGCAGAGCAGACAAACCCGCTTGGGGCGACACCTCTGCGTCCTCAGTCCTGCCCAGGAGCCAGGGGAGAGGGGACAGCACACACCTTGGTGACCAAGGCCCCGCCACTCTTGATTTTCAAGCATGTGCTGAAGTCTGTGGTGGAGTAAAACTTGTTCTGATATCCGTATATTGTACCTTTCTTCTGCTCCTGGTGTTGAATTTTAACCTAAGGCAGAAATGTAGGTTATGGCATAATTTATTAAAAAATCAATACCATATTCCCCAGTAATGGCACAAACACTCCAGCTTATAATAGCTTTACTGTAGTACGGGATTTTTTTATCATTACTTTCCAATATGATAACGCTTGTTCTGAGGTCAACAGACATCACATGGTCAGGTGGATATTTTTACAGGAGTGCAGCAGGAGCAGCCTTCAGCTGGTGCACGTGTGGGGCTGAACTCACCGCAGGGCAGGAGGGTGCACACACAAAAGGTGTTGAAGTTGGAAAAGGGCTTGAGATCCCTGTTTTCTGTCCCTATAGCCATCACAACGTGTGGTTCCTGGGAGCCTTTCTGAAGGTTTTCTGCAAAACACCTCCTCCCAGGATATAGGACCCACGCCTTTTCTCTGTCCAAGCATCCCCAGCTCCCTGCCAAGCACACACACAAAGTCCTGCATCCCCTATAAAGGGTTTATTTGAAAATTAATTCCTTTTTCTCCTGGTTCCCTCATTAGTTGCTAGGTTATCTAACCTATATGATGTAAAACTCCAAACGGCTGCAAAGGCACTTTGTGTCTGCAGTTGGAGCGATGAAGAATGGCCTCAATGAGATTATGCTAACTTTATATAACTTATTAAAATGAATATCAAACTTTGTTTTGCCTCATTCAATTTTTGATGTTAATTAAGTAAGCACAAGCATAAGAAAGGAAATTGGATTTGCTACTTAAGGAACTTCCAATAAAGCCATGGATGTTAGTGAAATGAGTTTCTAATAAACATTAATAAGTGTCTCTATAACAAGCAGTGCTTGTCTTTTAAGAACATTGGATTTTTCTCACAGGATATGGACAGCAATAAAATACATTTGCAAATATGAAGATATATTACAGGCACATTTTTCACCACAAGCTTTAACAAGCCTCAGTACCCAGCTTTCTGATTTTGTGACCTTGGGAACAATCATGGGCCAAGAAATTCAAAAAAACATTTTAAAATTCATACAAATGTAATTTAGGAGCAGCACTGGCTAGATGGGAACTTTAGACAAGATTTTTACAGTGAATAATGCTTTTCTTTGTCCATTTCAGACAAATTTAATGTTGCTACTACGTTTGACATCAATCACCCAGTCATGAGCAGCCACATCCTTGCTCAGGCTAATGACAGGAGAGGAAGGTGCAGAGCCAGGACAGTGCAGCTGTGCACATGGAAACACAGGGACAGCCAGAGCTTCTATTTCACCTTTCCTGCTGTAGCCAGACAAAGCTATTAGAGCCAAGCACAAGAGAAGCATCTCTCTCACAGTTATGTGAGTCATTCATCGCTCCTAAAATTAGGTGGGGCTTGAGAAATTCCTATCTGGGCAAAAGACTATTTCCGACTCACAAAACAATTCTTGAAGCAGATTTTTGTGTGCCTGCTGCCCTTGCATGGGTTTTGAGAAGTTCCTCTCTGGGCAAAAGACAATTTCCAACCTACAAAATAATGTTTGGAGCAGATTTTGCGTGCCTGCTGCCCTTGCGTTCGGCAGCTGGGATCGGTGACAGACGCACAAGGAGAAGAATTGCTGAGCAAGATGGTGACATTTTCATGTCATCTTTTGAGCATAAAATGCCACCTTTTAAATGCTGAGGCACTATGGGGTGCTGAGGGGGACACACGTGCTGGTTAAAGTCATAAATCTGGTGCCAGAGAATACACCCAGCACAAGAGCAGAGCTGGTCAAAAAGAAACAAATGAGATCTTCTTCAACTAAACAGAAAAAAACCTTGCCTTCTTCACAGTGGATCTGCCAGGGAGACCAAACTTTCCTGAACTCCAGAGTTTTCAGTGTTTGCAAGGTATGAGGAGCTGCCTTTCCATAAGCTCCTATGGTATGGGCAGGGAAAGGCAGCTTTTCTGCACAACCACTGCCTGGGTCAGCTAACAGGCAACTACCCACACTTCATTTCTGCCCACAGAACAAACCTCATGGGTTATTCCCTCCCTCACTGCTCCAGTCTGCTCAGAGGCTTCTGGCAGAGCTGCATAAATCTGTTGGATTACATCTGGCTTTATAGGTGACTCTGCCCAGCTGTTTAAAATGTCAACACTGGAGAGACGACTGATAAAATTCAGGGATCCTCTCCAACAGAACTTCCAGAAAAGTGAAAATCTGGGCTGCAATTACCAGTCAAAAAAATACACCCTGATTTTCATTATCCAACATATTACATCAGCAGAGATTCTGCTGGCACAGACTGGCCTCAAACTCCCCAACTTCAACTCCATGAATTTGTTTGCCCATAATTCATATGATGCATCTCAGCCCATTCAAAGTAATAACTGCATCCCTTCCTGGTAATGAAAAGTGATTAATTTTCAATTATGGTAAGTATCCAATTTTTCACAGTGCTGCACTGGTCTAAGTCACCCTATCTCTAACGTTCCAATTACAGACATTAAAAGTTCCTTATAATTATTGCAGAAAGACCAGTAAAATTAAAAATACGGGTTACTTGCTGCTATTATTACATTTGCTCTGATGCAGCCAAGGCTTAAATTTATGCCTGAGCTGCCAGCCATTTCATCAATCTCTTTTTGTGACTTGTTTAGAACAACTGGTTTTATTTCACAGTCTCAGTAACTGTTCCAACAGGTCTGTTAACGGGTTGGCACTCTGCATTTTGTAAAGCTCTAATTAAGCGAAACAAGCTAAAAATCACTAATATGTGCCTTTAGCAAAGTAGCACTGTAATTATCTCATTTAACAGATAACTACTTGCATTTCATTTTTCAAAGCACAAAGAGAAAACTAGCTCTAAATGTCACTTTTCAGGCTCATTAAACTCACTAGAGAAATATCAAATTAGAGATTTCTACTACAAATACTATAATAAACTCTGTGAGCTCATATAAGCAACATGAGGATTTGGGGAAGGGATAAGTATTAGAAAATATTTTGCAGAATAAATGCTGGTTGCATATTTACAACCAACTTTTATTACAAAATTGCACAAGTTTTGGTCCTCTTTAAGAGAATCCAAAGTATCGAGTTGTGTGTTGCCCATACTGTACAACATAATCTACAGGATTATATATTCAAGTGTCAAATTCTTTATTTCTTTCTCAACATGATCATCAGTTTTTCCTAAACCACCTTCCCTAAGTTACTCTTTTGAACAGTGTGAGAACTGGGCAATAAAAGAAAGTTATGCAGATGTCAGCATCCAGCTTCCAGGTAAGATTTATTTGTCTGTGGGTCTGATGTAAGCACTACCACGGATCCAGTCACCTCTCATAACCACTACCAGCCCAAACCAAGACATTTACATTAAAGCCTGAGGCCTGGACTGCAAAGTTTTCATGCAATAACCAAGTCATAACCATAAAAGGCCACTTGTTCACTTGCACTAGCAGTGTCATATTCCTGGATTTTGGTCGTGTTTCCATAGAGCTGCCCACACCTACTTTTGCATTTATTTCAGTGTCACTATAGACGTATCTGTCCTTGCTGATGGCAAAACTAATGCCCACACACAATGTTTGTGGAAAGCCTATGGGATCTTTCCACACCAAAGAAGCCAAAAAGCTGGAAAGAGCAAAAGGAACCCAGTAGGAACTGCTGTACATGACGCCCTCCTGATGTGGGCTAAAACCCCAGGGTCAGGAGCAGAGGGTGCAGGCCACACATCCCACATCTAGGACATAAAAACACCCCACTGATACCCCTCAGTCCTGGTATGAACAGCCAGAAAAACCAGTCCACAGTCTGCTTTTCAGTCCTCTAGAACACTGTTCACCCCAGGAGCCTGAATCCCTCTGGATCCATCCCTCGGAGCTGGCCTGGCCGGGCACAATCGATGAGGCTACACCAGGGATGCATTTGGCTGGCTGTGACTGATGCCCTGGGCTATTCCTTGGAGTGCAGCTCCAGACCTGGAAGGGAGCACACGGAAATGGAGCTGCATTCCAATGCATTTGTATTCTGCCGTGCTCCTTACCGTGCATTATAATATGGCTTATAAGCCTCCTGTACAGAAAGTTGAAGCAATAAAGCCTGACTGATTGATTGATGCATCACCATTTTTAGGGTCCGTTGCACAAACTATTTGGATAGTGGAAGCCCATAAAGTATAATGTCTGTGCTAAAAGTGACACAATGAAGAAGATGATGCACCTGCTTCAATTTCAGCTTTGAGTCATTATTTAGAGCTGGGGGTCTAAGAGTTGCAAAATACTGCCTTCCTAGTTCCCTACTGGTTTGCCACAAGATAAATGTCTAAAACTAAGGACCCCAGGCACACAATAATAAAAACCTTTTTAGAGTCTAGACCCTTCCACTAGTTAAAGGAAACCTATTCCCATTTTTCTGTTAGGAAAAAAAATGGGATGCAGTTTCCCAGTGGCAGAGATCAAATTTTTTATTTATATTAAAAATGCAGGATTTGGGAGGAAAAAAACCCAACCTTGTATGGACAAGACCAGTGGGTTGAGGGGTAGATCTGATCTCAGCTCCTCAGCTGTGCTCCCAGCACACTGCAGAAGGGAGCAAAATTGGTTGTGTCTCTCTCCATGGCTAGACACAAACCACCCCTGTAAATTAGCTGACAGTGTCATTTCCATCTGGGAAACACAATGAAGAGTAAGAAAACACTCTGAAAGCTGATACCAATTAGAGCACAGTGTTAGTGCAGAATTATTGGCCAAATCAATGTTTCCTTTCCCCTTTGGTAAATACGGGCAAACGTAAAAGATTTGAGTCACACAAAATTCAACACTCTCCAAAATCAGTTCAGAATGGAGCCCCTCACTTCAGTCCCTGCTTGCACTTTAGGGTGTAGAGGGCTCAGAGCAGGCACAGGTCTCAGAGGGGAACACAGCCCTCTTTAAGCTCAAGTATTGATATATTTTTAAGGACAAACCCTGCAAAGGTAAATTTCCATTCCCAGCTACACCAACAGCAGTTGGAAACATTCAGGTTAGATAGTCCCAGATAGGGTTTTTTCCCCCAAACTCAGCTGTTTCATAGGGTTTGCAGCTATTTCAGTCAGAATGAATGATCCATGCTAACACATGCACGAAACACAAACCCTCACAGGCAAAACTCCCTGAGAAACTGCAAAAAAATGAAGTTTGTGAAATTCAGTCGTGAAATTCCCACTGGAAAATAGAGACCTGGACCTCTTGGAACAAGTCCAGAGGAGGTCACAAAGACACTCAGAGGGCTCGAGTATCTCTGCTTTGAAGACAGGCTGGGAGAGCTGGGGTTGTTCAGTGCTTACAGGGGCTCCAAGAGAGCTGGAGAGGGATTCTGGACAAGGGTCTGGAGTGACAGAACAAGGGGGAACAGCTTCCCACTGACAGAAGGCAGGGTTAGATTTAGATATTAGGGAAAAATTCTTCCCTGTGAGGGTGGTGGAGCACATCAACACCTTGAAATGGGAAGTATGGAAAAGTTAGCGCAAGACCCAGGAATGGGAGTCTTATGGATTTGATTGATGCTGCACTGGACTTCAGTGGTGGTTGAGGCCAGGGATGCACCAGGGACACACCAAGAGGAGCACTGGATTTGGTCAGGCCCAGGGCCTTGCCTTTCCCATCAGCCACTACTGGGTGCAAGCCAGGTGGGAAGAGCAGTGAGACGGAGGAGGAATGAGATCAGACTTTGTTCACAGACTATAAACAAATTTACCTTGAAATGATCCTTTCTCAAGCGAGTTCATTAAGTCCATGTGGCCCTTTCCTCTGTCACATTTCTGGTTTGAATCCATGGAAATTGTACATAACATGCTTTGCATTTATAGGGAAGCGTCTTGGCTATCAAATGACGAAAAAGCACTGAAGAAAGGTTAAAGGGTGTGACCTATTGAACACTGACCTTCAACTGTTCTTGCAGGAGGTACATTTCCCATTAAGGAAAAAACCTCACCTTTGAACCTCAGACCTTCATATTTATCTTTAGCCTTCTGGCTGCTCCTGATAAAGCTTCAGAAGAAGAACAGTCCTGGACAGATCAGGTTTGCTCCACCCTTCTGACCGGGTTGGGATACATCTGGCTGTACTCTGCCCTTTGCACCTAGATTCCATTAGCTCCACAGGGGCAACTTCTCAAGGTCAGAAATAGGCACTGTTTTTTCAGACTCCTCACAGTCACCAGCCCAACTTACTTTAGATGCCCAGCAACACAGAAGTTAGTTGATCTACTCTAACTCACCATCACAAGATCTCATATCTGTGTTCCCTATCTGCAGGGTTGCCCTACAAAGCAATGACAAATATCTTTCCAGATCAATGGTTCCTGCTTGGAAAATAAATGTCCTGGATTAGCCTTGGACATTTGGGTAGCAGTGGGACACCATTATCCCGCAACAATAGTCTTCTCTGTTGACATTACCTCTTCAATTTTATCTGTTGCAGGCTAAACTAGCATTGATCAGAAGGAAAACCCTGCACATGAGTGTCCAGTTTGGTGTCATCAGAGCTGCTACTAAAAACTTCACCTTCAAGGAGTTTCTCATCTACTTTCATTCCATCAAGGATGTCACGTTTTCCAAAGGAGCCTGTAACACAGTGCTGCAAACTTCATCCACCAAATGGTTGTACCCATCAATTTTCCCTTCTCTCTAACACATTCCAGAATTTCCTCTATATTTTCCACAGCTTGTTGATTTCCTGTTGGTAGAAAAGAAAAAAAATACTATCTATGAGGTAATGCTGTTGACACAAAACTACTGAATACAATCCTAGTCCTGGCATTTCTCTCAAGATTTTCCTGGTTGATGCCAAGCCTGATCTTCAATCTCCTTCATTTTTTAAGCTTGGGTCTTCCATGGAATGAATCCCTTTTTTTAAAATTGTGGGCAAGAGTCCACTAAGGACCATTCATCTGATCTTATATAAATGACCTCATTGAGACGGAGAGCTCCATCAAGATGGGGACCTTCAAAACAAACTCAGCCAAAGCACCAGTTTGCTGTTTCCTGGCTCCCTTCTTGAAACAGCAGTGCCAAAAACAAAAAAGAAAAAGCAATACCTCACAGGAGCAGCACCAAGCAGAGCCCATCCATAAGATGTTGTAAAAAATTTGCCATAGGTCTCAGAATCGGAAAGGTCAGCATCTCTTAGCTAAGTATCATCTCCCATAGGTATGGAAAAATGCCCCACTGTTTTAAGAGTGCTACAATCCCTTCTCACAATGGAGCAGATAAAAAAAGAGGACTGCAGCTTTAACTTTATATTTCTGGCTTTTGTTGGCTGAAGCCAGATCCTTGGTGTTATTTTAATGCAGCAGCAAAGAGCTGCATTTAATACATGATAGGCTCAAGATGCCTCTTTTTTTTCTTCTTCTTTTTTATATGAGTGCTGAATATCCAGCATGTAATTGAAAAAGGAAAAGGAGCTGCTTGTTTGCTGCCTGATCCAGGAATGATTAAAGGTAGAAGTTTTTCAGACATTACTGACAGAAAGGGTATAGTTAAAGCTGCTTTAAAAAAGAGAGCCTTCATAAAGGGCCACTACTCAAACCGCTATTAAAAGCGGTGAGTGAAATGCAGCTTCTTCACCAATTACTGAAAGGAGTGTACACCTTAAAGCACTCTTTGAATTGTGTCCTGCCAGGCTGGCAGCTCCCCCAGCCCGGCAGCCTGGGCCAGGCTGTGTGTGTGTGTGTGTGTGTGTGTGTGTGTGTGTGCTGGGGCTCTCAAACCAGTGCCAGCCCATTCACCGCTACATTAGTGCTGGAGAGGGGGGAGAGGGGGCTACAACGCTGCACCAACTTCACTCCTCGCTCGTTGTTTGCGACCCATTTACAGCTGAACGCCTCTGTGCAGAGACAGCTCTAAATGACTCTCTCCACCTCTTCACCAGGCCACTTGTTTTTGTCATTTCTTTCTCTTTTTTAAAAATCCGAAGGAAATAATTGATAAACCCAACGCCATCCACCTTAAAGGCAAATGCATATATCCACCTGGTTAAAATTCCTCCTCTTTCTATTTTCCATCTCCCTATATCCATTTTGCTCGGCGCTGTTTAAACAATACTTCATCAAATGCAGCCCGAAGCAAATAAAAAGCACAGTAGAGTAAATAAAAAGTTAAAAAAAAAAAAATCACAGGCTGGAGGGTAAGTACTTTTATTCCTGTACTTTCATTGCTTGGGGGAATTATTATTCCATTGCTGGTTTCAGGAGGCGGGGGGGAGTGGGGGGGTGAAAGGACAGCCATGTTATTCGTGAAATGGATTGCTCCTCTCACTGCTTTTCACTCCTCTGGGTTCTCAAAAGTCCAATGATTACAACAAAGTGTGGCCATCTATTCCGTCTTATTGACAAAGGTCCTTAATTACTGCTGCACCAGTAATACCTGCTATTAAATTCTGCTAAACAGAGGCTGCAAATTAGCCGTGGATCCCAGTAACCTTTTGTGTGTAATTACAGGCAGCGGGATTGACGCTGAGGCTACAGCAATGACCCCAGTCACAGCAATGGGAAACCTTTGTTTATCACCTGTGGTGGGGGCCAAAATGTGAAATTAAAAGCTCTCCATCAGTGGAAGGCCTTCGGAAGCCCGGGAAAGCAACAGGAAGGCAAAAAGCAAACTGCTCTGTGCTTATACCCGACTTCTTCAATTGCTGTTTAAACTCACGGCTCATTAACCTGGGTGGCTGCTCCAGCACGCCAGCCATGCAAAGTTTAAAATGGCAAAAATTTAGGTTGTCTTTTGGAGGTGTTCTGTGTTTCATCAAGGCCTTTAACCTGCATTTAAGAGCCAGTTTGCTGCACTTGCTAACTATAAACAGGTTGCAATGTTGCGAAACCAAACCCAATAAGGCACAAATGTTTTGCATTTCCATGGCTGGAGGCAGGTGATTGGGAAGCCTTGGTCTGCCTCCAATGGGTTTCAGCGTGAGCCCATCCTGTGGACATTGGAATCATCGCCAGCCATGGATCCATCCTGCTCAGCTCTGCATGCCCAGCTCCCATCCTGGCCAGCATGGCTGCAGCAGGACTGGCGTCTGACTGCATCTCCTATTGTGCCTTGTTGTGCTCCAGGTGCCTGGGAGCAGCCCCTGCACATATAAATCCAAACACTGGTGCTACCAGAGCAAGAAAGCACCACCAGAAAGCCAGTGCCGTAATTCTTTCCATTGTATTATCCTAGTTACAGGGTCTTGGTTTATAAAACCAAGCCCCTTGGAAAGGTGACATGGGCAAGTATCTCCCACAGTCTCCTGCCTCCCTCTTTTTTCCTTCCTCATCCCCAGCCTTAACACCTGACTGGTGAGCTTGTTGTAATGTTCAACAACTTTCAGTGAATAAACTTTTCCTAATATCAAATCCAGTCCTAGTTCCCTGACACTATACAGCAAGAACATCCTCTTCCATCACAGAAGGCATCAGCCTGTGCTCTCACCTGACTTCCAGGTCCTGAGTCTTCAGCCAGGGCCCAGGAGAAAAGCACCCAGCAGATCTGAGCACCCATGAGTGGATATCAGATGGGCATCCTTCAGATGGATGCCAAGGAGAAATTGCAAAGAGCAGGATTCACAGTTCCCACATAGTTTTTTTGACAAGTAACTAATAAATCCTGCCTTTATAAACAATTAGTTTATAAAGGGATCTCAACGACTCTGGTGCAAATCCTGAAATCCTCAGCCCAGCAGTACTTTCACTTCTCCCAGCAGGTAGGAGCTTCTGCTTAGAGATGCCCATGAATTCAGGTCTGAGGCCTGGGTCCTGTGTCTGCTATTCACATTTTTCTTCTCTCTCTAACCCCTCGCAATCAAACACAGGGCTCTGAAGTTCTTTAATGCTTTATATGGGCTCATTTCTGCAAGTTACTGAACAATCAGGGTAGACTGCACAGCACTTTGCAGTTCTGAGGCAAAGATGAGTTCCCTGAGGAATAAATTTGATTCTGTCCAGAGGCCTGGAACGAGACTCATTCCACCCCTGAAGTCCCAGCTAAGCACTATTTTGGAGACATTAGTGATATTAAGGTCAGGTATTTCTCAGTTTTCAAGGATGAAGTGGCAGAGCATTGCAGCACCTCATTACAGAGAGAGATACAACTCTCAGCCTTGCTCAGATGGAAGCCAAGGCCAAGCGACCCCTCTGAAAGCAGAGACCTGATCCTTCACACCTGAGCAGTGACTCTGGCCTTGCCCTACCTTTATGTGCTTCACCAGCACACCCACCCTGCCCAAACCCTGCAGGGGCACATCCAGGCTCCAGCTGCAAGCTGTGGAATTTGTTCCTCACAGAAAATAAGAAGGGAGAAAAATATCCCAGGACATAACAACAAAGCCAAGCAAGAAAAAATGTGGTCCTTGATCCCAGTCTCAGGATGAGTTGGGAGCACTAGGCAGATTCATCATTGTGGCAGCATCATGCCTTCATGTACAGAAATGTAAATTTTTAAAGGATACCCATCCATTAAGTTAACATCTTTAAAAAGATTATATATTTTTTTAAACTCTAAAGCATCACTGACAGTTAAAGCTGTTTGTGTCACAATCACTCAAAATCTTAATGTCCGAGCTCCTGGAGCCTTTGTATTTGTGAGAGGCTCTGTTGACCTCTTCCTATTTTCTTTAGAAAATAAACTAATTCTCCTGGATTCAGAAAAGAGCTTGAAAATGAGGTCTGTGGGCTTTAAACCCAAAAGACAAATAAAAAGAAATCATAGCTCATTAGTTTTTAGAGTAAAAAGGGGGTTTTTTCCATAGATTCATTTTTGGTGAGCACTTAATATTTTATAGCATGTGAACTTAGTAATAGCAGAAATCATGCTACAGAAATGTATTTATTACATTTTTGCACAGTCTCATGTGATAATGATACTGCACAACCTCAGAATTATTACAGGATAGTGTTTTTTCAATTAACAACGTTAAGCATTACTAACTGATGTTATAAATATAAATTACCTGTTTTAAGTCCCCCTACAACATTCACTTGGCTTTAGATTCTACTTCTGGAGAAACTCTCCATGACCTTATCCTAAGTCACTAAATAAATAATGCAGACACCAAAGAAACTGCCAGAAATTGAGGGAAGAGACCTTCTTTTTATGACTTGTGAATATTTGCATTCTTAACAAATTTTAAAGAAGCAAATTGCATATTAGAAGATTTGCTATAAAATAAATATGAAATTAAAAATGGATTCTTCTTCCTTTCCATGTCTTGAGGAAATTCTCAAAACAAGCTCAAATAACATGTTATCTGGAATATAGAGACAAAACGTAGTTTACTGGGGTAATTTCTACTTCATTGACTTTTTGGTTTAAAAATTAAGCATCTGCCTTCACTGTTCTAGATCTATCATCACAAGATGCCTCCAGACAGCAGGAGCTCTCATCCTGACCCAAGTGTTGCCCCTCAAAACTTCCTCTCTCCACTCCAAGTGCTCAGACAGTCCGGGTGAGAGGTTAGAGACAACACTTAACCTTTGAACAATTTACAGTAAGCTCAAGGAATCACAGCCCATTATAAGCTCAGCCTAGATAGCATTTTTTAAAAAGTTACCTTAGGTTTTTCACGTCTCAGTTGAACATTTTTGCCCTTTAATTTGGAGGGGTTCACTTGAGGACTTGTAACACCTTCCAGTACCAAAATGGGAGATACAAGAGAGTTGGAGGGGGACCTTTTGCAAGGATATGAAGTGATAGGAGAAAGGGGAATGGCGTCCCACTGACAGAGGGCAGGGTTAGGTGGGATAATGGGAAGGAATTCTTGCCTGTGAAGATGGTGAGGCCCTGGCACAGGGTGCCCAGAGAAGCTGTGGCTGCCCCATCCCTGGAAGTGTCCAAGGCCAGGTTGGACGGGGTTTGGAGCAACCTGGGATAGTGGGAGGTGTCCCTGCCCATGGCAGGGGGTGGCACTGGATGGGCTTTGAGGTCCCTTCCAACCCAAACCATTCTGGGATTCTGTGATTTAAGGGCATGATTTGAAGCTCATGACTCTCAGCTGGGAGACGCTCCTCTGGTGCCTTAACCAGCTCCTGATCCCAACATCCAGCACCACCTTTCTCCGGGGCCCATCTCACCTCCAAGCAGAGCCTGCAGGGACATTCATGACTTTATTAAAGCAAGTTTAGAGAACAAAACTATTGTCTGATATCCAAGGGCTGCACCAACAGCTGGAGATTGGGGCAGGCTGCAGAGCAGCCTCAGTAGCTATTGCTCCACAGAGACCTGGCAACAATTCCTGCTCAAGTCACATAAATGACCTTGTGGAGGCACATTCAGCTTGTCCTTATCACCATCATCTGACCTCTACTCGTTGTAGCCTCTGTGCAGGGGTCAGAATTTCACCCTTTGTCAATGGGCTTTATATTAGCATTTGCCAATTGCAACTTAAAATATTAAAATGCAATCGTCAGCTTCCAGAGCAGGATGAAGGTTGAGTTTCTTTCCTTCTCACTTAAAAAGCCCTGAAGTCCCAGAAGACACTGCAGATATATGTGGTACTTCCCAGCTCAGATGGCCAACACAAACATTTCTAAACTGCTTGCCTATCAAAATCATATTTGGAATTGTGCTTTGTAAGTATGTGCAAAATTTACATTACAAAAGATGCAGTATGACATCGAAAAAGAGTTACTACAACTGTTCTCAAACACTGTAATGTGGAAAAGGGGCCTCCAAGGATTATTTTTATCGCCCTTAGGACTCCTGTTTTGAAGTGCCTCTGCATGACAGCAGAAAGCCTGCAATTAAATATTGAAATCACCATAACAGTATTTTTAAAGGAAAAAAGAACTTCAAGAGACCTCTTTAGAAACTGAGTGCTTGCTTGTAACATTACACATGCTAGCGAAATAATTTTAAAATAAAAAGGTAATCTAAATTTTATATTGCCCTGGATGTAATAAGCTTCTGGTGAGCAGAGTAATATTGCAGTAAAATATGAAAGTGCAATGCACTTTTTGATTACATCAGGGCTTTCTATTTGCCACTTTAATCCTTAGAATTCAGCTGTTCCCTGTTCAGTCCTTTTACATCATCCTTAGCCAATCTGTCAAACATTTCAGACAGCCAAACCAATTTTCAGATTGTTCAGGACTTTGCCACAAGCACCGTATGCTGTTAATAAGATTTTCATTTGGAGTGATGCCATGTCGTCCATGTTTCCTATTGTATATAAATACTGAGATTTAATGGCTCCAGGTTTTGTTTAATGTTAACATCAACAATAAAAAAAGGGAGGTTCTCAAACGCCAAGCCCCATAGTGAAATGCACTAGTGACAGCTATTTGCAAGGTTAATGTTGTGGAAAACAACATCCATCTTTGAAACAGTTTCATTAGCCCCATACAGCTGACCTCTCCACATAATGTTGTCAAATGTGACGTGCATCAGATTATTGGGAATATGGAGATCAATAAATATGCAACACCAGCGCTCAGAACGCTCCTGGCATCATAGCCATACAAACGCCATCTAACATCCCAAAGAGTAGCTGTCATCTGTCAAATCTCCGAGCAAATAGACAGGCTTAAGGGGAAAGCCATCAGTAAGAGTAAAATACATAAGCAAAGATGAATGTGGGAGCACAAAGCCAAGGTTCTGATGCATTACGGCTCCAAACTCCAGATAAACACTTTAGAGCAAGACTTGCCTTATTTGTTGTGTTAAATGCAAGCTTCCTCCATGAGGCACCCTCCACTACATTTGCATTTTCATGCACCCACTGATTTCCTCGGTGTTGCTCTTGTCATGAAATCACAGAATTACAGAATCATTTAGGCTGTAAAAGCCCCCCAAGGCCATTGGGTCCAACCACTCCCCCAGTACTGCCAAGGCCACCACTGACCCCTGTCCCCAAGTGCCACATCCACAGGGCTGTTAAATCCCCCCATGCATGGGGACTCCACCATTTCCCTGGGCAGCCTGCTCTAATGCTTGATGATGCTTTCTGTGGAGAATTTTTCCCTAAATCCGATCTAAACCTCCTCTGGCTCATCTGGAGGCCCTTTCCTCTTGTGCTGTCTCTTGTTCCCTCGGAACAGAGCCCATCTCACCCCCTGGCTGCCCCCTCCTGTCAGGGGCTTGTGCAGAGCCAGAAGGGCCCCCCGGAGCCTCCTTTGCTCCAGGTCAAGCCCCTTTCCCAGCTCCCTCAGCTGCTCCTCATCAGGTCCTTCACCACCTTTTTGCCGAGTCCCCCACACCATGCCCCCTCAGGATCACCCCCTAAGTGGGACACATCCCAACACACCGAGTGTCCTGCAAACCCTAGGTCTGGGAGCACACTGGGAATTCTGATCCTGGCACACACTCCAGGTCTGCAAACACAGCCTAAGAATGAGCTCCCAAGGAGAGGAAAGGCATGTTTGGATGTAGCAGCTTCCACAGAAATCACTGTGTTGTGATAACAGAAAAGTAAATAATGAAAAATTATTATTTCCTTTTAATTTTTGAAATAAATTCTTTTGACATGGAGTTTATTCTGGTCTTAAACCAGGGTACAACTGAGCAGCAGATAGAGAAATCAACGTATATCATATCATCAGCACACTTTGGCTGCAGGTCCAAAGAGCTGAAGATACAGAGCAGTGGCAGAATTAAAGAGAGAGTTTAGGAGCTGATTTCAAAAGGGAGGAAGAACAGGTAGTACCTTGCATGACTGAGCTCCCAGTAATTTCAACCCAAAGCGAAGGTGCAAAGACCCCCCCACCCCAACCTGGACTTTGCAAACATTCAGGAACTGAAAACACCTGATTCCCAATTTTTTGTCTTTTCTGTGTGCATGACATGGCTCTCATTACCCTTTCCTAAATCACTGGGTGGCAGTGCTCAGCTCACAGCTGTGGAGGCATTGGTGGGGCTGCCACAGTGATGAAATTCTGCAATAAATCAGTGGTTGGAATCACTCGCTGGGTGGGAGCTGAAAACTCCCTCAAAACTCAGAGAATGGCACACCTGCAAACAGCACCTTCTGCCCAGGTATAGATGTATATTAAAGAGTTTCACTGAGGACATGCTGACCAATTAAAGAGCTAACAGATTGGCTTTCTGGGGGTTTTTCCTTCTGTGGTTTTAAAAAACACTGCTCCTGTTGTGGAAAAGGAGAACAAACAGAAAGCAGCAAGGTATTTTTGAAGTATACCGTTATAAGGTGCTTGGCTGATAATTTGCAACCTTGGTACACAACATACCTTTTAGCAAGGCTATTTATTTCTCGGGGAGAATGCTACAGTACTTACGATAAAGGCCTCTGTTGGACCTCTTCATCAATAGCAAACCTTTAAGCACAGCACATTTCATAAATAGGAGTTCCACTAACACAGACTTCAAAAGGATAGAACCTGATAATTCAAAAATAGAGCTATATTAAGTGTTCCAACAGTCCATCCATAAAAGCAGCCTCCAAACGCCTCCTCTGTGCAGCATGACAGTCTATTAGAATAATGGCAGGGGAAAGCATAATTACAAGTAATCATTGGTTGGAAAGGAGCTAGTTGTTTTTGTAGAGTAAAATGCCTGACTGAACCCAGCAGAAAATGCAGTGCTGGTTCTAGCACTGAGGGCAGGCAGCGGCAGAAAATAATCAGAGCACAAATCTTGAGTGATCAGGGTTTATTTTTTTAAACCTGTACGTATCACTTAATATTTTCCCAGTGAATTGCACTTAATTGGCTGCCACAGTTTAAGTCCAGTTACAGTACTATTGCTGCTGGTTTGGGCAGTGACATCTGTCCAGCTGGAATATCACCTTGGATTTGGGAGAACCATGACTTAATGACTTTCTTCTCATCAATGTGAAGATGTCCATGCTCATGGCCGGGAGGTTGGACCAGGTGACCTTTAGAGGTCCTTTCCAATCCAAACCATTCTGTGATTCTATGATTTTAAGACAAAACATCTCCACCAGCCATGATTTTTAACCCGTGAAAAACCATTCCTGCAGACTATAAAGGTGGTTCAATTACTTGTCTGAGAAAGTTCAGGAGGGATTCAGAGTCCTTCCCCCTTTCCCCATCCATGTAGGACTTGGGCCTTTGTCTCCAAGAGCAAAAAACAGAGCCTACAGGTAAAAGCAAGTTGTGTTTGCAGGTAGCTGAGCTCCAGAAAACCCACCTCTAATTGCCCCTTCTCTCCTCTGTTTTCTAAAAGCTCTGTCTTCACTCCTGCCTCCTTGGTACTGCCCAGCCTCAGACGTGCATCAGTCGTCGTGATCCAGCAGCAAATAGATTTGGAGATTCGCTGTTGACTTCAGTAAACGCTGGGCTGTGGGGTTTATTCCTATAAATCCATCTCTGGGATTATTTGCGGTTATTTTTGTTAGAGCTGTATCTCTTAATAACCTCTACACACCCCCTCCAACCTGCTCTAGGAGACCACAGCTCTGATTGTGAGGCCGAGGAACTGAAAAATTCACTTGGCATTGCATTCCTCAGCCTCCTTGTCCACTTTACAAACCAGCAGTTTTCCTCATCACAAATGAGGCCAAGAATACACTTGGACCAATTAAGCAATTATAATTACACCACCAAGTGCCAATCACTTTATTCACTCTGCTATTCCACGGAAAGGAGCAGCAACTCTTCTGTAGCCAACGAGCAGAAGCACCTTTGTAGACAGGCCTATATTTCCTTGCTCTGATAATGCTTTTATAGGTAAAAACCCCTCTTTGTGAGGACAGCCCCATTACAAATGATCTGCTTAGTCACAGCCAGCGCTCGCTGAAAAGTTTCAATGTTCATCACATTAGCTAGTCTTAAAAATGGAATGCAAACCAATTTTAATCAATATGTGGTAATAAATAAATATTAAGGGACTATACCACTAATGTACAGGTAGCCTAATTAAAGTAACAGCATTTGCTGCACTCACACACCTTAATTTTCCCTACAAAATCCTTATTGAACCACTACTTTTTAAAAAAAATTGCATTTGCAATTAGAAACACTGAAGTTACATTATCGATTTTCTGCTAAAAACCTTTTTAGTAAACAAGCACAAACTACATTCATTAAATGTAAGTGCTTGGAGCTATGGTGTGAAATTCAATTCAGCCATTATCATGAATTACACTGATTATTGCTGTAATTATTTTCTCTTGGATACAACTGCATTTCTGTTCCTTGCTAGTTGTGTTGGACATATAACCATGTTCATTTTATAGCTAATAATACTCAACTGTAGTTTCAGCAATTACTATCACTTATACAAATCATTAAGTTAAGCTATGGGTAGCTAGCAGAATTTTTTAAAAAAAAGGTAAGTAAAACATCCTTTTTTTTTTTTACCTCTAAAATAACTAATGGCATTAGCAACAGAGGAAAATTACCAATGTTAAATGATTTACATTAGAAAAAGTGATCACCTGTGATACACTTTCACTGGTATTTTGGTCACAGTGAACTCTCCTTTCAAAACCCAGGTAAACCATCCCTTTGCCTTTACCACACAGGCCAATAGAAGAATCCCTTTTTAAAAGTTTATCTCTTAAGAGAACAAAATTCTTTTGAGGGCCGTGCACACACTGACAGGCCCCAGCCAGAATTAAATATCCCAATAATTTTAATCCATTAAAGCAATTTATTTTAGAGATGAATTCAAGTACGGCAACAAAAAATCGTTTTATAGTTTGAGATCCTTTCCTGAACCCAATGACTGCAATCAAGAGGCTGTGTTGCCAGCAATGGTTATTCCTCTTTTCAGCCCAAAGAACACCCAAATCACTCCGCATTTTTTTAGGACAAATCCATAGATGTTGATTTCAAGCATAACTTGAATAAGAAGCCCAGTATCAAATGGTATAAAAAACGAGATGTTCTTGAAAAGGGCTTATTTCTGGAACAGGGAGCACAAGCAACCACTGGATAACAGAGGGCAAACCAGTAAGGAAAGAGAAGCTGCTCATGATATCATGGCAAAATTTTATTTGGCAGAGAATTTCCTGGTTCCAGCCACTCTGTCCAGGCAGGAAGCATTTGGTACCATTTACCTGGCATTTGTATGTAGCAGCTTTAATGTGCATCCCATCAAACAAGGTTCACTGGGCCACTCACAAGCTACTCATGTATAGAAAAAAATTCTATTCTTGTGCATAGGAAAATTTCCCAAAAAGCTGCTGAGGTGAGGGTCCAAAGCAGAGAGTGTGTGCATGCAGGAGCTGGAGACCATCCCAAGTTTGGCATAAATATTGCAGTCTAAAGAGTCTAATGAATAAATTGTTCCAATAAAGCTTGTACTAAGAAGGGAAAAAAAATAAACAGAATCCCAGAATGGTTTGGGTTGGAAGGGACCTCAAAGTTCATCTCATTCCACACCCTGTCCTAGACAGGGACACCTCCCACTATCCCAGGTTGGTCCAAGCCGCATCCAACCCGGCCTTGGACACTTCCAGGGATGGGGCAGCCAGAGCTTCTCTGGGCAACCTCTGCCAGGGCCTCACCACCCTCACAGGGAAGAATTTCTTCCCAATATCCCATCTAAATGTATTCACTTTTCAGCTTGAAGCCATCCCCACTTGTCCCATCATTCCAGGCCCTTGTCCAAAGTCCCTTTCCAGCTCTCTTGGATTCCCTTTAGGTACTGGAAGGGGCTCTAAGGTGTCCCTGGAGCCTTCTCTTCTCTCAGGTTGTCTACATAGGACACACAAGCAGAAGCTTTGATCTGGAGATACTTTTAGCAAAGGAGGCATTTATGCAACGTATTGGCCATACCATCATTCAAAAATTTTGTTTAAGCTCCCTTCCAACTCAAATCATTCTATGATGCTTCTCTGAAGGTCAAATATATGGAGGAATATGTGCATAAGTATTAGGGAAAAAAATGATTGCTACATTTGCAAAAATGCAAAAACTTTAAAAATAATACATGCACATTTTCTGAAGAAGTAAAAATACCGCCTCCTCTCCCACACATCCAAGAAAGCAATTGGAAACCTAGGACAAAATTCAATGGAAAATTTTAAAACCATTGTGTTATTACTGGCTGTCCCACTTTATTGTGTGTTAAATTAGAAAGCACTGAATAAATAGCAAGGAAATCCTACCTGAAATGCAAGCATTAAATACACAAAAAGACAATGGACATTCCCAGATATCTTCTTCATATAGAAATCTCTCCTCTGGCCACTTTGAAACCATGTAACTTAACCTTCAAAGCAGGGCAGATGTGTTGTAGAAGTTCTGCTTAGCTAACCATGAATACTAATTGCAGGAAGAATGATCTGCTCAGGGCCGCAGGGCATGAGCTCAACCAAGGGCACCAAAGTTCCATCCTGCTACAGCAAACAATGGAGCAGGGTGGTGCTCTGAGTGTCAGACAGCCTCCCTGAAAGGGGATACCTCCCAAACCTTAGCAAAACTCTGGAGGAGGAAAAGAAATCCCCTTATCAAAGTGGCCTTGGAAAAGAAAGGATGAGCAAAGAGGATTTTCACGCGTGTGTGCGTGTGTGTGTGTGTGTACGTACCCTTCCATGCACCTCTACATTCCCATGTTGCAGACAGCACTTTCAGTTTGCACACAGACAGCCTCAGTCCAGCCAAGCATCCTGGCACCTTTCTGATGTGAGGGATGAACCACTCCAACCATTCCTCTTGGTTCACCAAGAGCTCAGCAGTCCCTCTGTCACGCCTCGCTGATTCCTCCTTTGTTGGGAAGGTTGAATCCCCACCACAGAGGTCATAGCTTTGGCACAGCAGCAGAGTCCAAATCTCTAAGGGCTCCTGAGGGAATCTGAGTCACAAGTCAGCATTACTGCCAAAAAACACGGCTGGAGTACCAGCACCAGGCAAAAAAACCCCACTGAAGGTACAACTCCACCGTTCACGAATTCCATCACCCACAGTGGACTGTGTCCTCACACTTAGTGCACGCTGGGCGCTGATGATTGGGGTACTCAGCTAGAGTAGGTGAACATCAGGGAGACAGAATTTATCTTTCCTTCTTCCAAATGACTGGAATATATTCCCTTCTGCCTTGAGACAAGGAATGAGCTCAATGACCTATTTTCTAGAGCCCCACTATTTTGACGGTGCCAGATGGGAGAGGATTTTAAAAGACCTGATGTTCAACGAGAGAGTTGCTGTTGCTGTTTCAAAGTCAGGTTCTTCTCCCAAGTCCAGCATTCAAAACTAATGGACCCAAAATCACGTTTGAAACACCTGAAACACAACTTTCTAATGAGTGCAATAACAACAACCCTGACAGCAACCCTGTGGTGCCTGCCAGCCAATGCAGAACAGCAACACCACCGGGAAAACAGGAAGTTTTTATTTATTGATCAGAGGATGTGTAGAGAGAAGTGAAAACAATCAAAGGAACGGTGCCTGAAAATCCAGCCTGTAAATTTTCAAAAGCAACACAAGTGTTCTCTGGACCCTGTTTCCTAATATAGATTGGGATGGGATTCCCTTTGCCCTGGCTAAACCCTGCTCCCACTGAAAGCAAGAACAACCCAAAGCTGAATGCTTTTGGAAAGCAGTTATATTTTTTCTTTCCATCTGGGATGTGTGCAATGGGACT
This sequence comes from Atrichornis clamosus, assembly GCA_013400975.1. Taxonomy (NCBI): domain Eukaryota; kingdom Metazoa; phylum Chordata; class Aves; order Passeriformes; family Menuridae; genus Atrichornis; species Atrichornis clamosus. The sequence goes on along the minus strand of WBMZ01009479.1, from coordinate 1,652 downwards.
CGGGAGAAGCCCAAGTCAGATTTCCAGGCACTGAGCAGGAAGTGAAGCAAACAAACACATAAAAAAAATATCCTGCTTGTCTAAAACAATTCTAAAACGGGGTTTGTTTTCTTTTCCTGCAAAGCTGGTGCTTGGGCAGAGAAACAGAGAGGATGGGAGAAGCTGGGGAGGAGACTGTGTCTCCCACTCCAGGAAAATCATGGAAGTTGGATGTTTTTGTTGTGTGGGGCTCCTGGTGGTCATGATTAAAGGACCAAGTCTGGCAGAAATATTTTGTTTTGGAGCTTTCCTCTGAGATAAACCGCAAAGAAGCAACACCATGATGGCACTGCCCACCTTCAAAAGAACAGAAAATGTAATTAGAGAAAAAAATGTCCTGGGATAAGTCGATTCTCCTGACAAAACCTCCAGCTGCCTGTGGAAATGATATGCAAGATAATATTGTTAACTTAACTGGCTCGAACACATCTTCACAGAACTTTGCTTTTTATTTGTTATTAAGAAAATTTGCAGCTGAGGCTTTTCCCTCGTTCCTTGTAGTGCTTGGATCTGTACAATTGAAATACTTAAAATAACATTTATATGACTGCTAGCAATGGTTGATCAGTTAGTGTGACATGGTACAGATAAAAGCTCCAATTAGGCCTTAACTGTTTACTTAATAGAAAGACCTGTTAGGAACAAGAAGGATTGCCTGTTAGCAGAAGAACAGAACTTTTTCACGTGGCAGATTATCAGTATTCTTTAGATTCACACATAAACAAGGCTGAAATGCAATTACATTTTCTACAAGGACCCAAATGCTTTTAACCTTTTCAAGGTAAAAAGAGTAAAAAAAAAAAAAAAGATGTTGAAACTGCTGTTGAATTAGGTCCAGCTAGCTTTTTTTTTTAAGTTTTTGTTTCATTTTAATAATGGTTTAGTCTGTTTCACAGCCTGTGGCCTCTTCAAACCTGTTACTTTTAAAGATATAGCAGATGCTTCCTAAATGGAAAGGAAATTGTAATGATGCAAATCCCTATTCACACGATTTTCCAAATAGGTTTGAGCACTACAGGCTGTATAGGGCAGGTGGGGTAGTGTTACTGACAACCAGAAAAGGTAAACTTGAATACAAATAGACAAATCAAGCACATGTGTTCGTTTGAAAGTTTGTAGTCAGATCCTCAATCTCCATCTGAGAAAATAAGCTATTATCAGCACTGAGTGGCCTTCTCAGCATCAGAAAGCTAGAAATTAACTTAATTGCCAAACTGCACCTAAAATCAGCTGCTTTAAACATTACAATTTGCCTTTTAGTCTCATCAAAATTCCAAATATGTTAAAATTCTAATTTGCAAATGTGCTAAATTAACACTTTGAAACCATAATATTTAACCTGTTGGCTAATCTGATGTCAAGTGAAAACCTGTCAAACAATATGGAAATCATATACTGTACAAAAAGCCATAGCAATTCACCTCAAAATCTTTAGCATGGGGGTGCCATGAGGAATTCTGAAGGTTGGTTTCATTACAAGCCCTGCTGTGTCTTTCCTAATAATTAATACAGATTAAGCTGGATAAGGAGAAAGTTTTCTCATTTAGGAGTTTGTGGAAATTTTCTTTGTTTAAAAACATAACTTTGCAAATCTTTGCGGTTTAACAAGAGGA